>JBCAMP010000092.1:172500-215000 GCA_039654775.1 Spinibarbus caldwelli | reverse complement strand
ATGAAATATAATAAAAGTGCTCTATATGTCTCTTCTTTTTGTGGGATGAACAGTCATGAATTTACTAAGTGATCGCTCACTAATAATTTTACACTGTAATGCGTTCACTGTTGTGACTGGATTACTAAGTAAATGTGAGAGCTGAATGAGTCAAATGAGTCCATATACTGATATGAACTGGATCAATTGAATCAGTTTTGTGCCCTAGATCAACTGAATTGTTTTTGTGAACTGCATCAATTGAATTATTTCTGTGAACTGGATCAGTTGAATCAGTTTTGTGCCCTAGATCAACTGAATTGTTTTTGGGAACCTGATCATTTGAATAATTTTTGTGACCTGGTTAAGTTGATCCTGTGAATATGTCTGTGATGAGCAGTCATAAATTTAATAATTAATTACTTACTAATAACTTTCCACTATACTGAGCTTTTAACCATTGTGATCGGATCGTTGAGTCAGTGAATTAAATACGAGAGCTATTTTAGACTGACCTGACAATTAATCATTTAGTCTTTCTTTGTGAACTGGAACAATTTAATTGTTTTAGTGAACTGGTTCAGTTGAATCATTTTGGTGAACTGGTTAATTTGAATCATTTTTGTGATCTTGATCACTCGATTCATTAAAAAGATCCGACCCAGTGATTAGCTATGCAGTCATTTTGTGAAGTGACGTTAGAAATTTCAATAGTAAATTTCCACAGTACTGAGTTTTTAACCATTGTGATCAATTCGTTGAGTCAGTGAATTAAATACGAGAGCTATTTCAGCCTGAATTGACAATAATTCATTTAGACTGTCTGTGAACTAGAACAATTGGATTGTTTTAGTGAACTGGTTCAACTGAATCATTTTTGTGAACTGGTTAATTTGAATAATTTTTGTGATCTTGACCACTCGATTCATTAAAAAGATCCAACCCAGTGATTAGCTATACAGTCATTTTGTATGGTCAAGTTATAAATTTAAATAATAAATTCCCACAGTATTGAGTTTTTAACCATTGACCAGATCATTGAGTCAGTGAATTAGATGCTAAAGCTGTATTAGTGTGGTTTGTAAATGAATCATTTAGCCAGTTTTGGTGAACTGGATCAGTTGAATTGTTCTTGAGAACTAGATCGAGTGATTAATTGAAAAGATCTGACTCTCATCTGACCATAGTTTGATTGTCTCATGATACCATATGAATTCTATTAGGGATGAATGCTAGGATGGATGTCAAGATTTTCAATGATTTATAACTTGCAATATGTTCCTCCCACAAAGCTATCACATGGCTTCAGAAGTATAGTGCACAAGTCAAATGGAACAAGCTTATGATATGTATATTTATACTGAAATAGATATTTTGAAGAAAATTTGGAACACGAGGGTGAATAAATGATGACAGATTGTTAAACTCTAGTTGAGCTGTTGCCTTAAGAGCACATTTGAAGAAATGTAAAGGGCAGGTTTAGAGGAACAGTAAATGGTGAGGCAGCTCATCATTAGACAGCCTGTCGGTCTTGAACACAAGCCCACTTGGAAAAGCTTGTAAACATGCCCCCAGATGGCCTCCAGACAAAGAGGAGCAGCTCAGCATTGTGTCTCCTGCTGTTTGACATCATGACCTGACAACAGAGGTCAAAAAATCACTCATATTGCAGCGTTGTCGTCATGCCCCCCTCAAGTGCAGTCTTACATCATCACTTTCAGATCATCGTCAGCTGCTCTCGTCTGGTAGGCTCTGAGGACTCTGGAATGCTTTTGAGGAGGAAATGGTTGCACTGCTGGGAACTCGAGGCACAGAATAACGGTAAAGTGTGGCTGGAGAGGCAAGGTTCTCTTTCAAACATTCATTCGGTATCTCACTATGGGAATCGCCTCGGGCGTGACCAATCCTGGAAGCACCAATTACACCACGTCTGTCAGTTGACAGACCAATCACGACAGTGATGCGGGAGTCCCGCCTCCCCAATATATATCACTGCATGACGGTCCCTACCTCATTCTCGTTCTCTTCCCCGTGAAGATCTCGTGGAAGCTATATTTTCTGTACCTCTTTCCAGGATTAGCTACTTAACTGTTCTTAGACGAGCCGTCAAGGTACGTCGCCGAACGCGGTTGTTTCTGAAAGCGGTGGTTTTTCTCTTCACTGTCACGGTGAAAATTTATTGTTAAGGGACAAACGAGCGAATTAACGTGTTACGATGAATTCTCTTGTCTGTCTTCTCTAAGCGGCACGTTGTGGTGAGCTTAGCGGCTTGATGGTGAATGTTAGTTCTGCAAGCGAGGGCGCGAGGGGGAAAGACGCCCCGTGCCCTTGTGCTTGTGGAGCTATGATATCAGGCAAGGATTCTCATCCCCTGTGTATTGCATGCCTGGGGGTGAGATACGCTCAGGCGGCACTCGCGAACCCTGAGTGCTGTCCGCACTGTTCCCTTTTCCCGTCAAGGGTTCTGGAGAGAAGAGTGTGGGTGGCGGTCGCTAATAAAAGTGACCCCTCCCTTTCTCCTTCGACCACGGTGGAGACCAAACAGCCACCTGTGTCATGCAGCTGGGGCGAGTTTATAGATGAAGTCTCCCCCGAGCTTCCTCCTCTTTTCCTGATCCTGGCAGAGGAAAGGGAGGAGGAGGAGGACGATGACGAAGCAATCGCCCGTCTGTTGGAGGAGGATGGGGAGGAGGATGATGACGACGCGATTCTACCGTCGATTCCCGGCCGGGAAGCGTGTTAAGCGAAGGGTCCCCAGCCTCAGCTCAGGTGGAGCTTGACCTGCTCGAAATGTGCAGGAGGGCGGCAGCGAAACTTTCTATAGATTGGCTGTTGCAGCAGGCAGGCCAGGGTACAGAGAGAGACCTATATGACGGCAAGCGACTGCCGTCACGTGCCCCGGCTGTTAAACAGGTTATTCCTGCTGTCCCTGCATGCGTTTCAGAAATGAAGCATTTCTGGGACAAACCATTTTCACACAGGGTTCCTGTGAAAGGGTTTTCCAGATTGGACGTGCACAACATGGAGGAGCTAGGGATGTCAAATCTCCCTCCTGTTGAGCTGTCAGTAGCACATCATCTTAACCCTATTCGCAGAGCAGCTTTTTCTTCTGCCTCAGCTTCACTGCCAGGACGTACTGAGCGCCTAACAGCCTCAGTTTTTCAGAAGATTTACCGTTCCTCTGCTCTGGCAGTGAGAGCTTTGAATGCCACCTCTCTCCTCACTGCTTATCAAGCAGAGCTCATGGAGGAGATGGGAAGACAAATGGATGCTGGGTCACCAAACCCAGCCCTCTGGGAAGAGATCTGCATTATTGCAGATCTCAACCTGAGAACCTCCAGAGGTGCAGTCCAGAGCTGCGGCCGCAGCATGGGCTTGGCAGTGATCAGTCGGCTTTCAGGGGCCCTAGACCTCCTCAGCCTCAGCAGTCTGATGCACAGCCTAAGCCAGCACAGCCAAAGGGAAAACCTTCCTTTGCAGCAGCAGCAGCTAGACACGGAACAGCAAACCCTCAGGGAGGCAAGAAACGCCGGGCAACCTAACCTGACCTCGTGTTCTGGACAAAGGGACGATCAACAGCACTCTTGGAGTATCTGTTGTTATCCTCCCTCAAAAAGAGTGGTTAATTTCTCCCCCTCCTGCCAAGAGAAGGCATTGGACTCGGGAACCATTCATAAAAATGTCAAAAAGTTCTCTTTTGACCAGTTCAGCTGTGGAGTTGGCACCAGTTCCCCCAGTGCCCCACAAAGAAATTCTCCCCCTCCACCCACGGTGTTGCCAAGAAAGGTGGAGTGCAGTTCACAAGAAAATATCTGTGGTGTGAAAATAAAGAAATTCCCTGTGCATCCAGGCAGTGGGCCGAGGGCACAGCAATGTTTGAAAATAAAAACACACACAAAACCAAAACTACTCAAGTCAGAGCTGCAATCCCCAGATCCCCCGCTGGATGGCGCGGCTGCGCCATTAGTGGGCGAGGGCCGCAGCGGTCCGGTCGCTGTTCACGCGGAGAGCTGGCGCGCATGTGCAGTACATCCCTGGGTTCTGTCTACGATAATGCGGGGTTTTCGTCTGCAGTTTGCTGTAAAACCACCAGTGTTCAACAGTGTGTTGATGTCAGCCGCAGAAGGGGAGTCAGCTCAGGCTTTAGAGGAAGAAATAGCCTCTTTATTAAAGAAAAGGGCAGTTCGGGTCGTGCTGCAGGAGGACAGCCATCACGGCTTTTACTCCCGGTAGTTTGTCATTCCCAAGAGAGGGGGAGGTCTCCGTCCCATTCTGGATTTGCGGATACTCAACAAACACCTCAGAAAATACAAGTTCAAAATGCCCACATTCAGAACGCTGTCACATTTTATTCGCGAGAAAGACTGGTTCACCTCGGTCGATCTGTAAGACGCATATTTCCATATAGACATCTACCCGGCACACAGGAAATTCCTCAGGTTTGCCTATCAGGGCACAGCCTACGAATTTATGACTGTTCCTTTCGGGCTCTCATTGGCCCCATGAACGTTTTGTAAATGTATAGAAGTGGCTCTATCACCACTGATAACAGTAGGTCTCAGAGTGTCAGCTTATCTGGACGATCTCCTCCTTTGCTCTCCATCACGGCAGCAAGCGGAGACAGACACGGAGATGCTGGTGTCTCATTTGAAGAGCTTAGGTTTCAGGATAAACGAGACAAAAAGCTGCCTGGTGCCCACACAGGAAATAGTTTATCTAGGCCTCAGACTGAACTCAGATCAGTATCAAGCGTTTCTGTCAGAGGAGCGCATCAGGTCAATTCGCAGCTGTCTATCCCTTTTTCAAAAAGGGAGCAAAGTCCCTTTCAGACTATGTTTGCGCCTTCTAGGGCTAATGGCGTTAACAGTCTCTGTTATTCCTTTGGGACTGTTGCGAATGAGAGAGTTTCAGAATTGGACAGCCGCACTACACTTATGTCCAAAACGCCACCTCAACTGTAAAGTGATGGTGTCAGCACTTTTCATGCGTGCTCTTCGTTACTGGAGAAACCGCTCGTTCCTCGAATCTGGGACTCCGCTGGGGGTAGTTTCCATGAGGAAGGTGGTAACGACGGACGCGTCGCTCTCAGGTTGGGGTGCAGTGTGCGAGGGCAGAATAGCGAAAGGGAAATGGCCCGTCTCGTTGCAGAACGTGCACACAAATTACCTGGAACTGTTAACAGTGTTTCTAGCATTGAAACATTTTGTGCAGTTTCTGCGGAACCACCACGTTCTGATCAGATCAGACAACACAACCCCGGTGGCATATATAAATCGCCAAGGGGGCTCACGCTCTCCTCAGCTTCACAGTCTGGCACAGAAACTGATTGTGTGGGGCAGGAAACACTTTCATTCATTACGGCAATGCACGTCCCGGGAATAATGAATGTGGGGGTGGATCTCCTGTCCAGGGGGAATCCTCGGTACGGAGAATGGACACTCCACCCTCAGGTAGTGGCCCAGTTGTGGAAGAGATTCGGCTGCGCGGCCGTAGATCTCTTCGCATCGCACGAAAACAGTCACTGCCCTCTATTCTTCTCGCTAGCGAGAGACGGTGCGCATATGGGTGTGGATGCCCTAGCGCACCCATGGCCAAACGTACTGCTTTACGCGTTCCCTCCGCTAAGCTTGATCATACCAACTCTAAGAAGGATAAGAGAGTATGGCCACTCAGTCATACTGATTGCCCCGAACTGGCTGGGGAAATTGTGGCTGGCGGAGATAATGCAGCTCTTGGTCGACCAGACCTGGCCTCTCCCGCTGCGCAGAGACCTCCTCTCGCAAGCGCGCGGGGAGATATTTCACCCCGCCCCGGACAAAGTTGCTCTTTGGGCCTGGTCTGAGAGAGGTTAATCTTAAATGCTGCTGGGTTGCCTCCAAAGGTGATCGAAACAATTCAAAACGCGAGGGCTGCCTCGACGTGCTCTGCTTACGATAGGAAATGGAACGTTTTCGAGCAATGGTGCGCGCATAAACGCATTGTCCCCTTTCTCTGTTTGGTCGCAGATGTGTTATGTTTTCTGCAAGAACTTCTGGATAAAGGTAGAGCTTTTTCTACCATTAAGGTGTATCTCGCGGCGATTTCTGCGTGTCACGTGAGGATTGACAATAACACTATGGGTCAACACCCGCTTGTATGCAGGTTTATGAGAAGTGCACGGCGTTTGAACAGGGTGTCAAAACCACTGATTCCGCCGTGGGACTTGTCTGTGGTCCTTAACGCACTGTCTCGTGCACCTTTTGAACCTATAGACAGCAGCGATCTGAGGCTCCTTTCGCTGAAGACCGCATTATTGCTGGCTCTTTCAACTGCTAAACGGGTTAGTGAACTTCATGCTTTGTCCGTTCATAAGTCCTGTATGCAGTTCGCTATAGATTACTCGAGAGTGTCTCTCAAAACTAATCCAGCGTTCGTGCCTAAGGTGAGCAAGTCAGCTCTAGCCTATAATCAAGTGGATTTAATGGCTTTCCATCCGCCGCTCTTCTCGTTACCAGAAGAAGAGAGGCTTCACTGTTTGTGCCCTGTCCGTGCGTTGCGTTGCTATGTAAACAGAACGAAAGCGCTGCGGAAGAGTAATCAGTTATTTGTCTCATGGGCTGATTCTCACAGGGGTAAACCTATTTCTCGTCAGCGCCTGTCCCACTGGGTAGTGGAAGCTATTATAGTGGGTTATAACAGCATGGGTCTTAGTCCTCCAGAGGTGCTTAGGGCTCATAGTACCCGAGGGCTGGCCACCTCGTGGGCGTTGTTTAAGGGTCGTTTCAATTCAAGTCATTTGTGCAGCAGCGAGCTGGGCTTCGCCACACACTTTTGTCAGATTTTACAGGCTGGATGTTACGGAGCCGTCGTTGGCTCATTCTGTGTGTAAAAAAAACAAAAAACAAAAAAAAAACACTTGTACAGATGTTTTGTTTTTCAGATGTCTCCAATTTATTCTGGGAATAGTGGGGGCTTGCTTTCTTATGTTATCACACATTACTGAGTTGGTTGACATGCCTGCTTTGGACAGCATATCTGCAATACGGGAGTTGTCTATATCCCATAGTGAGCTACTGAATGAATGTTTGAAAGAGAACTTTAGGTTACTCGCGTAACCCCGGTTCTCTGATAACATGAGTGAGGTATCTCACCACACTTCCCTCCTTGCAGTAGCACGGGGAAGAGATATGCTGAGAATGAGGTAGGGACCGTCATGCAGTGATATATATTGGGGAGGCGGGACTCCCGCATCACTGTCGTGATTGGTCTGTCAACTGACAGACGTGGTGTAATTGGTGCTTCCAGGATTGGTCACGCCTGAGGCGATTCCCATAGTGAGATACTTCACTCATGTTATCAGAGAACCGGGGTTACGTGATTAACCTAAAGTTACAGTGGGTCATTAAAGTGATGCTATTCTGTGGGTCAAACATTTTTGAGTGAGAGTGTTTCTGATCGTTTGAGGGTCTACTTTGGAACGGTTTCCCTTTTTTTAAAACCACAGTTATTGCAGCACAAGGAGGGGACGGCTTGCGCTTCGGTAAACCATTTTGGTATGGCAGAGCCCCTGATCCCTTGGATGATTATGTTTCATACATATCTGCCAGAGAGTGTAATATAATATGTGTCTTAATGCTTCCAAGGTAAACCAGGTTATTAGCTGTTGAGAGGCAACTTATTTGAAAAACAGTTGAAATAGGTGGATATATATGTACTGTGTGTGTGTGTGTATATATATATATATATATATATATATATATATATATATATATATAATATAATCTCCTATTTCAACTGTTATATTTTTTTAATAATATATTTATTGAACATTAATTTCCCTAACACAGGGGTTTTTATCTTTTTGATTCCATACAACTCCAGATATAATGATGCCCTTACTAGGGTACCTTACTAGAACCCTTTTAAAGTCCGGTACATATAATCATGTACACTACCATTCACCAGTTTAGGGTTTGCATGGTTTTTATGTATTTTTTATGTTTTTGAAAGAAGTCTCTGATGATCTCCGAGGCTGCATTTATTAATATTGTGAAATATTTTTATGAATAATTAATAATTTTTATTCAATATTTTTTGATGAAAGTTCAAGTAACAGCATTTATTTGAAATATAAATCTTTTGTAACATTATAAATGTCATTTGATCAATTTCAATATGTCTTTGCTGAATAAATTATTAATTTATTCAGAAAAAAAATCCTACTGACCCCAAACTTTTGAAACTAAAACATTTATTAATTGAAAAAAATTTGGAATAAATATGTGTAAAAATTATCTGGAAATATTTTAATGTAACTTTTTTTTTCACTATATTTATCTGGACTTGCAGCCCTAAGTTGTAAAACTTTGGTTTTATCATATCGGTCTTGCGTCGCTTTTATATTTCATGTTATGTATCCCTCACCTGTGGTAAAACCACTGTCCTCTTGTGTGTTATTTCTTTTATTCTAAGTACATATTTTTATTTGATTCTGAGGTCTTGCACAAGACGTTCTCGGTGTTGTGATTCTTCCAGTCTAAGAGGATCAGTCAGCATAGTAAAAAAGGCTTATTTGAAATGTCTGCTTATGCTCTCCCAGCAGTTTATTATTAACCATCTGCAGTGGCTGAAGTTATATCCGAAACTGAGCTGCAAACTCTGAAGGACTGCTTCTCACACTGGCAAGGACCTCGCTGCACATAGTTCAAGGCCCTTGAGGTGTGCTACCATTCTATTGTTTGTGTTATTTTTTAGCCGAGCTGCGTCAAGCTGAACTTTGAGGGCTATGATGGCTGGCCAGCGCTCATTAGAGTACAAAGTCCGCAAAGTGAACTTCCATCAACGATAGGCCTTTTCCTATGTGGTTTTGAGGATGCGTTATGTAGCCATGGTTGTGCTTTTGTGAACGTCGTCGCAGACTGTTCCCGCTCCACCCTGTGTGTGAAGGGATAGTGTTTCTTCCCATTCAGGCCTGGGCTGTAAAAGCGAACTCATTTCCATATGCTCGCTTTATGTCGGGCGAGAGAGAGAGAGGGACTGATCTTTTATTTGTATGCGGGTACTCCAGTCCTCTGATTACATTTTCCCCAGGCGTAGACGGAGTTGTATGAAATTTGTCTCAGCAGGTGAGCGACGGGAGACAAACATTCAATAAGGCTTTGACACTCACATTGTGAGTCCCGAGTCGAAAGATAGTGTCTCTGGCCTCATGAGAATCGAGGGATACAAAGAATATGTAAAAAAAAAAAAAAAATCCTTTTTTTAAGGAATGGAAAGTATTGTTATGGTACATTGTGACATGGCTAATGTAGAGGCCTGTGTGATTATTTAGTTAGAGCGACAGGGAAATTTTTAGGAGATCTGAAACGTGTATATAGTCATTATGAAATCAGAATTGATGACGCTGTTTACATAATGCACATTCATGATCTTATTGTGCTTATTTGGGGTTCTTTCATCAAAATGCATTTTCTGCTGTGTGACTTATTGGATGTTAACCAATAGCTAAATAGCTTTTTAGACATTTATTTAGGCAAACACGCATTTGCCTGGGTTTGTTCTGGTTTGCAATGCTCTTTTCAGCATTTAATCAATTCCCAGTGGATAAAATCAAGTCATGTCCTACATTTTTTTTTTTTTTTTTTTTTTTTTTAACTAGTTAACTTATTTATTCTTTGGTTATCATTTTTCACTCATGGATGCATCAATAGGTTGGTTTTGAACAAAAACCAAGCTGCTCCGCTGCTTTTCTTTTTGCATTCTCTATGGGAACCTATCCATGTAAACATAATAAATTAGAAAGGAATAGTGTGATACACAGACTGAGGTCTAGCATTTATTTTGAATGAGAGCAAGAGAGAACGGGAGTATATTTGGTAACTTTTTACCCTGTGTGGAGCTCTGTAGGTATGACACATAGTGAAGTCTGCATTATTTATAGGGTTCCTTTGCAGTGTTTACTGCTCCCTGCACACCAAGCAGGAGATACTTCTCTTCACTTGATAAAGTTTGTTAAATATAATGTGCTTTAACGGCACCAAACACAGACATCATGAGTTGCACAGATAGGTGTTTCAAATATGACAACACAATATAGGTAAATATACTGTAAACTGCCTTAGTTTCTATACACTACTGTTCAGAATGTTGTGTTTGGTAAGATTGTGATACCTTTTTCAGGATTCTTTGATGAATAAACAGAATAAAAAACAGCATTTATTCAAAGTAGAAATCTTTTCTAACACTGTGTCTTTACTATCACATTTTATCAATTTAACACATAATAAAAGTAAGAAAAAAGAAAGTTAATTTCTTTCAAAAAATAGAAAGAAACTTTTGAATGATAGTGTATATTGTTACAAAAGATTTCTATTTGAAATAATTGTTATTCTTTTTTTTCTTTTTTTTTAACTTGTTCATCAAAGATCATTTTTCATCCTGAAAAAAGTATCACAGGTTCCAAAAAAAAAAAAAAAATTAAGTAGCAAAAACTGTTTTTAACATTGATAATAAATCAGCATATTAGATTGATTTCTGAAGGATCAGGTGACACTGAAGACTGGAGTAATGATGATAAAAATTCAGCTTTGCATCACAGAAATAAATTATGTATTAAAGTATATTAAAACAGAACACTGTTGTTTTAAAATGTAATAGTATTTCACAATTTTACTGCTTTTTCTGTATTTTTTTTATCAAATGCAGCCTTGACGAGCATAAGAAACTTCTTATAAAAAAAAAAAAAAGTGTGCTTGTGTTTAACTGTTGTGTGACCAGTGGTCATAATATCTGCATCTCATGCATAATTGCATAGCTTCATTAAGCTGAATAGTGGGTACATTTCCCTGTCCTCTTCCTGTGTAGAGAGGTTTTGATGTTCCCTATGCTGTTTATATTGCCTTTTGGACTGAACTATACAGTATGCTTCCTGTGATTTTTGGAATCTCTCTTAAGATGGCCGAACACCCAGTGAGTCCACTTCACTCTGCATTTCACCGGCCGCTTGGAACGGTCCCACTGCAGAGGTGAAAGGGCCAGCCATCTTGGCTTGGAATGAAGCTGCTTTTCATTGCCTGAATGGCTATTGAGGGCCAATGGGAGAGCGACTCATTTCCAAATGTTTTGTAATATCACCTCAGACAATAGTATGTAGAAGTCCACCATGACACCCCTTCTCGTATCACCAGCTATCAGCCTCAAACACATTCCCACCCAGCAGAGACGTGCTGGCTGAGACAAAGATGGTGTAATGTCTTGAATAATTTAAAGCTTTTCTGTAACTGAATAGCGTCTTGACACAAATTAGTTCTAGAAGTTGAAGCTGAAGGTACCCAAGATTTCCCAGAATGCCTGGTTAGCTAATTAGCTAAAGTAATTAATGAGTGAGGGTTGTGGCTCCTGAGAGGTGGTTAACAGTCCTTAAATTCCCAGCCCAACTGCCCTACTACTGCATGGAACGGGCTGAAAGTGAATAGATGTATTGCAGTGAATTTACATTTGGATCAGTTTCTGTCACGATCTTATAAATCGGTGTCATAGCAGTCCAGTTTTATGATTCGCTATTCTGAGGAGGAGGAGGAGCGTCCCTTTTTTCTGCTTGGCTCTATGGAAGCTTCTCTGCCCCACCAAATGTTTTTAACTTTCAGCTGCCTTTGTGAGCTCTGTCTAAATACATTTTTTTGACACTCCAAATATGTGATGGAATCACAAAGCAATACGTTAGCTTATGGCACTAGATCTGGGTAAATGTAGATAGCGTTTTTTTTAAACATTTACTCTTGCTGAAAGTGTTCCCTCCTAAATGGGCTGTGCAAAAATTGTCGTTTTCTTTCTTTCTTCTTGCTTAAGGCGACCACTCCATGAGACTAATGATATGTGTGTAATAGCTATCATCCATCATGATCTAGTTATGCAAAACAGCAGGGTTTGTTAACAAGTTAATGCTCCTTATGAAGCTCTGGCCGTTTCTGTATTTTGGGCAGTAGGGCTGAGCGAAATATTGAATGTTCATGATATATTGGTAATGATGTAATGAGGCAACATCTTAATTATTGGGTTGATTTTAATGTGCTTTTTATGTGGCCACTCAGTTTCCTAAAGACCGTGTCATTGTCTTGAGAGTGTGAGTGCTTTTAATAGCATCAAGTAGTCTTACTTAATTAGCAAAATAGTGTGTGATTCATTTATCTCTGTTTCAGCTAGATCTGCAGGTTAAATTAAACAGATTTTTTTGTTTGCATTGTCAGTCATAAATCTGCATTTTTCGTATAGTATTTTAAATAAAAGTAAATACTAAATAAATAAATATTTTTGAACAAAAAAATGTAAGTAAATATTGCTGTTTATTGTCGTATTGATGCATATAATTAAATATTTTTATTTAAATGTTTAAGTTTAAATTAATTTCAATTTTTGAATAATAGTGTGGAAATCAAACCCTGATTGCTTTTAAGGAAGTTTTTTTACTTTTTTTTTTTTTTTTTTTTTTTTTTTTTTTGGCAGTATTTTACTTTTTATTATTCAGTATTTTACTTTTTCATTAAACATTTTGAATTTACTGTAATTGTCTGCAATAGAATTATCATCTAGGCAGTTTTTTAATCTATCATCAGGCCAGTGTATTTTAATATTATTTATATATTTAAAATATATGTATATATTATATATTTTGAATTCACTTTTTTTCTATTTCAGTGTTCATTTAACTTTTAGTGTAAAAGTTAAGAGTTTTTTGAGTTAAGAGTTTTTAAAAGTTAGAATGTTTTTATGTGCTTTCATCATTTTTATTGTTTTTTTGTTTTTAATTTTTCTATTTAGCTTTAATTTATTTTTATTCCAGTTTAAGTTTGTCATTTTTAATACATAGCAATGCAGCACTTCTAGTTTTTGTTTTCTAAGGTTTTTTTTTCTATCTTATAGTTATTTATATTTTATTTCAGCTTTATTTAAATTTACAAAAACATTTTTCAGTAGTTTTAGTTATATGCGGCATCACAAAAATTTTTTTTTTTTTTGCTCTAAATCTTGTTATACTGGTTTCAGTCAGTATCTGTGAATCTGTGCTCCCCTGCGTAAATCCAGGTTCACACAAGGTCAGGTGTTGCAGAAATTGAGCATGAGAGCTCAAAGGGTCTGTATAATGTATCATTTCTAATCATCAACAGTACCATATTCAAAAAACATAATTTAATTAAAATCATTTTTAATAATTCAGAATTTCATTAACACCACTGCGTCTAAAAGGTCAGACAGGCTTAAAAAGTTTTCAAGCCTTCTGTTTGAAAGTGCTGACTGCTGGATTTTCCTTCTTCCTTGGCAGTTTGGCAATGAATGAATTCAATGCCCTTCTGAGAGAAATATCCATTATGGAAGAAGTAAAAAGAGCCATTACATATCCCAGTCTGTTTTCTGGCAGTAGTGCAGCTGCTGCTTGTGTGAAATCAAGTAAATGACATTCATACTCGATGTGGTATCAAGTATCAAGTGGAACGGTGGTTGTAAACACCCTAATGAGAATCTGTGGATGTCTGTGTTATCAGCTGAGTGGTTGAGTCACTGTTTGTTCAGTTAATCATGCTGTTGTATCCTTTCCTGAATCGAGGTGCAAACGAGTGCAGATTTTATATTTTATGCTAATAGTTTAGGGGTTTAAGATAACCTTCAAACACTATTCTTGGAGGAAAAACACCTGTAAGGCTATTGCATTTTCTTTTCACTAAAGCTAGTATCTGTTCCTTTTTTGATGCTATGCGAGGTTCTTGATGTTTTTGATGTCTGATAGCTCTTGGCGTTCATCTCAAGGCGTAACTCGTGATTCTCACCCAACTCCCTCAGCTCTTCTCGTCCTAATCACGCATTTCTGTGTCTGTCCAGATGCCTGAGATTAGTTTGTGACAATTCACGCTGATTCTTACTAATAAAAAATGTGATGTAATGCCCTGGAGTTTCTTTGTTTCAGCAAATATAGGCGTATCTCTGTGGAGCTCTGACATTTTATAGGCTTCAGTGCCATGGGCGGTGTAGCCTAGTGGTTAAAGATCTGTGTTTGGGTAATTTGTCTCTTATTCGAGCTCGAAATCACTCAATCAGGGACAAGTCAACTCTGCTGTTGCATCTGTTCCAATTTACATCAAATCAGAAGTGAATACCGCTTGAGATACAAAGACAATTTTGATCTCTAATAGGGTGAGGCGGTGATTTTTCTTTACTCCATCCGTGAAATACATGACGTCCCATCGATTTCTGAGAAAGTCCTTCTTTTTTCTTGTGTAATGACAGCTTTGATGGCAGGTTCAAGATGGTGCTTCATGCTGACACTCAGGTAATGGTGAAACAAGTGTTTTTTTGAAGGGTTAGGACAGATGCAGCTTCACTGGTTGACAGGTCCAGCCTGCCACAGACGGGACATCCTTCCCCTGACCGCACTACTGACTCCCTCTCAGACATGAGAGCCGAGGGTGGAGCAGCTCTCTTCTGCTCTGCTTTCATCTAACAAGGCTCTAATGATCAAGAAGACAGCACTGGCTCCAGACGTGATTGAGAGAGATGGATGCCGCAATGGTGAACTCATTGAAGAAACAGAATGAGGTTGGGAAACAAGGCAACTGTTTATGTCTGCCGATGTATCAGATGTATGATTGAGGATCACCTTGTGCTTTAAAGGACTTCAAAGTCACCATGAATTCAAAATTGGCTTATTATTATTTTTTCTTTGTACAGAATGTTGCGGTGTTTATTATAAATACAAAAAAAAAAAAAAAAAACTTTTTTTGCCCGCCACTTTCAATCTATTCTTTCAATCTTTTTTTGCCCGACAAATTTCAATCTATTTCTTCCAGCAACCTGTCAGTCACATTAAAAGATCACAGCAGTTACCCCCCCCCCCTTGTTCGAGGTTATTAAAAAAAAAAAAAAAAAAAATCATAACACTTCATGTAAAGCCTTTATATATAAAGCATTACAGAAGTAGTTTTAATGCATTAATTATGCCTTGTAATGCATTGTATGATCTCATGAATAAATGTAGCCACATTTATAATACACTATAATTCTTATCTATTAATTGTTTAGAACTAAATAAAATAAAACTTCAAAATAAAACTTTATTAAAAAAAATATTAACTTCAAAATATTAATGTATATTTTAAAAAGTAAAAATGACAAAAACAAAAAAGCTAAAACTTTAGAATTAAATTAAAACAAAATGTACAGACAAAATCTAATTAAAATATTAACAAAAGATAACACAAAGACAACACTGGTTTGAGAAGCCACTTCACTCAGTTATGTTACAATGGGAAAGATGTTTTTTTATTTCTGTATCATGCTGACTTCAATGTTTTGAAGGACTTTTATATTTTCTGGTGACTTTATTCACTTCAAGGTAGTTATTGTTTTAAATGTTAAACAATATAAACATTCAAAATAAATTTATTCAGGAATTTTAGTTATTGAAAACTATGAAAAAACAACTATGACAGAATGGGTAAAAGGGTTGTGTGTGTGTACACATTAGCAGCTATTCATTCATATTGGAACAGTACATTTTTGTCCCTGAACTCTCAAGAGAAAGTTGGCTGAGCTTCTGCAAACGAGTTAATCATATGTATATCTATAAGTCTTTAGCAGCTAATTGTGACTGGATTTAGTTTATCATTAATATTAGATAAGTCTGCGTATGACAAATAAAAAAGAAAATTGGTTAAAGCTCTTATTATTAATCTTCAGACAATCCTTCCATAGAAATACATTGTTCTTTCAGTACTGTTAGCTACACAATGTTTAATTGAAAATTCATTGGTTTGTTAGTCTAAGTGAAGAACCGCGTCTGAAATGTTTAGTTCCAAGTTTGCCGACACATTGTGTCTGAAGCAGTCGAATGAGGTATGCTAGTCATGCTAGACTAACTGTATGTTAAATATTATTATGTAATAGTTTTCATAGCCGGAAATATGGGATTTGTGCTTTTAAAAATGTAACGGGACACCGTTGAGGTGCCAGATGCTTTCATACATTACCTGAGGTACTTTGTTCAGGTGCACTCTTGGCTCATGGCTTGCTTCCTGTAGGCATCAAACCAGCAAGATTTTATTCGTTTATTTTTATTTATTTTTTTTACCAGCTACACAGGCCAGGTAGATGTAGAGCTAACAGATCTGTTGTTTGTGATAGTTAGTCCAAGTGAATAGACATACAGTGCGCTTGATCGGGAAGGATCCCTGTGCCAAGAGTGTCCATTTCTTTAAATAATGCCATAAGATATCAGCACCAAACATTGTGTTGCCGATGCCACACATGCCAGAGTGCATTATAAAACATATGTTAGTGTGAGGAGAAACATTAGCAGCAGTAGGGTGTAATTTCTCTGTGTTCAGGAGTGGTAATGTGTTGTTAAAGCCTATGAAAAACAAACAAGGTCGTGTTATCTGTCCTTGCTCTGTGATTGCAGCTGCTGGCCGCCAAACAGAAGGCCTTCCATCTCCCTCCAGAGTAATTAGTGCTTGTTAAATGTTGCACGGCTGCCTGAATTACCACCTTATGTAGCTGGTGAAAGTCATTTCAGCTGTGTTTATTTTCCTACCTTTAATATTAATACTGTCGTGCAGTTGTATTATTGCAATTTTATTGCAGCGAATAGGCTAGTTAGAAACTCGCGCCACATTTAGCAATGCTCTTTTTTTTTTTCTCAGGTTAAGGCCCTGTCCTAAATAACGCAAATGATATGTACTTGTGGTGTTATGGACTTTCATTGCATATCGCATGTCTGTGAAGGCTGTGGGGACTTTGGGATCATCATAGTGCAGATTTGGAAATCCATTCATTTCAATAGAGCTCAATACGGTTGGGAATTTCACATGAAGGTGAAAGATTTCCCTATGCAGATTTCGCAACAGTTTCGGTCAAGATGCGAGTGATGTGCGGTGACAGCACAGTTGGTTTTTGACGCAGCTAGTTGCTTGATGTCACTTATTTGTTTTACAGGCTTAAAATGTATGGCAGCAGCCATATTCATCTTGTCTTTGACAAACTCATTTATACAACAACCTCCCATAGATCTGACTCCCTCTGGAGCTACAAGCTGTTTGGATGGAGACAACATCCAGATTACGTGCATCACTTTGAGAGCATTCAAAGCAGTACAGCTCTCTTAGAACACAGGGACATATTTGTACCTTATCCACCCCTAAAATGTAGTAAAATGTAACCTTAAGTTACAACTATGAGCCTTTTAGGGGTAGATAAAGTACAAAGTTGCTCCTTTGAGGATACCTTCCCAGTGACAAGCTGTCACGCCCCTAAAAGAACATTTTTATTTTCTGAGAGTGTTGCTAAAATCACTTATTCTACACCCTGAAGAGATACAAATGAAAGTGGATGGTGACCAAACGGTCACCAATGATTCTTCTTCTGTTCCACAACAAAAAGAATGTCATAAGGGTGAGTAAGGGCAAATTTTAGGTGAACTATCTCTTGTGTAGTAACATGAGATTTATCACTGAGATGTATTTAGATGTCTAAACAGTTTTGAAACAAAAGCGGAGGAGGTTGCTTTGTAATCTTCTCAAAGATAGCAATGGCAAACAGAGGTGGAGGAGGTTGCTTTGTCATCTGTTCTCAAAGATAGAGAGTTTCTGAAATCTGAGCCTGTGATCTGTGTTTCAGGATGGTAATTTAGGGAATCCAATTCAAAGTCAAACAGTGTTACAGCTTCATACACCTCACGACCCGAGAACTGAGTTCTTTAGTGTTTGCTTCAGTAGTTTCTCTAGTCTAAAAAATGGCTTTACATTTCACTGAGCATTGGTCGCTGAAAACAGAACGTTTGTCCTTGAATCTGTCGTTTTGAATCATTGAATCTCTGCCAAACATATATATTAATGCTGTTTAAATGACTTGAATGTAATTGCGTTTTTAATGGAGTAGCGCAGAGTACTGAATGAACATTGATCTAATAGTGACTTTCTCTTCTCTTTCATGCGGACACGTGGATCTCGGATGCCCCTCATCACAGGTAATTGGATTTCTTTTATTTACGTCTGCTTGCTAATCAGTGTCTTACATATGTGTAATAACCATGTGACCAAGTGCTAAAGATTTGTATAGCACATGTTGGAAAGGCTGTAGGTTTTTATTTTTATTATTTTTTTTCACTGAAAAAAGGACTGTCCTTGCTTGAGATGTTGACTAATACAGAGTTTGTGAGGGGAATAATTGTGGCCTTGACTCATTAGTCATGAAGCTCGTGTCACACAGCACTTATGATCACAGACAGCCGTAGATTTACTCCCACGAAGTTAAATAGCAGTCGTTTGAAATTCTCTTCACTCCTATTGAATGACATGATTGTCAAAGTACATCTACAACTCTCTCTCTTTATAAGCTTGACACCTTATAAACGGGAAGCATTTTCTGTAACAGTTTGCACTTGAGTGTAATTTATTCAGTGAGATTTTAATAACTGTCTTTTTCTACAGTACAGAACTGCTTGCTTTATCATTTATTTTTAGAGGATGTGTTTGTGTTGACTGTAATGTAGCTAATTAGTGCTTTCTGTTTTTAAAGGAATAGTTCATGCATAAATAGCAATTCTGTCATCATTTCTTGTCATTCCAACCCTTCCAAACCATTTTTATGCTTGTTTCTTCAAATTGAATACAATATTTATTACATTCTATTTATATTCTTTTCCATAGACACAGGATTGATTGATTGATTTTTTTTAAAAAATTTTTTATTTATATATTTTTTTTTTTTGTGTGTGTTATTTTCTCCTGCCATCCATACATACACTACCGTTCAAAAGTTTGGGGACAGTAAGAATTTTTTTTTTCAAAGAAATTAATACTTTTATTTAGCAAGGTCACATTAAATTGATCAAAAATGATAGAAAAGACATAATGTTACAAGAAAGATTTCCATTTTAAACGCTGATCTTCTGAAATGTTTGTAATATTTTGTTCTTTTGAACATTTTACAAAATATTAAATTAGCAAATAATTATTTTATTGTTAAAATATTTCACAATATTACTTTATTTTTGATCAAATAAATTAAATTATTATTATTAAAAAATATTAAAGTCCCAAACTTTTAAACAATAGTCTAAATAAAGACTAAACAAAAAAAAAATCATATCCAAAATGTACAAATACAAAACACTGTTAAATTATCACATTATTTTATGTAGTTAAAAGTAATTTTATGTAAATTTTATGTAATTCAAAATCTAAAAACAAACAAACAAACTAAATAAACAATGAACAAACAAACAAAATAAACAAACAAACAAACAAAATAAGCAAACAAACAAACAAACAAAAAATAATTAACACATTATTTTATGTAATTCAAAGTAATTTTATGTAAATTTTATGTAATTCCAAATCTAAAAACAAACGAACAAACAAACAAAAAACTATTTTTATGTAATCACTGATCATTTTGATTGTATTAATAAAAGACAACCTGATCTCATGACGAAAACATACCTGTGCTTTTTAGCAAGATGGGAAATACATACCGCCATGTACGTTTCGTGACACATTCAATGTGAAATGTCCACTGAGTGGTGCTAAAAGAGCGTTGATTTTTTTTCTCCCGGAACAGATGAACGTACATATGGTACATTTTATGTGACGTTGGTTTTGTAGGTATCACCGCAGTTCTAACTTGAAATGTCCGTTGAATGGCGCTATAAGTCTAATGCTCCATGATGTTTTAAACGTACCATCTGAGCTACACCTAAACCTACCCGATAGTATGAACAAAAGCAAATGTGACGGAAAAACGTAATCGCAAGCATGCCGTTTTAGCTTGTTTTTCGATTTCTCATCTTTTAGCTCTTTAATCATGAGTCATGTTTTTGACTGGATTCGTACCAAAGGATATAGAGCTGTAATCATAACTGTGTACAAAAACGATTACAAGTGCTTGATGTTTTACCACCTCTAGTGTTCATTTCTGTTGGAAACTGCAGTGATATGTACTTATTGGTACGTATTTCGCATCTTGCGAAAAAGTTCCCACAGGTATGTTTTCGTCATGAGATCAAGGTAGAAAAAAGAACAACATGGACATGTGCAAAATATGTTCTTTCAGGTTCCACAGTATGCATTTACAACAACATAAAGGTGAGTAAACAATGACAGAATAGCCATTTATGCATGAACTACTCCTGTTAGCCTCTCCTGTGGACATTATATTCACCTATTTTCTGCGTTCCTAAAAAACTCCTCATGGTTCCCTCAGCAGACTCTTTGTAGTTCTCCCATGCCTTTTTAACCACATCCCTAGAGAGAACCCTGGAATTGTGATCTTTGCTGTCCGGACCCTGGAGAACAGTTGCTGTCAGACAAATCCACACATAGGCTCGCAGATCCTCTTTGGACCGAGCTCGTCGCTACACAGTCCCCCAAGACCAGGTCTGCAGCCAGCCAGTACTGACAGACAGCATGTACCTGCACAGAGGAAAAGAAACTCTGGAGGGGAGAAGCAGAGAGAGTTGAAAGAACAGAATATATTAAAAGAATAGTACTTGAAGAGGAGAAATGATGGGGAGAGAACCTCTAATAAGGTCGCAGCAGTGTCTCCTCATGCTTACCGCGCTGTTCCTCACTGAAGTGCGTGTTCTATCTTTAATCATTTACGTTCCACGGCTGTTATAATGTTATCACTGAAGGAAGTGGATCAGATCATCACGTATCTTTGCCGACGTATTTGTTACCGACCTGATATGCATGAGCAGCCAGAAAACCCTGACGTGAGGTGCCTGAAAATGAGCGGTTAGAAGAATTCAGACAGCGTTCAGACTTTAAAGGTTGAACTGGCTTTTGATCTAGAAACTTAATGATTATTGCAGTGAACTGCTGGTTGTTTATGTCACTGTCAAGAAGTTGAAAATAATAATCACTTGGGATGAGAATCGTAAGGATTTTAATGATTCTGGTTCCTGTAGTGTTAAGAATAATTGGTTATGTACTAAACATAAAAAAAAAAAAATGCTGCTTTTTGATAACATTGCTTTTTTTTTTTTGTATTTGTTATGACAGAGTTCTGTTCTGAATTTAATCTTTAACAACCAGTAAGTAATTATGTGGTCTGATGACACTGTTAGAATATTTTAGAGGGGTCTTATGTTCTCAAAGGCAAAACAAGTGCAGACTTTAAAGAAACATTAACAGAACAAGTTTCATAAAAATAATTTGGTTGTCTTGTCAAATTCTGTTCCTCTTGGACTGTAGTGAATTAGTGGCTGAACAAATGGCTGAACAAAAAGCAAAGATGCAATAAAACATAATTACTTGTGTAAAGGTAACAAAATTGAGGTTATCAGGCTAATCAGTTTGCATTATGGGTAAATTCCATGCTAACCATAATCTGACTGAAATCACAAAAAGGGGACAGGTGTAAATTGATTGCTTTTATGTATAATTTAAAATAAATTAATTGATATATTTTGATGATTGAGATGAACTACATTTTTTTTTCAAGTCTCTTATGCTCACCAAAGCTGCAATTATTTGAAAAAACAAATTATTAAAAACTGTAATAATGTAAAATATTATTACAATTTAAAAGAACTGATTCCTATTTCAGTATATTTTAAAGTGTAATTTATTCCTGTGATGCCAAAGCTGAATTTTCTGCAGTCATTACTTCGGTCTTTAGTGTCACATGATTTCTTATTATCAATGTTAAAAACAGTCATGCTGTTTAACATTTTTGTAGATTTTCAGGATTCTTTGAATAGCTTGAAAAGAACAACATTTATTTGAAATATAAATCTTTTGGAACATTATAAATGTCTTTGCCAGTTTTTAATTAATTTAATGCTTCCTTGCAGAATAGGGCTGGACAATATGATCTAAAATCAAAATCTAGATTAACTGAACATTTTACGTCGATTATGATTAATAAATGATTATTTTATTTATTTATGTATTTGCCCTCATAGTTCACTGACAAGGTTTGCACTGTAAATATGCTCAACTATAAAAGGTGGGATATTTTTTCAAATGAAAGAGTGCATTTCTTATCTTTGTGATTTTAAAATAATTGAAGGAAACAAACTATTTATGGTTATGTATTGAATATTTTGAACAATTGAAATCAAATCACATATTTCTTTAAATGAAAACGTCTTATAAAAAGTCACATTTCAGTTTGAACATAAAAAATATGTAAAAAGCATAATATTCGAGTTCTATGTTGCTTTCATGCTGCTGACTTTACGGAGTCATGTGACTACACACGCCGTAGTATGTTTTTAAGGGGAAAGTCAAGGTTGCCAATTCAGGCCAATTAGTCAGTTTTCTAAATAAAGCGATCGGCCTTAGCATGATTTTGACGAAGGGGACACCTGACAGAGGGGGAAACTCGCAAAAAAACATGATTGTTCTAGTTTTGAAAAGCAATTGGGCTTGTTTTGTTTCGCGAACCTGGCAACCCTGGGGAAAGTAACAGGATTGAAAAAATGAAATAACAGACATGGGAAACTTGCGTCGGTTCTGAATTTCGGTTTTGATTACTTTTCGATTAATTGTCCAGCCCTATTGTGGAATAAAAGCATTACATTCTTAAAGCAAAAACAAAAAATCCCCAAACGTTTGAATGGTAGTGTATATTAACGATATTGTGCACATTGGTGTTATCGGTTTGCAAATTAGGGAGCAAATATAATATGTCCAGGATTTGGCATGAAACTGGAATGTTTTTTTTTTTTTTTTAATGTCTCATTTTGTAACTCTTCACACATGCTGTTTGTGCCTGTGAGCATAGACACCTGGAGAAAAAAAAACCTTGTTGTTGTGGTTGGCACATAGAGCCTTATTAATCAGCTCCTATAGAGGCATCAGTCACAGACAAACTTCACACTCGACAATCCGTCTCCCTCACACACACACACACACGCACATTTGGATTGATTTTCTTCACTGCTTTGATTGCCTTTCTCCCTCTTCATCTAGGCTTCTGTCTTATCATCCTAGCAGATTCCTTAGGGGGGCTGAACTTATCCAGTGAAAACTGTACTAAGAAGGCATTCAGATGCTAATCTGAATCTGGTGGAGTCTTTTCTGCTGGCAGAGGTTGGGAGTGTATCATTTCTCAATTATACAGACGCACAACTCCTTTAGCTGTTGAAGTTCCTCAACCCTCCCTGCATACTGGTGCCAAACGTGCCACAGAACAATACATCTCAGTCAGCACCAGTTCAATCTAATTATCATCATCATTAATATTGTGGGGTTTTTTTTAAATCTTGTGAGCTTTCATTTTGAACATTTCTTCCTTTGTTGAACTTAAATTAATCAGGCGCTGATAATCTCTGCAGTGTTTTGATTGCATATGCAATCACTGTTTCAAACAAATGATCATTGTTGATCAGTTCTCCTGCACTATAAATTCCTGTCAGTTATTCATAGCAGCAGTCAAGTATGATGACTGTGGCGTCTCTTACAGATGTGTATTTTTCCATCTCCTGGACTGTAATATAATTTTTTTAATGTGTAGTGGCTCTAAGCTAAAAGACCTGGATACTAACTTTGAGATGGGCATTAAGATGCAGTTGGTTTCACACTCCAGAACATCCAGAACGTCCTCTACTTAGAAATGTAGTCTGGACTCAAAGGGATGATTTAGCAGAGCTCAACAATAATGTCCCATGGCCATTGTGTGAGAGTTTTCAGGCTAGTTGACGGAAGTGTCATGTGAACAGTTGGACCCAGTGCTTACTTTTTTACAGCCCAATGCAAACTTAAACATTTGGTTTCTGTTTGCAAGAGTGACTTGTGATGGTGTTGGCGTTATCAGTTACATTAGGTTGAAAATTATAAGGCATAATTTTAGTACCATATGCCATCCTTTTCCATCAAAATTATTTGTGAATATGAGATTTACTTATACTCGTTATATATTTATTTATATAGTTTTATTTATTTACACTTCTGACACAAACATTGTTTTTTGTTTTGTGTTTTGTTTTGTTTTTGATGGGGCCACTAAAAATGTTGGCAGACCTGAAGTCAAAATAGTTTTCTATTATTGTTGTGCTGTGCTTTAGACAAATTTGTAGCTCGAGCAACAAACATTTTTCATTATTGAAGATCTGAAATAAGTCTGTTTTAAAGATGCAGATGAAGTTAATAATAATTAATATTTTTTAAATGTTTTTGAAAGTATCTTGTGCTCACCAAGGGCAATTTTTTGAGGGAAAATACAGTAAACCATAATATAGTTTAAAATGTAATTTATTCCTGTGATGGCAAAGCTGAGTTTTCAGTCTCCAGTTTTCAGTGTCACATGATCCTTCAGAAATAATTCTGATATGCTGATATGCTGCTTAATAAACATTTCTTATTATTATCAATGTTAAAAACAGTTGTACTGCTTAATATTTTGTGGAAGTCGTGATACATACCATTCAGTAACTACCATACTTTTGTTAGCGAGGATGCATTAAATTGATCAAAAGCAACAGTAAAGACATTTATAATGCTACAAAAGATTTCTACTGTATTTCTAAATGTTTTAAATTCTTTTTTAGAATCCTTTGACAAATACTATCATGGTTTCCACAAAAACATGAAGCAGAAAAAAGGTTTTCAACATTGATAATAATTACTATATTAAAACTTGAGTACCAGTAATAGTTGATGATAATAAGCATAAATCAGTATATTAGAATGATTTCTGAAGGAGCATGTGACACTGAAGACTGAAGTAATGACCATCACAAGTATAATCAAATCAAAACAGCTGGGATTGTTAGATGCTGCTTCCATAAAGTTGAAGGAATCGGCTCATTAATTTAGGCCTGTGTATGTGTTTTGGTTTCTGTGCTGCACACAGTGTCACATGATCATTTCACATCAGAGACAGAGGATGAAAATCCTGCATCTGCCTAGCATGTCATATGGCCTTCTCCCGTCTCTCTTCATATGAGTATTCACGTCACAATGACCAGTGACATGGGAGTTTATTTTTTTTTTATATCTTCAAGGTTTATGCCAGCTATAGATGTTTATTAATAGCAGTAAGCGGAGGTATCTTTCAGAGCAGGCCTATTATCAGCGATGTAGGCTGCTGTTTGTTTTGTCATTCCCATTGCAGTCTGTTCTGCCGTCATGCACAGAGGAAATAAAGGCGTTTGGTTTGAATAAGACACAGTACAATAAAGCTTGTGGATAAAATTAGCTGCTAAAATGATATTTGCTACAGTTTGACTCCCTGCATTAAGGTTAAGAAAATCTTATTAATTAGGGCTGTCAGTCAAGTAAAAATGTATGCTGTGTACTCCAGTGTTGGGTGCAATGTGTTATCAAGTAATTTTTTTACTCTGTTTTTTACTTTGAAGTCGTGGCCTAATGGTTAGGGAGTTGGGCTTGTAACCTGAAGGTTACAAGCCTTCAATCCCCACCTTCAATTCAACCTGAATTGAAGGTGGGGATTGTGAATGAACAGCACTCTCTCTGCCTTCGATACCATGACTGAGGTGCCCTTGAGCAAGGCACCGAACCCCCAATTGCTCCCCGGGCGCTGGAGCAATGGCTGCCCACTGCTCCGGGTGTGTGTTCACGGTGTGTGTGTGCGTTTGTTCACTATTCACGGCTGCGTGTGTGCACTTGGATGGGTTAAATGCAGAGCACCAATTTCGAGTATGAGTCACCATACTTGACAATACGTTACGACTTTTACTTTCATTTTAAACATTATTTTTAATGTGGAATAGATTTTAAACAGTCACTGAATAATTGTCGTGTGTTTGTTTTCGGTGATAGCTGACACAGCTCTGTGGATTTAGTAATAGACACATTCCTGTCATTTGAATGTATTAATTTAGCACATTATTTTTGAAAGAATTAAGCAATTATTTCCATATTTTATTGCAATTAAAACACATAATAAATAAATATTTTATTTTATTTTACTGTATTGTATTATATTGTATATTATATATTAGATTGTTTTATATTATATAATATATTATATTGTTTTTAGTGGAATACAAATATATTTTATATTTTATTGTATTAATAAAATTGCCAGCCAACAATAATAAACAAAATAAATAAATAATAAATCCTTATTGAATGAATTAAAAGCGTTTGCACTGGTCTGCTTAAAATATATGCAAATTTATTTAATGAGCTTTAAAGAGTTTACATGAAATAAAATGTAGGATTCAATTTTAGGATCATTGATTACTGTAACAGTTTTATTATATTAATTAATTAAATATGTCTATTTTTATATTATCTGTTTTCCTTTTAATCTTGAAGTTTTAGTAATTTCGTTGTTTTTGTCGTTTTTAGTAGTTTATAGTTATTAATTTTTATTTCAGTATTTATTTTAGTACATGAAGTTAAACTAAATTAAAATGAGAAATGTTGCCTTACAAAAAAATTATATTATATATTTTTATTTAAAAAAATATAATAAAATTGTAATGTAAAAATGAATAATAAATACATAAATAAATATAAATAAATAAATAAATAAGTGTGTGTGTGTATATGTATATATACATATACTTATATTTAGATAGATAGATAGATAGATAGATAGATAGATAGATAGATAGATACAGTATAATAAAATGTTATTGTAAAAAAAATTTGGTGGCCAGCAGTAAAACAATCACTATTGTTGAGCCCTTTGAATAAATTTATTATTATTATTATTTTTTAACAAGTTGAAAACACTAGTAAGGATTGGCCTAAAATATATGTGAATTCCTCTTGATGAGCCCCATGTTGCTGGTCTCCCACCATGGCTGTTAAGAATATTGGCTATCTTCTTGAGCTAAATGCCTCTCAAGGTCTTCCACCCGCCTCACCTGCCTGCTCATCTCCATGGCAATTGATCTGAATGGGCGAGGGGAGTCCTCGCTCACCTCCACGTTTTTTAGAGAATCTGTCCTGTTTGGAGCTGGAGGGGTGTCTTCAGCCCTGCTGATTTATAGACAAGGCTTTAATAAACGGCAGTAGCCTGGCAGCCAGAGCAGGTAAACCCAGAACGAGAAGGGCTTTGGAACGTGTTAAAGGTGTAATTTTGGCTATTTCTGCTAGAGCTAGAGCAGAAATAGCTGGCCGGGGGTATTACAGTACTGAGATGGACTGACTTGCTTTTAAAGGAGCTTGGCAGCAGCCTCTGCAGATTTATGCTCAACATTATTCACAGAACACATTAATTCTGCCAAAGCCTCTCTCATGATGGACACTTTAAATGGAATCTGTACACATGCCATACAAAATCATAGCCGTTTATATGGCACCAGCCCATATTCTTCCTCCATACAAAACCACAGGGCTTTAGCTGCTGTCATCAGGATAAGTATGTTGTGTAAGATTACAAGACACAGGTCAGGACACATTATATCTACTGGGCTCTGTGAATGTGGGTGAATTCACAGATCTTTTTAAACCTGTGATCACCCCTGATCGTTTCTTTCTCTCTGATGTGAAGAACAGCATGTAATAGTGCTGCTGGTGATTCTCATCACAGCCTCTCTTGGGAATTGATACTTACGTTCTCCCTCGTACTGTTATATTCTACAGGTGCTTTGGTTTCTGTGCAGTGTTTGGTTTAGACTTTCAGCCTGTTGTTGATGCTCTTCAGGTCTGTTTTGGGTGGTTTTTGTCAGAACTGCTTATACTGAGCACATAGAATGGGTCATCAGGACACTGTTAAAGAGTTGGATTCTCATGCTAAGCATGGACAAAGTTTCAAAAAATAATGTGGAAGTATGACCGAGTATTTCTGTAACAAAAATCTTACTTCCTGGTTTCCTACAAGTTTCAGAGAGTTTTTTTCGATCGTGGCTCTTCATGACGTAAACGACGGTGGAACTCCTTATATGGGCATTTCTCCCGGAAGCACGTGCACGCATCGATGAGAGCGAGAGCGAGATTGCGCCCATCAACACGCTCCATTCAGCAGCTCTGCACAGGACTCGCTCGGGAAGAATGTCTCTAAAGAAGTGTGTTTTTGGTTGTAAGGGAAAGATAACTTTGTTCAGCTTCCTAAAGAACCCAGCGTTATGTAAACCGTGGATGCAGTTTGTTTTTTTGAGGCAGCAACGGAGTTTTACAAGTGTGTTTGTTGACGAATGTTTTATAAACAAGGCCCAGTTCGACGCTGGATATGTACATCATTTGATACTGAAAGATGGAGTGGTCCCAGCTATAAAGGGTCCCAGTCATGATTCGGAACTGCAGATGGTAAGTGAAACGGCATCAAATGTCTGTGGTTTGTTGGCAGTCGCCGCAAGTGCTCGTCACTCTTTAGCTCCGCCCACGCCACGCCTCCAGGAGCTCGGCTGTTTTCGGAGAGAATCGTAAAGCTGTATCTTTCTTTTACAAATATGATAAAACTAAAGACTTTTTGGAGATATGAAGGCTGCAGTACTACTTTATGTGTACTTAAGATTAACATGAGATTGGGTGAAACTGTGTGTGTTATGTACCCTTTAATACAGTAAGATTTGCTTTAATAAAATAATGTTTTAATAGTTAGGAATGCACAATGGATTCACCACGGTTTAGTTTGGGATGCTCAGTATATCAGCCAGTATTAGGGATTTGTTTTTGAAATGTCAAAAATGGTCAATATTGGATATTTATTACATATATTATATTATATTATATTATATTATATTATATTATATTATATTATATTATATTATATATTTAATTATAATAATATATAATTAGTTATATATATCAAAATAAATTGAAAAATATATATATTCAATTTTTGTCATTGTGCAGTACAGTAAAAAAGCAATGAAATAAAAAGAATCAAACTAGAAGTGCAAATACTAATATAAGTATAAATATACTTAAGTATTTATTAAAATGCGTTTAATATAAGATGCATTTAAGATGTGTGTAATTAAAATATATACATTTAATAATATAGACTTTTCTTTTAGTTTAGAAGTGCATTTGTATTTATTTGATAATAATAATAATTATTATTATTATTATTATTATTATTAATAACTGTATTTTATTTTAAATATATTACATATAAAACAATTATATTTTAATATTTATTATTATTATTATATTATGATTAATTTTAATATTATTTTATTTTAAATATATATGTAAAATATTTATATTATTTCATATATATTATTATTTATACATTAATTTTATTCCTCTATATCTGTAGCTATGTTTTTAATGTAAGTCTGTTATATTAAGAGTATAAAAGTATATATAGATTTTCTACATATATATTAACAGATATATAGATAGATAATATAATCTTTGCTGTCTAAATTCACTTGTAGCTTTTAAAACAACTGATTTTATTTAATTTTTTTATGTGTATTTTGAATTTATTTAGACAAAATAGTATAGAATTTTAATATGACTCATTTATGGTTTTTGGCCATAACATGAAAATAATTTTCAGCTGATATTATTAGCCAGATATTTGATACAGGTGCTAAATAATAATTTTCCATGCAGCTTACATCCCTCTAGTTAACATTTTGGATGATGGCGTTAACCATTAAAACCAGAGCTTTATTCAGTTTCATAAAATAAAGCAAATTACAGGCATTAGCCATGTGTTGATTGATAGTATTCTGATGTGTAGTTGTAAATCACAGGTTGGGTTGAGAGAGCACGCTGTTTCTCAGCATTTGTAGCGATACCACCACCTGTGACTACACCGAACAGCCGTTCACTGTGGAAATAATGATACAGCGTTTCACACATGCTGATTCATGAGTGCTGTAGACTAGAGGCAGCGTTTCATCCCTGCACTGTGTTTTAGCCTGATAATGAGAAATAGCTGGAAGGCAACATCAAACTCACATCACCCTGAAGTTTGGTGACTTGTTTTTACTGCATCAGCAGAAGTTTTTTTTTTTCTCCAGATTAGTTTCTGTAATGCTATGAAAGTGCCACTTTACATTTTATGATGTCAGTGAGGGGGAGGTGTTGTCGACTTGTTTCTCAGAGACTGCCTTTTACCGTAATGGTTAATGGTGGATCTGAGAGAGAAAGACCCTGCTTTTTTGGCCTCTTTAAATACACAGCCAGCCACTATAAATCTGAAGCATCCCTGGGAGGGGGTCCAAAAGGCCCAACAAGGCCTAAAAGGAGAAGGTTATCTTTTTCTGCCAGGGATAATGTAACATTGTTCAGTATTAAAGCTGCCCTCTGGAAGATTACAGTCTCACCTTTAAACCCAACAGGCCGACTCTAGACTGATTCGTGTACCAGGGTTGTGCTGCATTCACAATTGAATTGAATGCCCTTTATATTCCAAGGGCGGAAGCCAACGGGATGCTGAATCGTAAATAAAATTTAAATTTCAGAAAGTAAAATTAAAATGGAATAAAATTCAAAGAAAACTGAAAGTGCATTTCATGTATTATTACCCATAAAAAATAAAAATGGGGTATTTCCAGAAACCTTGATGATATTAATAAGAAATGTTGTGAAATGCAACCTATAGAAATTTGAATTTATTTTTTATTTTAATTTGAATTTATTTATTTAGTTAGTTATTTACTTTAGGGCTGTCAAATCGATTAATCGTGATTATTCACATCCAAAATAAATATTTATATATATTTATATATAATATAAATCATATATAAATTAGGGCTGTCAAAATGGCTGAAAAACTAAATTCTAATTTTGCACTTAAATATTATCAATATTCAAATTATATTCAGATTTAAAAGCCATAATTTCATTTAGGATGAAAAATGCTTTTGGCTTCTCTTCTGAGGCCACAAGAGAGCGCATCGAGCAAAATATTACTAATGCACGTTTATTAAAGCAATAAAATAACATGACTATCTGTGAAAAAGTGCATAATGTTTATAAACCAAATATAATAATTAAGTTGCTTAAACAATTATAAACAAAACAGCATCATATATGCATAGTTTAAAACAAAGAGATGAAAGCCAATCACACAGAATACTTTTTTCATTTAAGAACATGAGATGCAGTGGGATAGAAACAAAAAATGCCATAAAGTCTCGAGACATGTTTTTTAAAAGTTGAACTTACATTAATTTTACATGGCTTTCTAAACATGCGGCTGTCTTGTGCGAGACGCGAGTGCAACGGTGAAAGATGTCTCTCTAGAAAATGCAAAATATGTGTTCTGTGTGAATGGCTTGGTTTTATTTTTGAAGTAAACAAGATCTTCTCCGCATTGATGTTCTCTTTTTCCGCTATTTTTTGAATGAGCAATGCAGCATCACTGTATCTAGTGGGTTCAACTGAATAGGCTAACATAAACATTAAAAAGCAACGACACTTACATCATCATCATCACATTTCGTGTGCCACTGATAAGGCTGCCTGACGCACACCAAAAATTCAGAAAATGTGGATTTTTATTTTAAATTCGACGAATATTCGAAATTCAAATTTTTATTTGACAGCCCTTATATAAATATGAATACATATATATGTGTAAATATTGTACATTGTACAAACTTTTATTTTGTTTGCGAATAATCACGATTAATCGATTTAATCTACCGACTTACTTGCTTACTTGCGTGGTGGAAAAACATTTTATTTTACAGAATTCTCTAATTTTTCATACTCTTCCAAACTGAGCCAATCATCTGTATGAAATCAATAGTTCTGATTTTTATTTAATTTAATAAATATCCAAATTAAACCAAATTTATTTTTATCTTTATTTATTTTATTTATAACAACTTGTTAAACTAATGAAATGCTGTTCAATGTGTGACTGTTTAATTTTTTTGAATTGCATTTCAGTAAATTACACTTTCTATCCCTCTAATTCAGCATCTTTTGGATTACAGTCAATTCAGTTTAATATTAGTCACTAATGATTGAAGGAGCCAATTGTAAAATTCAGAATTTGCTCACTCGATGATCTACTTTAATAACAATTGCACCAAATATCTCTGTTAGCCTTGTTTTAAAGTTCACTTTCTTTTAACGTCACCATATATTTGAAAATACACTGTACAAGATGATGTACAATCTGAAGACATTTTGATATAAAATCTGACTACAAACACACAGATGTATTCTTCTGTACCCTCTACCCCAAATACCAAGGTCTTTGAGGTAGAAACAGTCTCCTTGGTTACAGGATCCAGAGGAGAGAGAGATGGAGACTCTTGAGGGGGGAAAAGATCACTCCCTTTCTCCATTTCATTCCCTTGCCTCCAGCTTCAGCTCCCACAGCTAATCCTGTTTGGAAATATTTTCAGGGAAAAGAGGATTATGTTGTAGTGTGCTATGAATTTCAGCACAGTTCACTCACACTTAATTAAATTCATCATTGTCTCCTAAAAGCTTGCATTCTTCTCACCGGGACATTTGCTCCAATGAATAAGAGTCAAGGTGCTGTAATTAAGTCACATGGGTTCTCCTCATTTGGGAGTTTTAGGAACCGCTGAAACAGGATTTACTCTGAGATTATGGAAAGGGGAGAAAAAAATCTGTTTATAGCAACTAAAATATGTGGAGAACAGAAGCACAATCTAGATTGTGAAGCCACAATAATGCTGTGTAAACGTAAAATGCAAAATTTAGTCAAAATATGGCCTTTTTGATGGCCTTTTCAGTCTGATTCAAGAGCATCAGTATTTTCTCACAAAAACATTCCCGTGTGTTACTGTATTGAATTACTGATTTCATGTTCCTCAGTATAGACCACCACACACTCAGACTCAGGACCTCATCCAGAAAATATTCCCTTCAATAACTGTTTTAGAGATATACTGCAGTTGGTCAAGTGTGGAGGATAGAGCCCTATAGTGGAATACAACATACAAGTACATGCTGTCTGTTCTTTCATTACATTACAGTTATTATATTACCAGATACAAACTGGCTACTGAAAGTCTGAAGCAACGATAAAAGTTTGGGATGTCAAATATTGATATATTTTAATTTTTATTTAATTTTATTAATTTAAAAAAAATTTCAAATTTGGAATTTTTAAATTGAAATTTGCACTACTTTATCCTCTTAAAATTTGAAATGAGAAATATTGTTTTAAACAGAAAAAAAGACAGCTGAAAGATTTATATTATATACACTTTTTTTTTTTATTCTGATAAAATTATGTAAAATTTGATTTTTTTTTTTTGATTTTTTTTTTTTACATTTAGGAAAGAAACTCAAAACTCAAACTTTGGCACTTTACAATACATCAGTGTATATGTCAGGCTCATGCTGTAACTTTCTTAACCCCTGTTACACTATGGAAACATGCCGCTGTGCACTCCAATTACAGTCATTATGTTGTATGTCAGGCACGTATCCTCACACAAACCATTGTTTCCTGCTCTTGACAGCTAGATTGGCTTTTTTCGGTCAGGTTGATAATGTTGAGAGACAGAAGTGTCTTTGTGTTTGAGGGAACAGCACTCTTTCTCTTTCTCTGGCTGACACTTTCATAGTGGACTTCTCAAGTGTCACCCTGGTCTTGCAGCAGAAAGATGTCCTCTCCTCTAGACAAACTGCAAGGCTTGATAGACGAGGACTCTTTAATGAGGCAGTATGTACATGGAAACGCACTCTCATTCATATTGTGGCTCTTCGCATTAGAGCCCAGATATTACCATGTAATGTGCAGATGAAAAGGGCACTGTAATTTTGGTCTCATTGGTTAGATTGCGGCTTGTGTCCCTGCAGCTCTAGTGTTACTTACCCCAACTAATCATGAGGCTTATGTGTGTTAGTGTCAGACAGCGTGCAGACTGTGAGAAGCAAAGAAGCTTCATAAAGTAATAGACCATCGATTACAATTCTTCCTAACAATTCCTGTTTCATTAACAATTTGGGGGGGGGGGGGGGGGGATGCTGTTTCATTGACAAGTTATTATCTTTTTAATAATACGTTTCTGCAAAAGATGTGTTTGCACAGTTCATTACACTTTATTTTTTTTAAGGGTCCTTGATCACAAATGACATGTACTTACTGTAGTAATAGCAGTACATTATGCATAATTGCAAACAACTGTTCCCAAAATCAAACCTAATAAATATAACCTAATTATATTGTAGGTAAGTGTTAACTAATATTACTCAGTACTTATTTGTATAATTACAGTGTAACAAGTGTATTCACTTTATTCAAAATAAAGTGTATCCAAATGTTTTTTACACACTATTTAGACATCACATCAGTGAAATCCACCAATTGGCCTTAAAGGGATAGTTCACCCAGAAATGAAAATTGTCATTAATTACTCACTCTAATGTCTTTCCAAACCTGTAAGAAAAATTAAGATATTTTTGATGAAATCCAAGAGCTTTCTGACCCTGCATAGACAGCAATGCAACCAACACATTCAAGGCCCAGAAATGTAGTAAGGACATCATTAAAATAGTCCATGTGACATCAGTGGTTCAACCGTAACGTTATGAAGCTACGAGAAGTTTCCATTTTTACATGATTTATCCCTTTAACGATATATATTTAAAAATACTAAATGAACGTGGTAACATATTTAATTTATTTTAAGAACATTTCAATAAAAACTGTGTGTTTAATGATCTTTTTGTGGCTTTTTAGTGAATTAAAAAACATACAAGTTTTCCTGAACATATGACTCTTTTTGTGAAGCAGAGTCATTTCTTCGGAAGTCTCTTTTGGTTTCGCTGTATGGTTTTGATTCACTGAAGAGAACTGGATTGTAGGAGTCATTTGTTCAGGAATCAGACTACTGGTTGCACTATTTATTTTTGATTCACTAAAAAAAAAAAAAAGCTCATTAGAGTCCACTGTTTGGAAATCAGACTGTACTGATTGCACTGTATGGTTTTAATTCACTAGAAAGAACTGGCTCTTAAGAGTCATTTGTTTAATAATCTGACTGTTTCTTGCTATAGATTCAGTTCCATCCTCACTGCAGAATAATGCGTGTGCAAAACCATTAACCGATTCACTCATTAAAAGCTGGTATTTTTAAAACAATGGAATTGTTTCTGAAAAAGAAACGATTCTCAGTTCCCAACTCTGTGTGACATTTAACAGATCTGAATAAAATATAACCTATTATAAACATTAGAAATGAGAATGTGTAATACCATTTTATGGGAGTAGATTACAAAATGGCTAACATCAAAGGAGATTTCTTTCTTTTCAGATGTGTGAAAAGATTAAATGGCTTGACCTTCAGTCGATTTATGAAAAATGTCATTTGAATTATTGGTTTTGAAATGTTTCAGAGACTTTACCTTTGTTAGGGACGTCCACTCCAAGCCTGTTAATTAATTGACATTGCTTTGAACTTCCCCTTTGTGTTGTGCGTGAATGATCCAGCTGTTTAATGACACAACCTCTTTTCCCAGATGTACTATTTGACTCAATGCATGCAGTTGGTCCTTTGTTTAACATACAACCCTAATCATCTCTCTCCTACCAATTTGAAACTCGGCCTTGATTAGTTGTGTATGACAGTCCTGTTGAACCTCATGGGCCTGGGCTTGAGGTCTCAGATTAATTAAGGTTCCTGTACAATGATATCTCAGGCAGAACGGCTTTTTGCTGCCTTAAATTTTCTTTACTGCCTGAACTTGACTCAAATTCTTCAAAGATGCGGGATGACGTAGTGCACTCAGCTAGATATTTTTGTATACATGCATAGAAAAGCTACCTATAAGTCAAAATTCAGATTTAAGTGCATTCACAATGCATTTTTACAATAATCTCATACATACTGTAATTTCAGAGTGAAATAAGGTATACCTATATATAAAGCAAAGCAATTGGTTAATTCTAATTTCATATTGACTGTAGTTTTAAGTTTTAAGCTAAACCAGTCTAATATCTCTTTTTGTTTCTCTGGCGTTGATCTTTCTGATGGTTGATTTGCAAAACTGGTTTTAGTGACGTTGGTCAAAAGCTTTAATAGGACGAGCAATCAACACTAAGGCTTACAGCTTTGTGTATATATAAACAAAAAGTTTTCTGAGACTCACTGACATGACTCACTAATAATGAAAATGTTGACACAGACACAGATGCTGTTTAGGCATGGGCGTATTTCAGGCCTCTACCTGGGAACAGCTGGAGCTCGTGATGAGCAATGTGCTGCATTCTTCAGACCGAAGTTGGAGATGTTACTTGGAGGTCATTATCCTTTCCAAAAGCTGAATCCATGGGCAGTGGCAAACAGATCATGGCTAATAAAGACTCGTGGTCCAGCTTCAACCGTCTGAGTTTGACTAAAGCTGTCATTTCGGCTTTTGTTATTAAGATCCGTCTAAGGTGATCGACTCACAAGCGGTCAGAAAGGAAAAACTCTTCCAAATATACTTTTAATTACAATAATATTAATTTCAATGGAATTTTAATCTATGCAAAAAATCTTTTGTTTTAGTGCAATGGATGATTGACAGGTGAGAAGGCGGTCCTTCACCGTTTTGATTATTACCTTTAAAATATCTTAAAAATAAAGGTTCTTTATTGGCAGCGATGGTTCCATGAAGAAACTTGAACATCCATGGAACCTTTCAAATGCAGAAAAGGTTCTTTGTAGTGGAAAAGGGTTTTTTAGATTTTCAAAATGTTCTTCAAAATGGTTCATTTAAGAACTGATGACTGAAAGGTTCTTTGGGGAACCAAAAATGGTTCTTCTATGGCATCACTGCAAAAACACCCTTTTGAAGCCTTTATTTTTAAGAGTGTTTGACTGCATTTGTAATGTGTACTTATTTAACCACCTCCAAATGTGGTTTAAGTGATCACAAAGCTTTGTTTGCAGCTATCCTGAAAACCTTTTGGATCATCTGAGATGGATGGAGACATTTTCTGCCCCTATATTATAAGAATCCAGTGCAATTTTGTCACTTTCAGTTGCATTTTTGCCCTGAGCCCTGGTCGTGCTCAAAGAATTAAGCCAGAAGTTGACATGTCGGGCTGTTTAAACAAACACAGCGACGTTTTCAACGTGCCACGTTGTTTATTATATGCTAAGTCGACCTACGCATGGCTTATAGTTGTCTCTGCATAGGATTAAGTAGTTTAACATTGAAAAAACAGCATTTTAACACTTTGCTTTTGTTTGTTTCTTGGCTTGAATACAATCTGCTCTTCTTCTGTCATTCCCTTATTGACTGCTCTGTTTTACTTCAAAGTAAACAGACTAAATCACAAACCGAATGGCAGTCTGAGAACAGCAAGTCACTTGGCTTCTTCCCCCTCAGATCAGTGGCCTCTGAACTTGTGTGCTTCCCGTGAGTGTAAGACTGATGCGAACTGGACATCGACTCCATTGCTTAGTCACCCTGATCACTTTACGGCAGCCAACTGGTTGGTTTCTCTTATGGGCAGTTACTGTGCCAGAGAGGTGATGGATGGCTTTAATGAGTGTGAGCGGCCCCTCAGAGAGCTCCCTCATCCTAGCCGAGGTGAACGGGGAGATTTGCGACCGCAAGATTCAGTCAGTCTGACAGAGGAGAACATTCCTCTTCCTCTACACAGAGAGAGCGACATGGCGTTTTGCCATGAAGACAAGACTCTGTGGTTTTGATATTAATCCTCTGGTTGTACACACACAAATACACACAAGTACACATGGGTCATTCCTGCTATGCAGTGCATCTTAAGCTCTAGAACTTTTTTTTTTTTTTTTTAATAAATGAATAAGCCTATAGTGTTATATAAAGAAGTATTTTTTTATGAAAGCTCAGGCATTTGAAGTCTATTTTTTTTATTTATAATTAATAAAGTGCTACGGTTAGCCACTGATCAATAAGAGTTTGAGAGCTTACATGAGAGCAACAGCGTGAATTATTTTTTTAACCATATTTTGAAATCTTTATCGAAACGATTCCTATGGAAACCTGTTTCCACCTCAGTTAAAACAAAAAATAAATAAATAATAAAAAGACCATTTTGACTTTATTTCTTGTAATCACAACTCACAATAGCGACTTTTTCATGCAATTGCTGTATTATCACAATATCATTTTCTTTGTTTTGTTTTGTTTTTTTTTCTTTTCTTTTTGTTTTTTTCTTTTATTCCGGCACAAACTGGCTTCCATAAATTTCTATAGTGATTTCTAACAGATTAGCTGATACAAAAGTTTGGGGTCAGTAAGATTCTTAAAAATGTTTTTGAAGTCTTATGCTTTCCAGTGCTGCATTTATTTGAACAAAAATACAGTAATATTCTGAAATATTATTAGTTTAAAATAACTGCTTTCTATTTGAATATATTTTAAAATGTAATTTATTCCTGTGATGCAAAGCTAAATTTTCTGGAGCTAAATTTTCTTCAGTGTCACATGATCCTTCAGAAATCATTCTAATAATCTGATTAGCTTCTCAGTAAATGTTTTTCTTATTACTGTCAATGCTGCAAACAGTTTTGCTGCTTAGTATTCATTATACTTATCATTCCATGATATTTCCATGTCTCCTTCATATTCTGGGTAAAATATTCTGGAATAAATATTAAACATCCTCCAGGAAGTGACATTATTTTCTCTTTAAATGTGTGGGGTCAGTATGATTTTTTTTTTTAAAAGGAAATGAATACTTTTATGAAGCAAGGGCGCATTAAATTTATCAAAAGTGACAGTATTTTTGATTAAATTAATGTGTCCTTGCTTGAAAGAATTTTATAATGTTACAAAATATTTGTATTTTAAATGAATGCTGTTCTTTTGAAATTTCTTTATTTATAAAAGAATCCTAAAAATATATATTTATATATTTTATCTATATATTCATATTTAATGCGCCCTTGCTTTATAAAAGTATTAATTTCCTTTTTAAAAAATCATACTGAACCCACAGATTTAAACAGAAAATAATGTAATTTCCTGGAGAATGTTTAATATTTATTCCAGAATATTTTACCCGGAATATTATACAATAAATGATGGAGACATAAAAATGTACAGCCTAGTAGGAATAATCCATGTATGCACATACAGTGTATCAGCTTTTATTCAAAAGTACTTCCATTCATTTCATATGAAGATAGGTGGGTGATACAGGATCAGACGTGTATTCAGGATCACAGATCCACTTATGCAAATCTGCGTGTTAACGAGACACACTTGAGATGGCCTGCAGGCTTCTCTTGGCTCATTTCGAGCGGCCGGCGTGTGGACTGACAAGGTCTTGTTTCAGTCAGACAGCACGAGCGCTGCATAACACGCCGAGGTCGCGGCTCCACACACAACACTGTGTGGCTGGCGTGTAACTTGGGGTTCTAAATGTTTCTTCCAAGAACTTAGATCATGCCACAAGTGTCACTGCTGTCTGTCTTGAAAGAGATTTCAGCCTGCTTCTCCATTTCAACCGCATGTTAAAAAATCTCCAGACATAGCTTGAGGATCATATAGGAAGCCCAGCTTTGATTCTCCTCTACCTATCTTTGCCATTTCAGTCTTTCTCCCAGAAGGTTCATGCAGGACCTTCAAAAGCTCCTGGAAGTTCTTTGGCTCCATCGTGGAGTTGATGGGAAAGGAGGAGATGAGACGCTTCGATCTGGAGCTCTGTGGTGCATCAGACACTACAAAGCCGAATGGTCGGAGTGAGGAGGGAGCCGCGGGCTGGAGATTTCTACAGATCTCTCTGTTCTTGACTCCTTTGTGTGATTGTTCCTTTCATCTATGGCTTCCTGTGACACTAGGGGCATGGTTATGAATATAACGGGTGCACTTATGAGTGTTATGAACTCAAGGCAGAAGAGATGTTGCTGGTGAGATTGTGAATATTTGATTCCTCCCTCCAGATTTTCGTCTCATTCTTGTGGTTGGGTTTTGTGTTGGTGCCAAGCAGGGCATGCTCACTTCTGGTTTGATGATTGAGGACACAGGCATTTGAGTGTGAAACTGTCGTGGCGTGTTATAGCTTGAGGCATTAACACACACATGAATTCAATGTTTGCATAACATCTTGTCTGAAAGATGCTAAATGATAAAATAACAAAAAAATGCAACTAAATAGCTTTTATTTAAAAGAAAATGCACTTTTCATGTTTCACAACTAAATTAAGATGTTAAAAATATAAATGAAATATATACATATATATGAAAAATAGAAAATATAATACACATATAATACTAAAATTATATCTATATAATATATGCATGTATGTGTATATATACAGTGTGTGTGTGTGTGTGTGTGTGTGTGTGTGTGTATATATATATATATATATATATATATACACAGTACTGTGCAAAAGTCTTAGACCGCTAGTATTTTCACCAAAAAAAATGGTTTTAAGTCAGTTATTTCTATCTTTTGCTGTAGTGTGTCAGTAGGAAATATCAGTTTACATTTCCAAACATTATTTTTGACATTAATTGTAATAATCCAGTGAGATTTTTGTAGGCACAAGGAGTCTGACAACACCCAGTGCTCCACACAGAGATCTGATCATCTTCCAGTCTGTCTGGAATGACATGAAGAAACAGAACAAACTGAGACAGACTAAATCCAGACGAACTGTGACAACGTCTCCAAGACACTTGAAGAAAAAAACCTTCCTGCAAAGCTACATGAAAAACTATATGCAAGTGTACCTCAAAAAAAGCTGTACCACAAAAGCTGTTTTAAACTCAAAGTGTGGTCATACCAAATGTTGATTTGATTTAGTTAATAGAAGTTAATTGATAAATAAAATCTATTTACAGCATTATTTCTGAAACCATCCTCATTTTACAGCATTTTTACACAATTGCCTAAAACTTTTAACAGTACTGTAGCTTTGCAGGTAGGTTTCTTGAAGCATCTTGGAGACATTGTCACAGTTCTTCTGGATTTAGTCTGTCTCAGTTTGTTCTGTTTCTTCATGTCATTCCAAACAGACTGGATGATGATGAGATCAGATCTCTGTGTGGAGCACTGGCTGTTGTCAGACTCCTTGTGCAAACAAAATCTCACTGGATTATTACAATTAATGGCAAAAATAATGTTTGGAAATGTGGGTTTTTGTTAAATGTGAGCCAAAATCATCACAATTAAAAGAACCAAAGACTTAAACTACTTCAGTCTGTGTGCACTGAATTTATTTAATACACGAGTTTCACAATTTGATACAATAATTTTTATTGTATTGTATTTTATTTTGAACAATACAATATAACAAGTATTGTTTTTAAATTTCTAAATTTCTATATACTTTTATAATATATATATCATTAATTAAAATATTGTCATAATTGTCAAATATTGTAAATTGTAATATATAAATTAAGATATACTTAAATATTTAAAAATATGTAAATATGTAAATTAATAATGCAATAGTTTTTATTGTATTGTATTTTATTTTTAATAATATAATATAACAAATGAAGAATTTTTTTAATTTCTATATACTTTTATAATATTTTATAAATTTAAATAACATTCCATTTTTTAATTAATATTGTCATTATTTAAATATTGTAAATATTTTGTAAAACTATGATTGAGATATATAGTTTTACAAAATATTTAGAGATATATTGCATATATATATATATATATATATATATATATATATATATATATATATATATATATATATATATATATATATATTAGTGCTGTCAATCGATTAAAAAATTTAATCGCGTTAATCACAGTCATGGACTGTGATTAATCATGATTAATCGCACATTTAAAATACTAGGATTTACCTGTAAATGTGTTGAAATGAAATGCATGACAAACTAGTTTAAGGAAACAGAACCTTTCACATCTCCGCCAGGTATGAGACATAATCCTTATTATTCTTTTATCATTATTCATTTGTTTTTATTCAGCCATTATCAACCTTTATACTGGCAATAAAACGTTTACCAAGCCACATCGCTTCAATCCCAGTTTACATTTACCCAACTATTATCAAAAGTATTTCTAAATAAATACAACAAAACATTTTCTTGCGACCTTACGTGAAGTATTATGACAAAATGCATTATACAGAAGAATTGGACCTGTTCTGCAGCTGCATTAGAGCTAATATTAGCATCATACTTCATAAGACAATTTATGAGATTAATAGTACACTTTTACTCAAAACTCACTTCAAACCACCATCGAGTGTTTGTAATAACTTCTTTTTGCGATCACATGTAGAATTTGGTCGTTTACTGTTGTTAAAATATGCTATTTATAGCCTTTTATATCGCTGCACAAATTAGCATTTCAGAAGTACACATTCATCTCAAGAAAATCACATACAAACCATATCCTATCGTAATCATGTGTTTATTATTTTATATAATCTATAGTGGCTGTTGTCATGTTTATTTCTGCTGTGTAAAAGCCTTAACATGTGCTCTGCTGAAACTCATGTTGTTTGTGATGTTTACAGCCGCCTCTCCTTTCTTAAGTTGCCAGGTATACATTCCAACTATAATACACATTAGTAAAAGGATCTATTTTAATATTTACTTGTCTATATACACTTTGGGCGGCCGCGGTACATTATAAAAATAGCCCAAAAAAAACCGCAACCCGCGGCTCTGTAATATTTCCCGCGACTGTATTTTCAAAATAACCCACTAGTGCCGTTACCCTGGCAACACTGGTTCATTGTACCTTCATCACAC
>JBCAMP010000092.1:0-170000 GCA_039654775.1 Spinibarbus caldwelli | reverse complement strand
GTGGAGTGAAAGAATGTGCAAGTGCTAATCATCTACTGGGCAAACATGACTTCATTAATATTCATGAGCAAAGTTAATAAGGTTTTTAATGTACCCCTCTCACTTTTCAGATCACTCCTACGTCCCTAGTCAGATTGAATATGGCGTCTAGTCCAACTAAAGTCTGTATACTTCCATTCCACACTCCCACTCTCTGACATTTTAGCATGTCTGGGGAGAAATCACCTTCCCCGATAACTAGTGTCATTTAGTTGCGAGAATGAGAGCAGAACTATTGTAAATCACATAAGAAGAATTAGTCAAATAATAAAAGGATAAGTGAGGTGAAAATCACAAACGTCTTCAAAGCTTTTGTACAAGAATAGACCAGTGCTATGGTATTGCGTCATGGATTCTTTCTGTGTCCATGCCTGACCTCCTCCACCTTGATGAAAATGGCTCTAATGCCTTGATGATGAGGCACAAAAGGAGCTATTGTATCCCGTGGCTCCCATGGGCAGCCTGGTGGTACAGTGACTGGAACTTGGTGCGGTCTAGTGGGAGACACCCCAGAGATATGACACAGCTCACTAACGCTACCTGACAGCGTAGCCACAAAGAGGGCCTTGTTCTGTAAACAAAGACCTAGGCTGATATAGAATGTGTGTGTGGAGGGTTTCAGTGAGTGTTAGTGTGTGAGAATGTCATCAAAATAACAATAGACATGTCCATGTATATGACTGGCTAATGTCCTGATGTCTCCCGCTGCTCTGCATGCATGAGGACACACAACAGTGAGAGCTACAGGCATTTTGTAACTCTTTCATGAAAGAGCTTCAGCTGTATCTGGGGTAAAGGCTTTTGGAATAGCGTTGTACAGGCGGGTTTGTATGAACTGCAAGCATGCAGAATTTTTCTAAGGAACATGGAGCACGTTCCCGTGTGCTACTGTACAATACTTGATGAAGGACGAAGCAAAGCTGTTGTGGCCTGACCTAAATTCCTCCCGTTTTACAATGTCCAAAGAATTACACAGTGTAGCTCTTGGACCTTGTTGTACAACTTAATTTGAAAACCATCACTAGCTTTGAAAGCCTTCCCCACATAAAAAGCCCTTGTTTGGCATGGTTTTTATTTATGAGTGAACATAAATTATATTTTTATAGTTTATACAAGAATTACCCTCACAGATCTGTTTCTATATGTTATAGATTTAAAGAAATAATTCAACCAAAAATGAGAGCTCTGCCATCATTTACTCACCCTCAAGTCACCAAAATTCTTCAGAATATCTTCATTTGTATCTTCTTGAGTAAATTATGACAATTTTCATATATGGGAGAACTATCCCTTAAACAAAGCCATGAAAATGTAGCCAATCTGAATATTTGAAGGTGTATTTGTACCATCAATTGTATTGCGTGTTCAGGTTTTCTGACACATCTTTAGAGGACAAGGTTTTCAAAAAAGGCTTTGCTAGTCGACTAGTAGTCGAAAAAATGTGCCATTAGTCGACTAATCGCACATTTATATTAATTTAATTACTTAAATATATACTGTGGACCTAAACCGTAATGAGCCTTTAATATATAGCCTGTTCTACACTTAAGTGCCAACGCTATCTCATGACCTATTCATACGTATTTTACGAGGTGTCTAATTTGTACGAATTTGTACTTCCCCATTTGTACGATTTCTTTGAGGGGTAGGTTTAGGGGTGGGGTTAGGTGTGGTCTTTCGTACGAATTCCTACAAATTTGCCACCTTGTAAAATATGAATTGTACGAATTAGCCACCGCACATAAAGCTTGCTTCAAAACATATGTAATGACTATACAGCAAAAGTAATGACTATGTTATAGGAAAAATAGCACGTAAATATTTTAATTATTAATAAAAGTGTTTCTCAGTCAATGTGTCTGCTGCAAAGCTGAAGTGGATACTGACTCGCCACCTCCGCAGTACAGTGGATGCGAGAAATTCACCTTTATACAGATTGCATAATCAGAGAGTATTTGTTTTCAAATTAATTGGTTTATTTTAAGGTAGACATTTCTAGTTTTCTGTAGATATATTCCTCACTTCTGTAAGGCAATTAGCCTGAGTTTTGCCACGCTTGAGTTTTGTGCCACGGTCCAGTGCATGGAGACTGAAATGGAAGAAAGGGCATCATGTTTGTTTTCTTTATTTTACAAAAGCACAAAGTCTTGTTAATATTGTGTGTGTATACAAATAAAAGTACACCTTTGACAGTTTCAAATGATGTATTATCTGAATGAGCAAAATGGTGTATTTTGTTTCCACTTTTGTGTTTTATCATATATTCATATTTAGCTTCCAAACTCTGCACAAACACTTGGATATGCGCCTAGTAACGCACATTTATCTAGGGTAAAGTTAGAGCAAATATCCATGTAAAGTTGCTACTAATTACATGTTTCAATGAGCCGTATTTGAGGTCAATGAATGATAGGCAAACATTTGGATTTTCTGCTCGATATACTGTAATTACCTAAAGGACCATCCGTTAATGATCTGTCAGTCTGTCACAGACAGGTTTTTTTTGTGACTAACTGGCTAATAAAATTTTAGTTGACTAAGTCCAAGCTATTTAGTCAACTATTGGGGGGCAGCCCTAAAGTTGGCCAACACTTACAGCATCTGTAATATTTCTGTTGTTTTACAAAACCTATTGAGTTGCCTACATAGACAGCATTTTTTAAAGCACCACATAGGCATACTCCTGACATGAAGGGTGCTTCAAAAGGTAGGCTGCTTACATGATGTGTTTAGCAGATGCTTTCATCGAAAGCAACTTACAAAAGGAGAACAAAAGCAATTTGTCAAAGAGCCAACAATAATAGTAATATAGACTACAATGTCAGGTTTATTACATAACTAGTTTAGGAAGCAAGCTAGAGAAGAGGAGAGTTTTTTTGTGTGTGTGTGTGTGTTTACTCTTATACTGTAACACTTAATTATCAGGGTTGGGCGATGTCTACAAAATTGGCATTGGACGATGTCTACAGTGAAACATCGTGATGGCCGATGACATCGGGTGGGAGGGGGAGGGGGAGGGGGAGGGGGAGGGGCGATAACGATTGCTAACGGTTGCCTGTTACATTACAGTACATAAAATTTCACTTACCTCATAAACAGAAAAAGGAGAGATGACTGAGGATGATGGCGAATGATTAGCAGATCCTGAGCATCACTGACAAACATATAATCTTGTAAAATGTGTGGTAAGTACAGCCGCTCCATAGTATAAACAGAGTACTTGCGATCGTGAATCTCGAAAGTGAAAGTGAAACTAAAAGGCGATCGTGCATTCAAAAGCAGTTTCAATGCCAGGCATAATAGCGGCTCCCTGATGTCCGCAATTTATGTACAGTACCCAGTGAAATAACTGAGAGAAAGTAGGCTATTGAAATACACTATATTGCCAAAAGTATTGGGTCACCCCCTTCTAATATAACAGCTTTGACGACTATAGTCATTTCCATGAGTACAAAGCATAATGTTTAAGCATATAATGATATTCTTGGGAATTGTGTGCTACTAATTTTATAGTAACAGTTTGGACAGGACCTTTTTCTATTCTAACATGACAATCCCTCTGTATATAAGGCAAGGTTCAAAAAGAAATGATTGATTCAGTCAGCGTGGAAGAACTTGACTGGTCTGCAGAAAACAAAGTCCTAAACCCAGCTGAACACCTCTGGTGTGACTTTAAATGCCAAAAACTCATCACCAAACACCAATGACTTGTACATATGGGTACAGGCATTTTAGACACTTCCAAAACTGTTGCAACAGTGATGGAAATACAATTTTTAAATACATGAATTATGTTTCCACCTTTGTTGCCACAGTTTTGGAAGTGCCTTTTTCTGTTCTAAAGAAGTGGGTGTCCCAATACTTTTGTCCATATAGTGTATTTACAAGTCATTGGTGTTTGGTGATGAGTTTTTGGCTCAAGGTCTGCATTTAAAGTTAAAATCAGCTGGGATTAGGACTTTGCTTTTTGGAGACCAGTCAAGTTCTTCCACACTCACTGCAACGATGCCGGCTCAACATCATGATGTCTATCAGCACATCGGCGATGGACGATGGCATTGTCTATCAGCCCAACCCTATTAATTATGCTACCTTTTTTTGGCTAATGCTAAGCATCCTTTGCAAGCTTAGTGGGAAAAATAATGCAAGTTCAGGATGTGAGAAATTTTTGTGTAAATATATTTATTTCCTATTGAATACGGATAAATTAAGAATATTTTTTCCATTAAAATTTTTTAAATTGTCCTAATATTTTATATTTTTTATATTTACATTTATCTTAATTATTTATTATGTTTAATATTTTTATTTAAATAACAAAAATGTATGAGTATCACAAATATCTCAAAATTAATATTAAAAGTATGTTGCAATAATATAATCATAAAAATGTCAGTAGTAGTAAAATAACTTGTCATTAGGGTTAAAACAGTGGTTCTCTAAAGAGCCTCAGCAGACTTCCTGTTGGGCCCCAGTACATCCAAAAATTTAAATGTAGTTATACTAACATAATCCTAATTAAAATGATATAAAACACACTAAAATAAAAATGAACAATAAACTGAAATCATATTTTGGGGTTTGTTTTTATTGCAAGAGTTAGCTTAGACAGGAGAGCCTGGACAAAGTGGGGCCTTGGAGTCAAAAAGATTGAAAACCACTTGGTCAGAATCAACGTTTTGATCAAGCATTCTAAAATGCAGTTTATTACTACGATTCAAAATATGATTCATTTGCTTCGCCGCTTAGTGTGATTTACAGCCTCTTGTGTGATACTGACCACATTCCCAGTGCGTTTCGTGCTCTCGAGCTGCTGATTATTTCCAGGTGTGGGTGGCTGGAGGCGGTGATGTCAGTATAAGAGGAGTCTGGGGGGCTTCTCTCCACTCGTCCTGCCTCTCCTTTGAGGTCTCACAGTATGACTCACAGAGCCTCCCTAGCGGTCCCAACTGGCCTCATTCAGCATAGTTCAGGACTTCATACTGCGGCTCAATACGCACTCGGGCTGGACCAAGATGCTCCCTAATGAACGGCAGCAATAAATCATGTTTTACACTATTGGAAGTGAGCGCTGTGTAAAGTGAGTGCAGAATGAAAAAGTCAGACACACTATAATGTCTTGCTAAACAGCCATAGCGGTGGAATTAATACCAGAACTCTAAATGAAAATGATGGGCCTCTTGAGCACATTTAGATTGGAGCAAATTAGTATGTGTCGAAGTCGACCAATGAAATGAGGCTAATCTGCAATCACAGTGGGCCATCCATTTCATTCCCCGAGAGAGAGAATTGCTTGGGGAGAGACTTGTTTTGATTACCTTGCATTCAAAATTAGCCAGAGATAGCACAACATGTTTGTATTTATTCTGTCTCGAGGCACAAATGGCGTTTCTTGAGGCCACATCAAGTATTCGTCTTTTCAGTTGGACTGAAACATTGAATTTACAGTGAAGTTCGTGTTCATTCCTAATGACTTAGTATTTGGTTTGTCCTTCTTTTTGTTTTAATGATAACAAAGCAAAAAATAGTTAGAAGAAAAATTCAAAGTATTTCTTATTCCTATTCAAGAGCTGAACACTTTCTGTTTACTTAACAATGACCCAGGGCCAGTCTGAGAGAGAGTTTCAAGCCCAAGTACATGTTTATTTTTTTATTTTCTTTTTGTTTTTTAAATGCTTTACAAAAATAAATGTTTGATATTATATTATATTATATTATTATAATATATTATATTATAACAAATCTCTCATGTTTTGTTTTTGTAGAAAAAAATACTTTTAATTATGAAAGGCATTTTCTGCCATAATTAATACTTTTAATGAACAAAAACAATATACTGTTTATATAAAAATGCATTGCTGAAAACTGCAGCACTGACAATCAAATTTTATTTTATTGATCTATTTTCAATCATTGATCTATTTTCTTTTTTGCAACATTTGGTTTTCTGTAATATAATATAATATAATATAACATAATATAATATATATCTTCAACTTCTCACATATTTTATTTGTGTAAAGAAAATCATTTTAATGAACACAAAAAAATTTTGCAAATAAAATGCATTGCTAAAAACTGCTGCACTGCTTTGCTTTCTGTGCAATATAATATAATATAACATAATATAATAGATATCTTCAACTTGTCACATTTTATTTTTGTAAAGAAAATCATTTTAATGAACAGAAAAATATTTTTGCAAATAAAATGCATTGCTAAAAACTGCTGTACTGATTTGCTTTCTGTGCAATATAATATAACATAATATATTATAATATAATTATAGCAAATTATCTTCAGCTTGTTATATATTTTTGTAAAGACAATTGTAAAGAATGTTAATGAACAAAAAGAAATTAGCAAATACAAAAATACAGTACTAAAAAAAGATCATTCATTTGTAGTGGGACCAGTGAAAATGCTGAAGTACTTTGGAAAAAAATGTTGTCATTAAGCCCTGCAAACTTTTAGAGTCCCCATTAACAGCACATGCTGATTCCAGATGTCATTGCAAAGGTGTAGCTTGACCCCTTTTTGAAGTACTGTGAGCGGCTCTTTTACTTGTAATTATATGCCTGAGTGTGTCAGGATCCATGATCACACAGGTCTGTGAGGACAGCCAGGCGGGTTCAGCAGCTGCGAGGTCCAAAACAATGCTTATTGATGCAGCAGTCATGTGACTGGCACAGTTTCAAAGCACATCTTCCCCACCCAGAGATCATCAGCTGCATAATACCAACAGCTGGAGACTGGAGCTGCTCAAAGAGGCGTCGCTTTCTTCCCACCCTCCCATATTTAATTCGCATGGGGAAACTTGGCTCAAACTCTCTCATTCTTTAATTCGGAGGGTCTTCTCCTCCCCTCCTTCCTCCAGGATGACTTGCACCACCTCCACACTTCCTTGAACTCCGCCTGAACTCCTGGCACTTTTGCTGCAAGAGCAAGGCAATAGAACCTACATTGTTTTGTTAGCCCTCATCTTGCATTCACACATCTGGATGCTCGTGAAGGCAAGCCAGTAAATATTTTTTGTAGTGCTAGAAACAGCTGGACCTCCTGCTGCACATCTCAAGGTTGTCATTTAATCAGAAGGAAGACTGGGACGGTTTCCAGAGTTTAGCATGATTTAGTTATATTCACCTCATTTGCAACTGACAGCATTTCACTTTTGTTTGTTTGCCTTTTGTTTGTCACCTGCACAGCTGTTGCTAATGAGCATAACTCAGTCACAGATTATCAAATTTCTGTATAAAAATAGAAATCTTCCATCATTTTACACATATATCATTCTACAAGTTTCTGTAATGGCAGTTTGCAAAACTTTTAAGCAAATAATGCTCTTCTTATCAAGAGTTGTTTTTCGTTGGGAAAATGAATAAATATAAATACATGAATGTTTGTGTTTCCGACCAAATGTTTATAATAATTAAAAATTTTAATGGTTTTAAGTCTCTTATGCTCACTAAGGCTGCAATTATTTGATTAAAAATACAATAAAAACGGTAATATTGTGAAATAATATTGGAATTTAAAATAACTGTTATTTTAAATTCTAATTTGAATTTAAAATAAGAGTTATTTTAATTTGCTATTTGAATATGTTTTTAAATGTAATTTATTTCTGTGATGGCAAAGCTGAATTTTCAGCAGCCATTACTCCAGTCTTCAGTGTCATAAGATTTTTCAGATCTCATATGCTGATTGGTACTCGATAAATAAATAAATATTATTATCAAAGTTGAAAACAGCTGTGCTGCTTAATATTTATTTTTTGGAAACTGATACATTTTTAGTATTCTTTGATAAATAGTTCAAAAGAACCGCATTTATTTGGAATCAAAATCTTTTGTAACAAATATACATTTATCCATTTATGAGAATCAAAAAAGGTTTTTTATATGGTTTTTCTTTATATTTCATTAAAATGTAACTTTTGAGTTATATTGAGTTTAATTTTTAGCTGATATCACCAAAGCTGCTTATTTTTCAACCCCTCTAATCTGTCAAAAAGAGAGCACTTTAGCTTGATCCAATCAATTTCTGAAGGATAAAATCAATGGGTGATACAAGACAAACCTACATATTTTGTAATGATAAATAATCCTGTTTCAGTTGTCAATGTGGATGCAAAATGGTTCACAAATGCTGTTTTTGTACTCAAACTACCCAAAGTTTACCCAGATTCAATGTTTCTCTGCAGGTAAGGTGTTGAACACGGATCTGCGTCATTACCTCAGCCTGCAGTTCCAGAAAGGCTCTTTGGACCACAAGCTCCAGCAGGTGATCAGAGATAACCTGTACCTGCGCACCATTCCCTGTGAGTACCACACACATTCACGTGTCTGACCTCGCTCAGATCCTCAGAACTCATTAAATGTGTTAGTGCAGGTCACACTCAGATGATTCTACCATCAGACAATAATTATGGTGTCAGTAACGCGCCTTCAGTCCGTAATTTCTAAGGGTGGTGTGATGGGTACTGTGAAGGGTGAATACTGATTGTATTAGAGTCAGCACTGTAGCTGCGTATGAAATCACTCCCAGTTTTCTATATAGTGCACTGTGTGTGATGAGCAGTAGATGAAATTATTGCAGGCATTCACCGCTTCTGGGTTTTTCAGTCAAGCAGCTTTTAGTGATTACGTTCAGTAGTACTGCAGTTCTGATGATCTGCTAAGCAGTATATAATGTAATATTGTTAGTTTATTTTAATTGTTCACAAAATAACCCAGATTACCCATGTATTATTCATTGCTTAAATACACATTTCACCACAAAAGTTCTTTCAAAGTCATACGTAATTAGTGTTGCATGATTTTTGTTCACTAAACAGCCATTGCATGCCATGGTAGATCATTTGTTTTTTGTACTGTTCTCTGAGGTCCACTTATAATGATATCAATATTTTTACATCAAAAAAACATAATAGTTTAGAAGTAATAGGCTATTTTCTGTACTGTTTTTGACCCCCCTCATCTGATCACTCTGTTTGAATAGGCGTGACAGATTGTAGACTCGGAAGTAAATGCCCACTGCTATGATTGGCTAATAGTCATGTGTGTCTGACAGCCTACATCCTTCACAAATGGAAGCTGATGTGTTTTAGGTTAAAAACATATAAATACTCAGTACATATCAAATGATCTGTAATAACAGACAAAGCAATAGTGATCACTTAATGAAAACAGTTACTCATACTTGTGTTTTGCGACAGTACTGTTGGATCCAATGTAGTTGGCACAGCATCGTCTTTTAGTTTCGATATTTCTGGAAATCCTGCATCGAATTTTGCCTTGTTTGTAAACTAATCGGTAAAATGAAGTGAACAAAGGACCAAGTTCTTACTGACATAGTCTGGCACTTCATTAAAAATAAAGTTCCTCAAATAAAGTTTATCGTGTGGTTTCTGCGTAGACTTGCAGTCACCTCTCGTTATTTACACTATGTGCACGAATCAGTGGGCGGGGCTAAACAGGCAGCGATCTAGAAGCAGGCGCTGATCTTCTGCGGAGGCAGTGTTTAGCCACACTATTACAGAATAAAGTGTCACATTCTACAAGCTGTCGTTTTGGCAGACTTTCTTCATTATAAGCTGTTTTTAGACTAACAACAAAGTTTTGAGTTCTGAAACCTACAGGATGTTTTTATAGCACAATGACCTCTTATATATCAAAAGATTAAGAGAATTTTGATTTCTCAGTTTATGACCCCTTTAAAAGGTGAAATCAGTTTTATTAGAGCAAATGCGATCTGATAACCGGAATCCAAATCATGATCTGTGAAAAAATAAAATATATATATTTGTCCTTGTCCACTAAACAAAGCTGGAAATGGGGTGATTCAACCCCACAGCACTTTTTGGTCATTTTCACCATGATTTAAATGAAGGTCTCATCTAAAACAGCTCTTAAGAACCCAAAAGTGTGTGCTAGTTTGTACGCAGTAATTTCTAAAGAGAATGTTGAAAGAGTGAGTAGACTCAGCATGGGTTTTCTAGGGTTATTCACATGCTCTTCCTCTCCATTCTGCCCTCACCTGGTAGAACAGACTCTTTATCCAGCTGAGAGTCATGAGTCACAATGTTCCTTCATTCTTAAGGCAGTTCACACCAATGATGATGACTATAATTCTAACTGCAGTGTTTTAATATTCATTCTAATTCTGTGAGAATAGAGAATTCCACACCACAACTATAACAATAATGACACAGAGGAACAATATCATTGGAATCACTTTCAGAATGATTTTTTTTAATAGCTGATGAACAATAAAAACATTGACACCCAAATAGAATTTACTGAAGAGCTTCAGTATTTAAAGAGGCAGAAGACAGAACTATAGCGCACGCTTATTATAAACAGAACGCTATTGTCTATTATTGAAGACATTAATATAGTTACCATTATAGTTATTTTTCTCGGTGTGATTCCTGCCACATGCCTGCTATAACAAGCAGATGCTGGAGGCCGCTGATGCCTGCTTGAGGACAGTTTATTCCTTCTCTCCCTCTCTCTCTGTTTCTTTTGTGCCAATTTCTGTTTCCATACTTCCAGTGTATGTACTGTTTGAGCTAATGTCACATAATCATGATCGATTAAACCTGTTGGGTAATGTAGAATTACTTGCCAGTATTGGCTCAGTAATTTCTTGGCAACGGTATTCAGTTACAGACTGTCTGGAACAGACAACCATCTTTTTTCTTAACAACATCAATGCCAATAAACCAGTACGTAATCATGAAATGTGTTTTGCTCTTTTGTTGTGCAGAATACAGTATGTGTTCTGGCCACAAACCAGTGAATTAGTGAAACATATGCCTTAATTACTCGCACATCTTTAATTAGTGCTTTTTTTCTTCTCGGGCTATGGTGTAATCTTTTAATTAGTGCTGTTTGTTAAGGCACTTATTATCATTAATATGGCTTATACTTAGGGTTAGAGGTTTCAAAAAATATTTAATGCTAACTATTAAAGGAATATTTCGCCCAAAAATTAAATTTGTGTAATTATATACTCACCTTTATGTAATTCCAAAACTGTCTGACTTTTTTCTCTTGAGAAACACCAAAGTCATTTCTTTATAGTGAAATTTAAAGGGATCTAATGCTGTTTTTGACCCCTTTGATTTTCATTGGACATTTCATGGACAAAAATGGTTGAAATGTTCTTCAGAATATACTCTCATGTGCACCACACAACAAAGAAATTCCAGAGCCATAAGAACCAGAATATCACACACTTGGGAATGGGATTTTATGACTTTAATCACGTAGCAACCACATTGCAACAGCCAAACAGTGTTGTGTCAGCAAGCTATGCACCAGCAAGGTTTACTTTTTTTTTTTTTTTTTTTTTTTTTTTTCTTTTTCTTCAGTAAATGTAAAAATTTAGTCTCTATCTGTTAAGTTAGAGATGTGATGTAATTTGTGCTGTTTTCATTAAGTGAGTCCTGCACCTGGCATTTGGCTCTTTGTAATTTGGGATTTAATTGACACCAGGCCTGAGCAGATGTTTCGTTTGCTGTGGCTCAACATTGCATGAGACACAGGCTCAGTGTGTGGGCCCACCTGGAATCTCTAATGTCATTCTCATCCACTGTCCTCCATTCACACTTTTCCGTCCAGTATAATCATAAGCTGAAAGCCAGATGATGGACAGGTCTAATTATATTTAATAGCGCCGGTAGTAGCAGTAACGTCAGAATGAACTGTCATGGTTCATCTTCCAGGTTTCAGTCAAGTAAAATAATCAAATAATGATTTAATTGTAAGTTATTAATCACAGTAAAGGTGAAGGACAGTGAGAGGCAGTATTGCCATTTAATAGAAGTCAATGTTTAATAATACATTGCTCAGCTTTAAAGAGAGAGTTCAGGCAGAAATGAAAATCATTTGAAAATCATTTACTCACCGTATGTTGTTCCAAACCTCTGTGGCTTTATTTCTTCTGTAGAACACAAAAGAAGATAATATGAAAATATCTTGGTGCCTTTTTTTTTTTTTTTGGTTCATACAAAGGAAGTCAATGGGCTTTTGTGTTGTTTGGTTCCCAGCGTTCTTCAAAATATATTCTCTTGCGTTTCACATACTCATATTTAAAAAAAAAAAAAAAAAAAAAGGTCCCAAAGGAGGGGATTTCACAGTGATGCCATTAAAGAACCTTTCATGAAACAGTTCTTAAAATAACATTTATTGTTAAAAAAATTTAAAAAAAAAAACTATTAATAATCTAAAGAATCATTTTCAACTATAAAGAAACTTTTGTGCACTGGTTTAAGGTTCATAGATGTCTATAGAGAACCTGTAATTTTCTAAGTGTAGGAGAAAGTCTCACAGGTGTGGATCAACATGAGAGTGAATAAATAATGACTAAATAATGAATAAATAATTAATTTTTGAATGAACTATTACCTTAAGGCAGTGGCACATTACACATAATTCCTATGCCTTGTACTAGACATTTTCTGTTGAAAGATTATTTTACCTAAATATGAAAATTCTGACATTATTTACTCACATTTATGCTGTTTCAAAACCTTTTCACTTTTTATTCTTCATATAATTTTTTTTTAATTTTGAAGAATTATTGAATAAATGAGTATTAAATTGAAATAGAGTACCGAATCAGTCTGAATGATTTTTATCTTTCAGGTTATGAATGGATCAACTGCTTCATTAAAAAGAACCAGCTCAAAAAAAGATTCATGCACTGATTCAGTTCTCTCACTCATTCTCACAAGTTGATACTTTATTAATTACAGTTCAATGAAGAAAATTATTAGTGATTAATCTGTCTAGGCTTCAGAAGACCAACTTTATTTTTTAGAACTTAACAAATGTGGTCACTATGAAATGTGGTCTGAAATGGTTTCCCTTTATGCAGCACTGACTGCACTGTCCGTCAAACCCTTTGCTCATCTGAAAACTTCTGGAATGGAACTGTTACACACGTCTCTCTGGACACAGGGACAGAAAAGTCATTAAAGCCATGTCCTTCGAAAAAAAAAAAAAAAAAAAGAGGGAAAGAGGAACGCCTGGAGTCCAAATTGCCACATAATCTTTGAAGCTTGACTGAAGCCTCCATCTCCCTCCCTCCTCCTGCTGGCATTAATATCCGTTATAGCTCAACGGTAACCCCTCTCTGCCTCATCCACGGATATAAAAAAATGAATGCAGAAATAAAAAAGTGCCCTAGGTGGTCAATCTTAAAGGATTGCTTTTTTTTTTTTTTTACTTAACTTTTCCAGAGCTTGTTAAGAGATCTCACAGCTGACCATGAGCACATAATGAGTTATGAATATAATTCATCCCTCCTTTGATGTCACAAAATAAACACCTCAGTCTTCTGTATGATATAAAAATACTTTTGCATTCAGAATTCATATGTGAAACACTAACACTAACTTCCATTTTAAGAAAGATTTGGTGCTTCAAAGCAGCCTTTGAAGAGCAAGAATTGTTTTAGGAGAGGGCCAAGTAGGGTCAGTCTTTTCTTTGTGACGTTCTGAGGAGCGCAGGGTTGTGCGGCATCATGCTGGGGTGGATGGTAAGGTGCTTAAGCAGCTGGCGGTGTTTCGTGTAGCTTGTACAAACTGCAGAGCTAATTGTTTGTTTATCCTCCTCCAGCACAGAAACTGGAATCTGGGCTCTCAACTGTCAAGTTTGACAGACTTTAGTGATGAAGCAAGCAAAGTGTGAACTGTAGTTATGATCGAAAAAGAGACACTACAGCAGAATATCTGGATGCAGATGATTCATTGTGTTCTCTTGTAGAGAGGACAACAATAAATGCTCACAAAAGTTAGCCATGTTGTCTTTTGTTCAGTGACAGAATGTTTGCAGAGAGTTTCTGTTTGCAGTTCCTCTTACAGCAGAGAAAATGAGGTCAACACTCAATATAAATGGAAAGAAAATATGTCTGTTTTCGTATTCTTTATATGTATCTTAATGATTTAATGCAGTTGTTTTGGATTTTAGTCATAAACTCTCCGTCAGCTTGAGTGAGGTTAAATATACAGGAATGATTTAGCTTACAAAACTCACCTTTTTATGAATTTTTATGATACAGTATCTTTCTTTACATATACTGTAGATAATTATATTCAGAAGATAAATCAATTAATAAATCGATTTATGAATGGATTTATGATGAATCGCTTGTTGTATTCGTCATTTGTAAGTCGCTTTGGATAAAAGTGTCTGCTAAATGAATAATATGACTTAATGTTATAAATAGCATTGATCCATGTTTTATTTTTAAAATGCCCACTTCTCAAATTTCATTTAAAAACCAGTGTAGTTCCACCTTACAATTTTTCATTTTTGATAATTTTTTACGTTTAGATATACGTCACAATATGAAAAATTATTTCCATTTCGTCAAGACTTTAATATGTTTTCATTGCAAGTGTGGGTGTGGGAGGTACAAGGGTAAATGATAAAATCTATACCTAAAAGGCATTTAAAATTATAACATTCTCCCAAGAAAGTTTCAGTGTCACCTTCCTGTAACAGAAATTTAAAAATATGTACGTAGTTGAAGTAATACCTATACACAAAAAAAGCATTTTTCCTTTAATAATTTGTTACTCATCATTGTGTGTGCCTTTGGCAGGTACCACGAGGCAGCCTCGCGAAGGGGAGGTTCCAGGAGTGGACTATAATTTCATCAGCGTGGGGGAGTTTCGTGTGCTGGAGGAGAGCGGCCTGCTACTGGAGAGTGGAACATATGATGGTACGAAACCGTGTGTAGGAGCTCTGAGAGTCAAGGATCATTTCTTGTGGGCATGTTGTACAGATTGCTGAGAACACAATCTAATTTAGATGTATTTGGAGAAGGAACTACTCGTGTTTGCAAGATGCATGGATATGAGAAAAGCTAATGCATTCTGAATCTTGTTTTCTATGTGCTGTGCATGATACGACAATGTAAAGGATAAGATGTATAAGACCAGTTCTGTATTCAAGTGCTGCAAAGCTCAACTTTATGTACTGTAAATAAGGGGTGACTCAATGTGGCAACTACAAATGGGAATGCAGACATTGAAGTTCACTTACTGGATTCAGAGGTCGAATTGACAAGCCTACTAGTGACCAACAGCTCAGAAATGTCCCTTAAAGTGATATTTAAAGTGATATTTCACCCAGAAATGAATATTCAATAAATACTCATCATTTACTCACCTTCACATCCTTCCAAACCAATATGACGTTTGTTCTTCTGTGGAACACAAAAGAAGATATTTTGAAGAATGTCTCTAATTTTTGTCCCTACAGCGAAAGGCAATGGTGTCTGCTGTTGTTTTGGACCCCATTGACCTTCATTGAACAAACAAAAACAGTTGAAAAGGAAATCCTTTCTTTTATGTTTCACAGAAAAGCTGTGCAGGTTTTGATTGAAGTGAGGGTGAATAAACAGAATGTTAATTTTCGAGTGAACTCTTTAAGGCTTGAAATTATCTACAAAACAAAGTTTGAATGGAGCCTGTATAGCTTTCGAGCTGAATTAATTGCAGATGAAAAAGAAGAAAGTGGAATTTCAATACAAGCTCTGTAAATAGGTCATCTCAGTTGATGTTGAACATTGGTTTCCTTCACTCTTAAACTATTGCTTTCAAAATCTGTAGATTAACGTAGCAAAAAATGAATGTGGGCTACATTACTGTATAGTTGCAGCATCGGTTGCTGATTCACCATGTTTTTATTTTAATTAAGGGAGACAAGTGTGCTGGATGTTTGTACTGCACACTCTTTTATTTGGCATATACCTCCTCTGCTGACTTGAAATAGTTCAGAGCAGAGGGCGTTCACCTTGTGTGATTCATACCGTCTCTCTAACATGCCTAAAGCATCTCAAGGTCTGAGTTATTAATGTCGCAGCCTCAAAGCCCGTGAGTTGCTCACTGATAAACCCAGTAAATGCTTGGTGAAGTCCTAGCCTTCGGCCATGTGGGAAGGAGGTGGGTTTGGTTAATGATCCCTCGATGAGTCACTAAGTGGCCTTTTTTTAATGGGAAGGTCTCGTCGTAGTTTCCAGGGTGTAAAAGTAAATCTGTCCGATGTGGATGTCACAGTGGGTGACTTTTACTGGGGCCTTTCCATCTACATGAAATATCTTGACTCTTGGGATTTTAGCTTGAAGGATAATTTCACACTCACCAATTCTGGTTAGTGATTTCTTGTCTTCCCATGACATCTGGCAAGAAAGTCGGTACATGCTGCACAAGGATTTGAGCCTGAAACCAGCATGATTTATTGAGCCTAGAAATGTATTTATAATAGTGGACTTGTTTGCTGTTTTCTTCAGAATATGCTTCCCATATACCTGTGGGGCAATTTATTGATTTGTTCGATCTGTTATATATTTGAATATAATTTAGCTATATATTTAAATAAATATACACTACTGTTTAAAAGTTAGGGGTTAATAAGATTTTTGAAATTAAAATGAAATTAATGTTTTTATTCAGCAAGGACAAATAAAAGTGGCCAAAAGAGACAGTTTTTACTGTTGCAAGAAATTCTTCTTTTCAGTAAATGCTGTTCTTTTGAGTTTCTGTTCATGTTAAATGTTTCTTCAGCACCAAATGAGCATATTAGAATGATTTCTGAAGGCTGCTGAAAATTCAGCTTTGCCGTCACAGAAATAAATTATATTTTAAAATGTTAACATAGAAAAGTTATTTTAAATTGCAATTATATTTCAGAGTATTACTGTTTTTACTCTATTTTGACAAAATAAATGCAGCCTTGGTGAGGATAAGATATTTAGATGAGGTTTAGATGAGCAGACTACAGTGTTTTCAACTCCATCTCCTTAAAAGCATCTCCTTCTGTGCTGGTTTTTTCTTGGTTTGTCCTTGTAGTGTGTGAAACAGGAAGTCCATTTTCAGGCTTTTTCATGTCCTTTCCAGAGGCATTCACCATTCACAAGTCTTGTACACCCGTATAAATTCAGGGCCATGCTGAAGAACAAACTCTAAGCTAAAGATAATGCTGTCTGTATGCAATATAAAATGATTTTATGTGTTCTCCAGAGTTGAGTTTTGCTGTTTTCAGGCCAAGGAAATAATTGACCAGTTTTTCAACATGCCCAGAGCATGATGTAATCAATGGTAACTGGTTATGCTTGAGTTTTATGGTGTAAACTCTCAGTGTCCTGTTTGAATGCTTCACTGGGTCGTCGTCTTACAACAGTGATTAAAAATAATGAGAACTTGCATTTGAATCCCTTAAGGAAATTCTCCTGCATATGTCCTTGCTTTTCTAATGATTGCTTCAATGTCGAATATTGAAGGACGGCCACCTCAGAGTGACACAGGTAGACAATGTTTATAAAACCAGAACACGTCCACCCACAATTCCATGAGAAGTGAGCGATGATGACAGTTACGGCAATCACCCTTTCTCTCTGCCATGTTCCTGGAGGGATCATTTAGATCAGTGGTTCTCAACCTTTTTGACTCCAAGGCACTTTCCAGTTGTTCATGATTTACTGGATAAGGATTTTTGGGGGGAATATTTTAGAGCTTGGCATTACTAGAAAATTGCACATTTATTATAAAAATACAAATGGAGTTATAAGATTTTAATGATTTACATGACTTTTTTAGGTCTAGAAATCAAAAAAAAAAAAGAAAAGATATTGGCAACCCTGTTTCTTCAAAGGAAAAAAGGGGGTGTCAGTAGTTGCTGGTCAGTAAGATTTGGTTTATTAAAATTAATACTTTTATTTAATAAGAATGTGTTAAATTGATCAAAAGTGACAGTAAAGACATTTATAATGTTGCAAAAAATTATATGAACATTTAAAATTGTTATTATATTAAACAATATTACTGTTTTTACTATACTCAAATATATACTTGATCAAATAAATGCTGCAAAGAAATGTAAGCAAAGAAAAGACATCTGTAAATAGTTTTGGCTGTAACACTACAGTATGATCCTATTTGTTAACATTAGTTAATGCATTAACTAACATGAACTACCAGTGAGCAGTATATTTGTTACAATATGTATTAATCTTTGTTAAAAAATACAACTGTTCATTGTTAGTTCATGTTAGCTCAGGTTGTTAAAATAATATTAACAGATACAATTTTTGATTTCAATGCTGTATTAGTAAATGTTGAAATGAATTAAATGCTTTAGAAGTATTTTTTATTGTTAATGTAACTACTGTAATGTAGTTAACTAATGTTAACAAATGGAACCTTGTTGTAAAGTGTTGCCGTTTTGGCTTTTTTAATGCTTGTTTTGTGTAATTTTAAATAATTTCAAGTCTTCTTGACTACCCTTCAGAAGTTTTTTAAGGCCCTCTGGTTGAGCACCACTGATCTACATCTCTCCTCCTCTCCTCATGATAAGCTTTATCATTAAAGATGTCCACAGAACTGCTTGAGAGCCCCTCTCATCTCTGAATGAGTGCAAGGGCCCTCTTCTGTTTGTGTAGATGCAGAATCAAGTGCATTGAACAACAGCATCCCCACTGTCCACAACAATATCCCCAACATCCCGCAATAGGATCCAAACGGCTTTGGGCGATACGGTTTTCCATCTGTCCATACTTCAGCAGTCTTCTCAATGTCCCACACTAAGAAACTCAAGGCTTTGAAGTGCTTTTCCCAAAAGAGACAAACTTTTCCATCAGCTTATCACATTGTAAAATAGAACATTGAACACAAACCAAATCATCAAGCTCATATTTGGGGGTTCTTGCTTTAGTACACACTTTGTCCCAAGTTATAGTCAAATAAAAGATACTAAACTATTGAAGATTCTGTGAAGGAAAAAAAAGGCTTAGCATATGCTGACTAAACCACGTTTTCATCTGTATTTTCGGTGCAATGATGTTTAAATTGCACTGCAACTTGGCCCGAATGGGTAAAGGTTATAGATGAGTAAACTCGCATTTCATTTAGGTTTAAGGGTGTGAGGCTGTATGTGCTTGTGTGGGTGAGTGTGTGTGAGAGAGTAAACATCATTCAGGGAAAATTTCAGCGGCAAGTCTGTATTTGTTGCGCTCGTTGATCGTCATGGGTGAATTGTCGTCCTCCATCAGTTCATCGGGGACGCGGGAGCCGGCATGGTGTTATTTATTTGACATGAAACACTCAAATGTTAAATAACTACCTGCTATCAGCTCGTCTCTCTTTCCTCCTGTATGCCATTCAGTGTGCATTGGTGAAAGGAAGATGGTTTCAAATCATTGCCATTCCTCTGACAGCGCCTAGCTGTCTCCCACAGATTAATGCTAAGAAATATCATCACAGACCCCAGTGGACGACCCTCCCTCCTCCTTGCTGTGTTTTTTATGGCCCTTAATCAAGGATGACGCAGTGCGCTGTTTATGAGCGATCCATCATGCTGTGGCCGCTGTTTGACAGGGGACCCTAGAGGCTGTGACATGGCATGATTATGGCCATGATTTGATCACACTTTTCTACTGTGCTGCGTGCTCAGGTATAATCAAGACATTTCCTGAAAAACACGTCTTACAGTGCCTTACTGAATTAGGGGGAATTGCAGGGCGAGAATGTTAAATTTCACCCAAAAATGAAAATTCTATTAATTACTCGCCCTCATGTCAAACCTGTAAGACCTTCATTCATCTTCAGAACTGAAATTAAGATTTTTTTGATGAAATCTGAGAGCTTTCTGACCCTGCACAGACAGCAGCGCAACTACCATGTTCAAAGCCCAGAAAGATAGTAAGGACATTGTTAAATTAGTCCATGTGACATCATTGTTTCAACCGTAATGTTACGAAGTTATGAGAATACTTTTTGTGCGCAAAGAAAACAAAAATAACTTTATTCAACAATTTCTTCTCTTCGGTGTCCAACTTTGACGCACATTAACAACAGTTCCACGAAACAGAAGAATTGTTCAATAAAGTCTTTTTTTGTTGTTGTTTTTCACATGGACTATTTTAACAATGTTCTTACTATCTTTCTGGGCCTTGAACTTGTCAGTTCTGTTGCGGTCTATGCAGGGTCAGAAAGCTCTCGGATTTCATCAAAAATATGTTAATTTGTGTTCTGAAGATGAACGAAGGTTTTACGGGATTAGAACGACATGAGGGTGAGTAATTAATGACAGAATTTTCCTTTTTGGGTGAACTATTCCTTTAATGATTGATATCTTGTATTCAGCTACCTGGTACTTTTAAGGAATAAATATTTGGAAAAAAAGAAATGCAATTTGCCAAATGATTTTATAATTTCAATAATAAATATATTTAAAACAATTCTTACAAAAGATTTTTTTAAATCAGTTTTTGACATAAATGCAATTCAATAATTAGCTTTAACTGTATATTAAACAATGAGATCAGACAAATAATATGTGGTAGCATATTTCATTCATTTACATTTATAGTAATTCGTTTCGCTTTTATCCAAAGCAACTTTTAAAAAATCATCTTGAGGCAAAAACACAAACTTTCAAACATTGTTCAAAATAGTACAAGCAACCAGGAGGAAATTGTAAGAGTTGTACTGTATACTTGTGCACTGTTCCATTTTCAGCATATGTTTTTTTTTATTTATCCTAAAGAATTGCCTCATAAGATTCATTTGTTCAGTAATGGGACCATACTGGTTCCTCTGTATGTTTTGATTCACTATAAATAACTGGCTCATAAGAGTCATTCGTTTAGTAATCGGACAGCACTGGTCTTTCAGGTGCTGTAGATTCAATATCGTTGTTGCTGTGCCAAGTAGGCCGTTGAGTACATTCACAATGTCAGAAATGTATGTGAGAGAACCATTCCATGTTTCGTTAAAAAATAAAACCAGTTCTTACCTTGGTTTGCAACACTAAATCTTTGCCATACACAATTAGTTTATAAATGTGTATGTATATATGCATTTATTCATTTTAATAATGTATCTTGCATGCTAGAGGGCACCAAACATCCTTTAGAGTATCAGTTGATCTGTCAAAGGGGGAATTCATATCTTAGGTCATATTCACAGCTAACCGTTTATGGTAAGTCCCGACAGACACTGTACACAACCATTAAAACTGCAGAGGGAGTCTCTGCCTACAGTAGAGACTGTGTAACTTGATGCTCATCCCATGGACTGCTGGGATACCGCTGGTATAGAGTGCCTACAGTGCTTGTTATGTTAGATAATAGATCCTTTTATTTCTACCTACCACTGCATAACTGCGTTCTTTAAAGCCCTTTACCATTTTGGACACTTCAGTTATTCCAGTCACATAGATTTCTGTGGATTTATGAAATCTGGAGAGGACACTCAGCAGAACTGTTTGGAGTAAGCAGGTTTATTTCATGCATGGCCTAGCGCCTGTTGATGGAGATGATAACGGCTGTTGACAGTGCACACTTCTGTTAAAGCACTGTCCATCTGCTGTGCAGCCACGTGAAGTCCACAGCAAGTGATTGGAGGATAGTTACTATGTTGCAGGCTGCAGCGATAACATGTTTCCATTTGATACAGTAGGGTCCAAAAGTCTGAGCCCATATTGAAGATCTGTGATTCAGAGTTTAATTTAAACTTGAAATAAACAGGAACTTTAAGGGTTTTGAATATATATAGACACAATGTCACCAAGGCTGCATATATTTGATCAATACTACAGTAAAAACTGTAATACTGTGAAATATTATATTAAGTCTGTTTTTATTATATTTTAATATGTAATTTATTACTGTGATGGCAAAGCTGAATTTTGAGCATCATTACTCCAGTTTTCAATGTCACATGATCCTTCAGAAATCATTCTAATATGCTGATTTGGTGCTCAAAAACATTTCCTCTTATTAAACAATATTGAAAACAGTTGTACTGCTTCATATTTTTGTGGAAATAGTTCAAACCTTTTTTTAAATAAATAAATACTTAGTAAGAATGCATTAAATTTATTTTAAAAAAATCAAGATTCTTTAATGAATAGAAAGTTCAAAAGAACAACATTTATGTGAAACAAAAATGTGAAAAAATTTGAAAATATTGTTACATTATAAATGTCTTTACTGTCACTTTTGATCAAATGTATTTCAAATATTCAATCTAAATTATTAATATTATTAATAACTGATCAATGTACTTTTTTAACATAATTTGAAAAGAAACAAAAAATTGTTTAAAATGAGGGGAGAAAGTGCAAAGTAAAAGCACCCTAATTTTTGGACGTTTAAACCCCCACTATATGTAAATATTTATTCATCAAATGCATCATTTAATGTGAAGTCTCTCATTCCTGTATCGTCACTTTAAAGTTAAGACCATAATTAATAGGTCTGCATTGACAAATCCACTGTTAGGCATAACACTTACAGCTGTAAGTGAATTATTAACACAATAAAGATGTAATTAATTCAAATTAACAGTTTCTTTTAGAAATACATTAAAGCGAACTCTGTGTGGTGTTTTTTAAACCCATATTTATTTTTGTGTTCCACATAGTGAAGACTAGTGATGCAACATGTCAAACGAGAGTGTAAATAAGTTTAATGAAGTCTTTAGATTGCTGCGCTTAAGGTTGCAGTCAGCCAGTGATGTTATGAAGGGGTATCATTTTGTTATTTCAAAGAAAAAGTGCCTGTCACTGTTTTCATTTGCCATCTTACAAGCAGTAAAACGACCCATGCTACGTTTAAAGCAATAACTCTCTTCTTCAATTTCATGTCCTACACGTCTATAATGTGACAGCACTTGTAAGATGAAGTAGATTGTGATAGCAAACTGTTCTCACGTCTTCCCAAATCTCAAAGGTGACAAATTAATCAATAATGTTCTTTATCGTCCTGTCCTCCCTATTTGTTTTGCAGCCGATGTTTTTATGAATTGTCAACAAAGTAGGTCAGCAAGTGTAGTTTCCCATATGTTGTACTGATAGCATTCTCACCCCAAGAAGTTTATCCAGATGAGACAGGACAGTAAAGCTTAAAAGGAAGTAGAAGGCGCCACACAGCTAGTCTTAATCTCTAGTGGAGGACTGTTGCCAATAAATAACAATAAAGTGCCAGAGTGCTGCGTCTTGCTCCAGAGGAGCGCTGCAGGGAGTCGAGCTGCAGTGTTGACAAACAACAAACAAGACTTATAGCCTTACTGAAAAGCATCAGGCAGCAGGATATATCACGGGTTCGATGTCGTTACAGTTTCTGTTCTGCAAGATCAGCGACCAGCCAAGCCTCGAAAACGCAGCGCTATTGGAGCACACTTCAAAACTCCTACAGACTAAATATAAAATAAGTTTGGGAAAATTATGGTAGAACTACCTTCAGCTATGGCCAAGCAAAGTGGATCTTAACCAGGGAGCCAAGGCCCACTAGGGGGCCTCAGCCAACTTCCAGGGAGCTCCAAGTCTTAAAAGTACGTCAATTTAGTTATATTAACCATTTTAATTAAAATGCTAAAACACAAAAAATAAACTCTTATGACATTTAAAATTCATATCATATTAATTTTTTTAATTACAACAGAGTTACCAGAGGTACATATCAACTTAATATGGAAGTCCGTTTCCGCCAAGGAAAAATGCTTTTTTTCTCGTGAGATATAATTGCGATCCAGAATTGCAAGATAACAACTTGCAATTATGACTTTTTTTCTCCCAATTCCAAGTTTACATCTAGCAATTTTGAGTTTATGGGCCAGATTTACTAGCAGCTTGCGCCAATGCAAACCATCTTTTGGCTTTAAAATAGTACTGTCGGGATTTACTAAAGAAGTGCATTGAAGAATTAGCGCTGAAAAGGCATGGACACAGTTATTTTTTTTGCCTGACCCTATTGAATATGCATTTGTAGGATTTTCCCTTTTAGACGCAAAATTTATGGGAGGAGAGTATTAAAATGAATTACGCAACGTGATTTACTAATGTTTGCGCTCATCAAATTACTGGTATTTGCACCATTATTTAGCAGCCAAAAAAAGCATGTCTTACCACAGGTGGTAATTTGCGCTGCTCTTGGTAGATTGCACTGGTCATTATGGAAATGATCTGGCTGCGTCTGTGTTCTTTAATGTGCGCATTGTCAGTAAATCACAAGCAGAATTTCCCCCTCCCATCGGTGCTTTTATGGAATTGCGCTCTAACGCCAATTTGCCCTGTTTAGTAAATCTGGCCCTGTATCTCGCAATTCTGTTTTTCTGTTTCTGTCCTAGAATAAAAATATACAAGGTAATTGCGACTTTCTATTTCACAATTCTGACTTTTTTCTTGCAATTGCAAGTTATAGGGCCCTATCATACACCTGGTGCAATGCGGCGCCAGGCGCGACGCAAGTGTTTTTTGCTAGTTTCAGCCCAATGCAGTTATCATTTTCACGTCCAGCGCCACGTTATTTAAATAGCAAATGCACTTGCGCCCATTTGTTTGCCTATGGCCGTGCTGGACTGAAAACGAGGTGTGTTCAGGTGCATTGTTGGCGCATTGCTATTTCGAGGCAGCTGAAATAGACTGTGCCATTGACCAACTAAAACCTGGCCTAAAGTCAGTGGCACAGTATTTTTTTGTTATTTAAAGACCGCGTTAGCAATATGCGCCTATAGGCATGTCCACAACACGCGTATACTCTGCTTATTATACACACAGGGACGTGCAGCAGCACACAAACATGCCAAATATTAAAAATTAAAGGATTACAATGTAAAAGATTATTATTCTGTAGGCTACAAAAATAAAAAAATGCCTACATGTCATAATGGATAGTCATTGCATGTATAAGAATTAGGCTACTAACGATTTGCTCGCATAGGAGCAGATCCGTTTCCTCTCTGGAGACACGTTCAGTCTTTGCTCTTGCAAATTCCACCGTGTAAATAGCGAATCCGCCATGGCGCGAGCGCAGCTGGCTCTTATGGGAGATGAGACTCTGATTGGTTTATTGCACGTTATGCCCAAAACACACCCATTACTCATTAAGAGAATAGGGACAACCCTTTTAGACCATGCGCCAGGCGCGCCAACCGTTTTTCCCGTCGTTAAACTAGCAAAAATGGATTCGGACATGCCCTAAGTGCACCTGCGCCGTACGCTTTAGACCATGCGCTTAGATCGTTAAAATAGGGCCCATACTCTTTGAATTATAAGTTAACATCTCGCAATTCTGAGAAAAAATTCAAAAATTTTTACCGTAAACTCGCAATTCTGAGTTTGTATCTTGCAATTCTGAGTTTTTAAATCTCCTCAAATGTAATATGTATTTTTTTATTTTTTCATAGGTAATTACTATGGCACTCCAAAGCCTCCAGCAGAGCCCAGTCCAGTGCAGCCTGACCTGGTGGACCAGGTTCTGTTCGACGAGGAGTTTGACGCAGAGGTCCAGCGCAAACGCACCACGTCTGTAAGCAAAATGGATAGAAAGGACAGTGCAGCTCCTGAGGAAGAGGAGGAGGATGAGAGGCCACCCATGGTCAATGGGCTCACAGGTGAGACTGGGAATATGTGTGTGGATTGAGTGAGTTGATATGGGTTCTGAAAGTAATGTATGTCAGTGCAGAATTGTAATGTACTGCATATTTGGCCTAGTATACATTAAATGGAAGAGAATTTAAAAATCAATATTGTACAAATGCAATTTAGCAGAGTTAAAAGATTGCATATAAATTTGCAAAGACACTGTCAGTAAGTGATTAGGTAATGATAATTAGTGGTGTAACTGAACAAAACATTGTTTAAAGGTTTCTTTACAGTGCATACTTACCTTTATAGTCAAGCTAGCTAATCTGACGCATTCTTCTAAACTGCGTTCTCTCTCGTATGAAGTATTAGAAAGTCTCATTAATTGTAGTGAATTGCTTCATTTGGATTGATTATCATTAGTTTTTATATGTATTTTATACAGTATTTATATGAAGATTTCTATATTAATATTTTAAGTATTTACATATTAATAAAATAAAGTTTATACAATTATGTATTTATATATTATATAATATATAGCTTTTTTAACATTTCAGTGTAGTTTAGCTACTTGAAATTATGACTAGCTTATAGTTTGGCATGCTAGTTTCAAAGTTTCACCAACCTGTGATTCACTGTGTTGGCAGCTTGCCTGCTAGGCTTTCATTGTAAGTGTATTACTGTAAATGTGTTTTTACTTCATTTTTGCAAGCTGAGCGACTTTACTTTCAGTGATAATTGACAGGAGGACACAGATGCTGTCAATAGAGCTTAAGTTGTTATGGGCAGATTTGATTGTGTTCCCTGTGAGAGCAATATGAAGAGTTTTACAAGAGGGGTCCTTGGATGTGCAGTCAGATGTATAAAGAGGGTATAGTACTGTAGAGCCGTGGTGCTAAAGGATGGTGCAGGGCTAGTAGCCGTAGATCACTGACAAGCTACGCAATATTGCGTTCAAATTGCAGATGAATCGCCTTCGATAATGAACGAGATATTGCGTAGCTTGTCAGTGATCTACGGCTCTATGTATTAAATGGCGCTCTAATTGAAAACAGGTGATGGAGATTTAGCGCTAATCACGGAACCAACTTTACTGACTAGATGCGCATGAATATCACGTTCGATATATCGCCCAGCCCTAGCGACTAGTGTATTGCTTTCCACACATGCTGCTTCCTGTCATGCACGAAGTCAGTTATCCTCTGTTGATTGCATCAGGACCAGCTGGTCAGTAAAGCTTGCCCTTAAGATGCTATAATGTAATGGTTTTAAGTGCATAGAGTTGAAGTCCACAAAAAATGACAGCAATTTAAAATCTAGTTGCGATTGGTGACTTTGTATGGATCCATAAGCAATTTTTGTCCGATTTCATCTTGTGATTTGGTGTTAGTTAATTGTGTTTTTATTAATTAAAGTTATTTAGCGTCTATCTGTTCTGTTGTGCTTGCCATGTGCAAAAACAAGCAAAGCATGTGTGGTGGTGTCTGATTTGCAGCGACTCTTATAAACTGATGGTTCTTATTAATGAATAAATCATTAAGATTAACAAAAACTCTAACTCAAGAAGTGTACCAATTTGAATCAGACTGAATCAAGGGATTTTGAGTTTAAATGTGACTCCTTCATGCAACTGTAAGTCATTCTTTGGTTCAAAATTATGAACAGAGAACTGTTACTGTAAAATTTACCTTTGGTTTAGTACAGTGTAATGAATGTTGAGTAGGGGTTGACCGATTATCGGTGCCAATATTAAGCATTTTATGGTTATCGGTATCGGTTGTTTTCAAAACCGATTTACTAATAATAAAAAAATTAAAAGCGTTTAAAGAAAGTTTTTGTCAGAGCAATTGTTATTCTTAATTTTGACATTAATTTTCAAAATATTGGTTATCAGTCTACTTGATCTGTAATAATCAATATCGGCATCAGTCCTGAAAAAAGACATATCAGTCGACCCCTAATGTTGAGGCCAACTGTATTTTATTTATTATTCAACCATAGCATGAGTGGGGATGTCTGATTTGCAAGTAACAACTCTTATGAGCCGATTCTTTTTGATGAATCGGATACGAAAACTCTCAAAACTCAACACTCAAGAACTTTAGCCATTTGAATCAGATCTCAAAATCGTTTAGAGGGTGTAATGAGGCGTCGTGTGAAAACGGAGTTAAGGATCCAAATGCAGCTTTATTAAAGGGGTGGTTGATTGCGATTTCACTTTTTTAACGCTAGTTAGTGTGCATTGTTGCTGTTTGAGCATAAACAATATCTGCAAAGTTACGAAGCTGAAAGTTCAGTGCAAACGGAGATATCGTCTTTTAAAATTCTGGCAGTTTAATGCCTACAAAAACGGCTCGCAGGGACTACAACGAGTTACTTCCCGGGTCCATTACGTCATGAACCCAGATAAATCCCGCCCCCAGGAACACGCAACAAAGGAGGCGAGGCCATGCTGCGCTGCTAAAGAAGAGGAAGAGAAAACTAGGGGTGCAGGTAAAAGTCTATTCATATATGAATCACGATTCTGTCTTCTAACGATTCAAATGGATTCACAAGTTTCAAAATCAATGTTCTAAAGCAGCAGTTCTCAATCCTGTACCTCGCGTCGCCCTGCTCTGCACACGCTCTGCTCTGCATCTCTCTCTCTCTCTTTCTCTCTCTCATTCAGATCATCAGCTCAGTGAATACACTTTTCACATAGCTGTGAAAAGGAAGGGGGAAAGGGAAGTGGTGTGTGGCCAAGTATGGTGACCCATACTTGGAATTTGTGCTCTGCATTTAACCCATCCAAGTGCATACACACAGTAGTGCACATACACCTGGAGCAGTGGGCAGCCAATGCTGCGGCGTCCGGGGAGCAGTTGGGGGTTTGGTGCCTTGCTCAAGGGTCTCACCTCAGTCGTGGTATTCCCTGCCGGACCCGAGACTCAAACCCACGACCTTCGGCTTACAAGCCCAACTCTCTATCCATTAGGCCACGACTGCCCCTATACGTTATACATGGACGCGTGTGCGGTTGCTATACTGTATTAAAACTTTAATCAGAATAAAACCGTATGTTAAAAGCTAACAGAAGCAGTAGCATTTAAAAATAACAGCGTATCTAAAAGTATGAGACAACAACAAACAAAAAACATACCATTAAGAGCCTTGCTTGCACAGGTTCTGCACGATCCTCTTCAATAATATCCTCTGCGTCTCAATCGGGCTCAAACTGATAAGCAATATAGATGAAGCCATTGTTTACAATACAACCGGAGCACATGCCGCTGAGGCGAGGGGCGGGACGTTTAGACGCGCACTAGAGGCGTTTAGCCAATCACAACACACTGGGCCAGCTAACCAATCAGAGCCCATTGCGTATTTCTGAAGGAGGGCTTCGTAAAACCAGGAAATGATCAGCATGTTTTTCAGAGAAGGGACAGAGCGGTGTGAAATAAAGGTAAATTATGTGAAAAATAATGCATTTTTTAACAAACGAAGCATTAACACATGTTAGACTGCACCCCATAAACACAATCAAGCCTAGAAAAAAAAAACAGTCAACCAACCCTTTAAGACCATAGTCAGACAGGCAGGGTCAAACACCAGCAAAACAGTAGTATCCAAGGCGAAGCTCATGGGCACTCCAGCTAGAGATCGTGACAGAGGGGTTGTTGCATTTACAGATGATTCCCTCACTGAATCGAGAGTCATTCTTCTGTCATCTTTGATTCAGACTTATGAACAAAGAACCATTACTGTAATATGTAGTTCAGTACAGTGTATTTAATGTATAGGCTACATTTTTAACATGTTCTTGTTAGTTTTTATATTTATTTTTATGTTTATTTACCTCAGAATCAAACATGTGATTTTGATACTAGAGCCATGCTTTCTGTTTTTGAGCCTTTATTAACATTGAATGGCTGCAGGAGTCATAGACTGTCTAAGCTGTTTCAGAAACTTGAGCAGTAGCAAAAGCACAGTCAGTCTGAGTTTTTTTTTCAGTGATTATCCAGTGGCATAAATAGACCATATTGAGCTCAGAATGAAAGAGCTTATGGCTGGTATCACTTCAAGTAATGAGCATGTTAAAGAGGCTGCTGTTTGCTGTGAGGCATAAAAGTGTCTCTGCACACCACAGAGTAACTGCTGTGCTCGCTACCTATATCTGACTGTTGTGTACCAGCCCCTGCACTCTGTCTTCTACCGTCTCATTAAAAAGATACCTCAGGCTTATTATTAGTCTTTTACAGTCATTTTGGTTCTACATTAATGACTACATTTGAACCAACCTGCTGCCACCCTAATGTACACTCCTGCCACCACCCACCTAGGGCTGGGTTGATGTCGCTGCATAGATTTTTTTTTTTTTTTTTTTTTACGCTCTACTAGTGTTTCTTAAGTGTAACTTAATGGTAGAGCATGACTCTTAAAGTACTAAAGTCATGGATTTGATTGCCAGGAGACACATCCATCCACTTTTGCCAGGTTAAACTGACACGATACACTAGGTTAAGTTGAGGTGATAAACTACTGTTCAGAATTTCGGGGCAGATTTAAAAAAATAAATAAATAAAATAAAATTATTAATATTTCCACTCTTCAAGGATGCATTGAATTGATTAAAAGTGACAGTAAAGACTTATACAGTATGTTGTTACAAAAAGTATATTTCAAGTAAATGCTGTTCTTTTGAACTTTCTATTCATCATAGAATCCTGAATAAAATATCAAGATTTTCACAAAAATTTAAAGCAACACAACTGTTTTCAACTGATATATTAAGAAATGTTTCTTAAGCACCAAATCAGCATATTAGAATGTTTTCTGAACGATCATGTAACACTGAAGACTGAAGTAATGACTCCTGAAAAGGCAACTTTGCTATTAGAATTAATAAATTAATTTAAATAATTTAAATTGTATTAAAAAAAATAATAATGATAAAAAGATGTATTTAAATTAAATAAATACATCATTGGTGAGAATAAGAGACTTGTTTCAAAAACATTAAAAAAGATCTTATCAGCCTAAAACTTTTCAACTGTGTAGAGTGTGTGTGTGTGTGAGTGTATAAATATATACATTTTGAATTTAATTCTGTGATTTCATTGGAACGGAGAGCGGTCATGCATAGCCCAGCCCTCATATCACTCCAGCATACAGAAAATCCACAATATTGCCTGAGAAATAGCTACAATAAATAAGATCAATTTTAAAAATGCATGCCTTTTTTGAGATTTCCATCTCTTGATTTTAACTCACTTCATAAAACAGTATTTTTTTCTTAAGTTTTGGTTTTTGGGAAGACTTCTGGGGAGCTTGGTTGGGGTTCAGCTGCATCGTGCCGAAAGTAGGTAGGATTTACTGATGCTCCCTGCACAGCACGTTTTCTTTCCCATAAATCAATGGGATACGGAACAGTGAACACCTTCAGATTATTCACATGCAGCAATAGTGAGCTTGGGGAAGAAACTGCCAAAAAAATATTAGATTCACAGCACATTAACCCACTGCAGTTACCACTACTGTTCTGTTTGTGTTAGTATGATTGATCACCATGAGAACTGATATTTTATCCCACAATATCTGGCTTCCTTTTGCTGTTCGCCCCTTCAGAATAGATAGCGCTTAAACAAGTTTTCTCCAGACTGGCTTTTACTTAGGATATATGTATAATATGAAATGTGAATGTGAAAAGAGTTTATTTGAGCTTTAAGTTTTAAATTCCCGCTCTATGTAACCTCAATAAACATGAGCTATTTTTCAGGGGGTCACTGGAGGAAATCCCAATTTTTTCACCACTAGGGCCAAAAGAGGTTTCTGGATGCACTGAGGGAGGCTTTGTTGGCCGTGTTCATCTCCAGTTGGACAAGATGCCTCACAGCTGTCCTCCATTATGATTGGATAGCGCTTTGTAAACCCTCTGGCACAACTGTAAGGACGAGATGCAAATGGCAACAGTATCTAACTGAATTTGCCAAGTGCAAACTGAGACGATTTTGCAACCTAGAAGTGTGTTTGTGGTTTTTTGTTGATTAAATTTGCATTACAAAAAATGGCTAGTCTTGCCTTTGCAGTGAGGTTATAATGTTTGTGTTTTCATGCTTATGGCCAGTTGTGATAGATACGGCCTCAGATACACTCTTTATAGTCTCTCACTAAAATAACTGTGTGGAAGGGCTCAATTGTAAGGCCTGAATGGCTGTTTTTCCATAGCCACATGTGGAATCAAACCTTCACCATTAGGTTTCACCATAGCACAACATCTCGTCCTACTTTCAACACTCAATCTGCAACACATTGTGTTCATCTGTTCCCGTTACGCTATTTCCTGTGAACACACAAGTATTTCTTTTTATATCCTTTTTTTTTTAAATAATGTTCACCACATTTTCCCTTCTGTTTATCGTCGAGTTCAGCTTCTTTCTTCATTCGGCCACAAGCACAAAAGGCTTCTTATGATTTTGCTTTTGAATGGTGGAGCTTATGTTTCTGCCTGTGTCATGAATGGTGCCGCCATGGTTACAGCAAAGGAACAACAAGTGCTGATTCATCTGCCACACATGCTGGCTCCCAGCAGCAGGCTAGAATCATTCCGATGAACAGGCTTCAATCATGACTATGTCAGCAAAAGCATATCAAGCCGTTTAATGACAACATATACTTTTTTCCATCACCTCACCTTTTGCTTATGTCATTTTGTTGTCATATTTTCCTTTGCCAGTGTCCCGATGTCCCAGCAATATTGATAACACCCTCTGGCAGCTATTTTTTTAATGTGTATTTAGCCATTTTATGTTTTTAATAGGTGTATACAAGTACAGCTTCTATCTGTTTGATTTAGATTAAATTTCAATAATTTATTTTAAGTCTCACAACAATAGGTTCCTAAATGTAGCTGCTTTAGCTTGAATCCCACTGTATTTTTAAGGTATTATTTACACTGCATTTAGTTTTAGAGTAAACATCTCGCTATTAACAAACCATTAACTATGACTTTTGCCTCAATAAACTCCTAATTTGCTGCCTATTAATAGTTACTAAGTTACTAATTTATGTACATCACTGTGTGTGTGTGTATATATGTATGTTTTTCCAATTTAATTTATTCCTGTTATTCCTGACATATATATATATATATATATATATTATTTTTTTCCCCAATTAATAAATTTATTTTTGATCAATTTAATACATCTTTGCAGAATAAAAGTAATAATTACTATTAAAAAAAACCTTTTTACTGACCCTAAACTTTTGAACGGTGGTTTAGATATGAAAATATATTCATGTATACATATACAAATTTTATATAGCCTATTCATTTTATCATTAAGTGATGTTTCCTGGGAATCAAACCCGTGACTCCTATAGCACCATGTTTTATCATAAGAGTCAAGCTACAAGAACACGTGTGCTCTAGAGTAAACTAAAAGATGATTGGCTCTTTAAACTGAAGGATGGAACATTTGAGTGTTACATTTTCACCCTCTTATACTATCTCTGCCTGTGTTCTGATGCGCAAGCAGACTGTCTGTCTCACTCACATGCACATTTGTGTATGTGACACATATCAGCTTCACGGAAGCGTTGTCCAGCTCTGGCCCTGCCTGAGAGGCGGCTCTCTGAACATCAGTACTGGCATGCAAATCCAGTGGCTCGTGTTGCCTGCCTTCTTTCTGTCTCTGTTTCTGTCTCTGTTTTTCTCCGTCTCTTGAGAAGGTTGGAAAGTTCGTTGTGCAGTGCTAGAGAGAGTTAAAGTATGTATTACTCCCCATTCCTGTGTGTTCTCCCCACCTCTTTCTCAAAGTCTCACTGGCTTTTTGCTCTTTCCACTCACAGAACACAAGGAGGGACCGGAGTGGAGGAAAGCTGTGCCCAGCTACACACAGTCCAGCAGCAGCATGGACTTCCGCAACTGGAACACGCTGCCACGTGACGAGAGCCAGGAGCCTCTGCCCAAGAACTGGGAGATGGCCTATACGGAGACAGGCATGGTCTACTTTATAGAGTAAGTCCTGTTTGCCAAGTAGGATCAGATTTTAGGGTTTGGCTTTAGGTTTTTTAGGGATTTTTAGGATTTTAGGCATGTTTATTTGACAGAATTGTTGTTCCAGGAATTGGTTAGTTGCATGTGTTTAAATGTTTATGTATTTATTTATTTTACCCCCCCGGTTTCACAGACCAGGTTTAAGCCTAGTCCCAGACTAAAATGTAAGTCTTAGCTGTTTCAACGGAAAGAAACTTGCACTGACTGATCACTGATATCAGTGCCTTTGTTTTGTCTAAAGATGCACATCAGTAATGTTTTTTTCTAAGCATGTTTATAAAAATTACTTAAATGAACAATGGCCTAATCCTGTATTAGTCTAAGCCCTGTCTATGAAACCGGGCCTTAATGTTTTAAATGTCACTTTTTTCAGTTATTTAATTTTACTTCTTCAAATAATAAATAAGCAGAAATAAGCAAAATCTGTTCTTTTGTGCCTCTTGAATGCAGTGCAAATTAAATACTGCTCTTCTTATCTGGGCAGCTAAATGGGGAGAAAATTATAAGCACATGTAATTTAGAAATGGGCCACTGAATGGAAGATGATTTTTGATGTTAGTGCAGTTTGCAGATTTGCAATTTGATTTGCTTGATTGTGTTAATTTTGTGTGCCAGGTAAAAAAAAATAAATAAATAAATAAAAATGCCAAAATAAAATTTTAAGCAGGTAAAAGTCCAATACAAAAATATATTGACAAAAGTTCACTTATACGATTCAAAAATAATTTCTATGATAATTGTAAAGCTGTTAAAAACCACAGCAAAATGTGAAGGTAAAATGATTCATCCAAGACTGTGTGCTTCAATTTAAACTCACATAAATGCTGTTGTTTTGAACTTACCATTTATAAAAATTCCTGAAAAAAGTATCACAGTTTCCACAATAATATTAAGCAGCAAAATACAAGAAATCTTGAGAAATGTTTCTTGAGCATCAGATCAGCATATTAAAATGATTTCTGAAAGATTATGTGACACTGAAGACTGGAGTAATGCTGCTGAAAATCAGCTTTACATCACAGGAATAAATTACAATTTAAAATATATTAAAATAGAAAAGAGTTATTTTAAATTGTAATAATATTTTAGAATATATGCGTATTTTTAATCAAATAAATGCAGCCTTGGTGAGCATAAGAGACTTTTCAAACATTAAGTATGTTCTTAAATTCTATAGTTCTATACAGATGTGTAGGTTGAATACAATCCGATCCCACTACATCCATAAAGTTAGCATTGTCAGCTGCATCACCGTTCTTGGCCTCATAAGACAGTAAAGTGTCTATTGGATACACATGACTGAATCTTGACGGTAGCAGAATGTCATCCAGGTTTTTTTTTTTTCCACCTACCGTTTCATGTAAGCTGTGTATTCGTGAATACTGTCACTTTTAGTATACTGTATAGAAGGGAAGTTTATGGACCATGCAAGTTGTGTTGTATAACAAAGAACAATTTGTGGGTCCATCTTTTCAAATTTCTCCTATGATTTACTGAAACCGAGCCCAGATGTAGACAACAGCTCTCCAGCTAAAGGCTCGCTCAGTAAACAGGAACTCCGGAACTCCTGCAGACACATCAAGCTCGAGAGACCGCTGGGAATTGAAACGGCTCTTCTCTTGCATGCTGACGCCAAGACTATCTTACATTTTTGCCAGCCTCTTCCTTTCAGTGTCCATTACCTGTGCCTGTGGTCGCAGCTCTTAACCAAGCATCTCTGCTGTCCACACAGAGGAAGAGAGAGCCAGCGAATCAATACTTCATTCTCTGAACAATGCAAACAATCGGCTAAATGGAGCCTTCCCAGCGGGCCTTGCTTCCACACGCGTGTCTGCCTGCATGAGTCTCGGAGGACGAGCTGCACCTTGTCATGAATATTTCAGATTTTAAACACATTTGCTTTTGGAGTAGAGTCCCCTTCCCTACCCAACAGAGACAACTAAAGTGGTTTTTGAAAAGGTCTTACTGATGTTTTAATGTGATGAGTGGCATTTTTTTCACAAACTTTTTTGCCCAAGTAACCCATGTTATATAGTTATATTATATTATATTATATTATATTATATTATATTATATAGTTTTATATAATATTGTATTAAGTTTTTCTTCAAATTTTAATATTTTTTACTTATTATATTTAATATTTTCTTCAAATATTTTATTTATATATATATATATATATATATATATATATATATATATATATATATATATATATATATATATATATATATATATATATATATATAACAAAACAAATAATGCTTGCCATCTGGTGTTAGCAATCGTTGAGCAGCTTTATTGATTGATTGTGTCATTTCTACATTGTTACTGTGAGCTCTAGTCATATTTCTGTTGTTTTATGAGTGTTACACTGTTAATTTCCAGTGTAATGAAGGTCCATGCTCAGAAATGCTTTCAGGTGTTTGTTTACTAATGCTTCTTTCCCTCTCTGTGTAGTCATAATACCAAGACCACGACCTGGCTCGACCCACGACTGGCAAAGAAAGCCAAGCCTCCTGAAAAATGTGAGGATGGAGGTAAGACCGTGTTCTTTCATGAATCACACATAAGCGTAAACAGACCCTAGCTGAGCCGTGAGACATTAGTCTGCCTCTCTCCGGCCCGCCTGACTAATGGCTCACAGGAGACATGCTGAGAGCCCATCAGAGTGTCATCTCACACAAGCAATCCCAGCACCACTTTCTGCAATGGGCACGTATGTCCGTGTCAGGATGGTGGCTCCCCACACCTCTCACATCACAAAAAGATGACAAGTCATTTTCCGTATAGCTTACTAATACCCACACCCCATGCGTTTCCTCGCTGCTCAGCCTTCTGATCGTCTCTCTGCCCAAACACGCGTGTAAATCCAGCTAGACTTCTTGACCTACCTGGTATTTGGCTTTCCAGAAATTCACCGTCAGAAAATCAGACCCCCTGGTGTCAAGCACATGGGTGATTTGCATCTGTTCTAGCTGTCTCTGATATGCCTGTCTGATTCTCCGCAGAGCTTCCATATGGCTGGGAGAAGATTGAGGACCCGCAGTATGGGACTTATTATGTGGAGTGAGTATGCTCATATCATTTATTGTCTAGTAAGAATGAGCGATGGCACATTTTTGTCCACAGCATCTTGGTTTGCTATACATTTAAATTTTCTGTTGCTCATTTTTTCCCATTTAGTTTCTTTTTAAATACAGTTTTTCAGAGTAAAACAACAATAAAGCATAAAGGGAGTGTAACCTTCATTCTCAACCAAAGGGATCACTAACTCATTAGAGAAGTTATGAAAATTGTTTGATTTATGTAAATGATGTCAGAATGCCAAGTCACAGTATAAAGCATCATGTTCAATATGAAGGAAGATTTTATTACTTGCAACTTGAGTCCAAAAAAACACCAAAATGATTTTTTTTTTTTTTTTACAATTATCGTGAAATTAATAAAATTAAAAATATTTATGATTTTTAAAAAAAACCTTGACATAAACACAAAGTTTTGCCAAATATGAATACATTCATCTAATATCACTCACATTGCTATGCTAATAAGAATAAAATAATACATTAAAAATTAGGAAAAAAGTATCTCATATTTGTTCACCTAATTTAAAAATGTAGTTGAAATAAATTCTATATTATATTATATTATATTATATTATAGTAATTAAACACTAATAATATAAATACTACAGAATGCATATAATATATATTACAAGTTTTATATATAACAATTTATAATGAATGACAATATAATGAATGATCTGGACACAAAGTTTTGACACATTTTTTTCTTTAAATCCACTCACATTGCTATTCTAGTAAGATTTTTTTTAACAATATATAATTTTAAAAAATCACAAAATGTCTCATTTGTGAACACCTGATTACTTTAAAAAATATATATAGTTTATGAATATTTTTCTGATATAGAAGACTGATCAGTGGCACCTATTGATCATCATGTTGGCCGGATTTGCAAATTTTCTGCTCTCAAAGCATTGTGGGATATTGAAGTTGTTGGCAGGACGGCCGACTCGAGGGCTTTCGGAAGCGGATACAGGATTTGATTTTAATGGCATTTATTTTGTGTAAGGTCAATCCCTGCTGTGCCAGGATATTTATGCAAGGAGGTCAACAAAACATTGTTTTATTTTTGATTTAAATATGGCTTGGCACAGTGCCTCATTATTCTCTCCCTGAATTATCAAAACTTCAGCAGTCAGATGAGAGCACTCAGTCTCTCGCTCTCTGTGGATTGGGTGGATAAGTCTCGGCATGAGTCACACACAGCAAAAGCACAAACAGTACCTTTCTTCTACAAATTCGCAGCACACCTACTGGTTTTGTGAGGGATCTGTGGCTGTTAAAAGCAGGTACAACAGTTAAAGCCAAGTAACACAATGCAGATGAGCTGCTTTTATCACTTTATGTGAACCTGTAGGGTGGGAGGAGCTGTGTGTTAAAACAACACTCTCCAGCACTGAGCCTGAACCTCTACAGAGGAAACACATGTGCTGTGAAGCTTGTGTCTCTGGAAAGGCTTGCCAAGGTAATATTAATTCATTTCGGCAGCTAACAAACAAGAAAACAAATGTGCCGTTTGTAGAAGAGTGTATGCGTGCAGCAATTACAGATGGGTTTGAAATATGCCTGTTCTGTGGCACTTTTAATCACGTGTGTTTTTACAAAAATAAACTTTAAGAAATATTCTCTGAAAACAAATCTTATTGATTTCTTAATACTTTCACTTCTCATTTAAGTTTATCTTATTTTAAGGATGTTTTATGTTAAAATATACCAAAATACTGAAAGAATTACTTTTAAATACTGATAAAATACTTTTGCATTGTTTGGTTGAAGTCTTTGATCTAGTCTCAAAGTTGTGTAGTTGAAAGGGTTGCGTGCTTCCCGAGTCAAACCAGTTCATGTCATTTTTCCAAGTTTCTGTCCCAGTATGTTGTTTATTTTTCTGTTAATTTACCAAATGTCTGTGGTAAAGGAAAAAATGACTGCCTGGTTAGCAGACTACAAACAGGAAGAGACGCATGCGCACAGTTCCTTACCTTTTGGCTCTGATACGGTTCTGTCCTTTACAAAGACTGTTTGCATAAGCAGATAAGCATCGCTAATGTTCTCTACTCTGAGTATTTGTGCAAGCGTGTCATTGTATCTGCCCTCTCTGTTCCTTCACACTGACTGTCTCACTCTTTCCTTCAGCCACATCAACCAGAAGACTCAGTTTGAGAATCCAGTGCAGGAAGCCAAGAAGAAACTTAGCCAGGACGCGTCTCCAACCAGTCAGCCAATAGCAGCGGCCGCAGGAGCAGTACCAACGCCCTTAAGTAAATCTCTACATTTTTTCTGCCTTTTCCCCATTTCCTATTATCTCAGTTTTTGTTTGATTTCTTTTTTACCACGTTAATCTCTTCTAAAGCATTTTAAAATTGTATGCTTGTGATCAGCAGCCATTACTCCAGTCTTCAGTGTCACATGATCTGTCAGAAAAAAAAACATTGTGCTGCTTAATATTTTTGTGAAAATTGTGATTTTTCTGATGAATAGGAAGTTCAAATGAAAAGCTTTTGTTTGAAACAGATTTTTTTTTTTTTTTTTGTAACTGTAAATGCAGTGTCACTTTTGATCAATTTGATGCATTCTCAAAAAGGTCTTTAGGTTTTTAGTTGCCTGACCAGGTAATACGTACATGTAACCCCATTAAAACCATCAAAACAGTCCAACCTAACCACCTAAGGCTGATTTTTATTTGTTTTTTTCAGCAATGGTGATAGGAAACAATTCAGTGAGAATGAGATCAGGAAGTGACAATTGCCACAGAGATCAGGAAGTAACAAGAGCCACTGTTTTCAATTACATTGTCACATAGTATTTCTGTCCTCACTGAAAGTGAAGGAACAACATGATTTTGCACCAGTGTGATTTCAGCAATGCAGAGCCAGCCATAGTAACCAAGCAAACGTCAGAATATCTTGTCAAGGTCCTGATTTGTTAAGACAAAAACTCTGATTAGCATGGAACGGATATGATTTATTTCCTGATGCTTTATCACGCCACACCTGGTTAGGACATGGTTTAAGTGAGAAGTGAGCTCATAAAGTAAGAGATGCATGAGCTGCTCAGGTGTTAGTTTAAGCAAAGGCAGATCATTTCCATCAGAAGAACATAATCAACATCTGTAGTTAATATGATCTCAGATAATCCCAGAGGCTCAGAGCTCCTTTCATCATATGCAGCTATTCTGTCAGCTATGTGTGTGCTTTACCATCTGTGTGTGTATTTATGTGTGACCATGTACAGTGCTTGTTCAGTTATTCTCACCTGCGCCAGCTTTTGTATATTTATGCACGCGTTCCACTTTGTTGCTGGTGTTTCACTATTTCACTATTTAACATTACATATCCTTGTTCTGTCTTCTAATTTGACACTAAGCAGTAGCTCTGTCTCTTTCATTTTCACTATTTCTCTGAGCTTTTTTCTTGTTTTCAATAGGTGTTTGCTTACATCTCAGGTTTCAAAGCACGAGATGTACACCTGGTGTACATATGCTTGTTCTGTCCCAATCTGCATGCTGACTGTCTGATAGATAGATAGATAGATAGATAGATAGATAGATAGATAGATTGATTGATTGATTTTGTAATTTCATATTTTTTGTGTCTTTATTAGTAGCCATTAGTGATTGATGCTGCTGTATCATCCACTGCCTTGCCCAATACCCTGCAATTCCATCCTGTTGAATGATTGCATTCAATGATAGATTTTGGCCGGCCAACACATGACTGAGTTTGGTTTCAGGTTGTTGAAGGTTAAACCAGGCTGTTTGTTGTTTGGCCTCCCTGAGCGTCACTGTCTACTGTGTGTTCCTGTGTCCTCTGAGCATTGATTTTGTCCTCTTATCCCCTCTGGAAGGCTGGCAGTGGATGTCTGTTCTGTCTCATTAGTGAATGCACACACAGCCCCCCCATGCTATGCTCTGTTAGCTGGCCAAGACACTTTAATGAGTGGATGGTAATGCCTAGCTGAGAACAGGACAGGGATGAGTGCACAAAAATATAATGCAGTCATGCAGTGTTTTCACAGAATAATCGGAAATTATAACCATAATTATACAATTCTACCAACAATTCTAATAGTAATGACAAAATTTGTGCATTTTATTTATTTTTTTCATATACTCAAGCAATTATAAAACAATTTTAGCTCTTGCCGCTTGTGCAATTAGCTCATTTATGTGTATGTATACAGCGCTCATACTACACCTTTAATTAAACTCATAATCTGCTTGCCCTATGAGAGAAACAGTGGCCCTTTATGCATGAGAAGCTTAATAAAGTGAACATAAACATCAACTCTCCTCCTTTTCCCAGAATTCCCTCACCAACTGAATGTGAAAACAGCAGTACAGGAGGGGTGACTCTAATATGTAAGGATGGGTTTGTGTGTACCTGTGTCCAACAACCAATTCACACACACTTGTGGCTCACAGTTCAGATGTGTGGCATGGTTATTACAATCAACATAATCCATTTCATAGGGCCAGTCCAACTCATCAATGTGGCCGTTATGCAAATCCAATTCCCACCACACATGGTGAGATATCCATCCCTGCTCTCCTAATGAGATTGATGTGGCCTCATCTGATACTGCTGGCACTCTCAAATGAGACAAGAAAAAAATAAAACCGCTGGGTTGGAAATGACTGTAATTAGTGTATGATCAGCCGTTTAGAGCGTGTTGAACACCTTTATCTTAAAGGGATAGTTCACCCAAAAATCATTTGTAATGACATGAAGATGAATAAATGATGACAGAATTAAGAAAGAAAACTCAAACCATATGTAAAAAAGAAAATACACTTAGATTAAGCTGAGTTTAGAATGACTGAAAATGCAGCCATCCTTTTCGATTTATTATTATTCATCAAACAGGTGAAACTGTAAAGTGCTACTTGCGGTCTCTATTGTTTCATAACTCTGTGTGATTATCTGATGCAAGTGCTCAGTGCTGTTACGCTTCACATAACTTGTTGAGCAGCATGAAACTGGCTCTTTTATTTAATGGATACTTTCTACACATCATTTCCACAGTCCTCCAGGACTTTTTGTAATATCCTGTAATTGTACAATGGAATTTGGAAATGTGCAATATTCCCCTCAAGAATGGGAAAGCATCATCACTGGTTAAGTAGAGAATGATATCTAGAAATATTGTACATTATTTCAAAACTATTGTGCACTATTTCAATGGTTTTTATTAGTTATTCTTTTATAAAATACCATTCAAAAGTTTGGGGTCAGTAAGGTTTTTGCTTGTTTGTTTCGTTTTGAAAGAAATTAATACTTTTATAAAGCAAGGATGCATTAAATTGATCAAAAGTGACAGTAAAGACATTTATGATATTACAAAAGTGTACTGATTTCAAATAAATGCTGTTCTTTTGAAATTTGTGTTTAGCAACTTTCTGTTCCTCTGGTCCACTTGTTTTCAACATTGATAATAATAAGAAATGTTTCTTGAGCACCAAATCAACATATAAGAGTGATTTCTGAAGGATCATGTGACACTGAAGAATGGAGTAATGGCTGCTGAAAATTCAGCTTTGACATTACATGAATAAATGGGTATTTAAAAATATATTCGAATAGGAAACAGTCATTTTAAATTATAATAATATTTCACAATATCACTATTTTACTGTATTTTTGATTGAAATAAGCCTTAGTGAGCATAAAACACTTTTTTATTTTAAAATTAAATCAATCATATTGACCCAAACTTTTGAATGGTAATGTATATCGCACTTTATACTGTACATGGAAAAAGACATATTTTGTTATTTACATTAAAAGTATATTTTAAATGACCCTATAAAATGTCTGATTGTTGACATGATAAAATGACCTTCCAAGAATAAGCAGTAAAGTAATATAATTTAATATACTGCATGATGTTATCTGTCATAGAAATGACCACAAAATAATCATCAGTGTAGCTTAAATTCCCTCTCGTTTTGCAGCATCCTTAAAAATCATGTTTATGTCAGTGTTTAAAGTTTATTTATAGTAGTTCATCTTGGAGGGGTCACCATGGCAACATAATTTATACACTTGACAAATTTGCATGTGCTCACTGACCCCACAAATTGGTTTAAAAAAAAAAAAAGGGATGATTATCAGCTCATCCGAGGACATTTTATTAGATGAAAACATTGCCAAATGTTGCTTGAGCATTTTCTTAGTGGTTATTAATTTGGAGTTCTTAACCAGAACACCCTTATGAATGTGCTGCTGTGAGGGTAAATGGTTTAGGAGTAATTGAGGAAGTGTGTAATGAATGGACTGTGATAATTAATTGAAGTGTATGTGGATATATACAGAACAATCCCACTATCATTCACTCGTTTAGTAATGTATCTTTTACTCTCTCTATTGCTGTCTCTGTTGCATTATTCAATATGAATGACTAATGGAATCTAGACCTCCCTCCCTTCCTCTAGCTCTCTCTTTGCCGCTGTACTCTGGTTCTATCTCAGCCTAGTAGTACAGTAAGAGGCACTGCAGGAACAGTTCAGATTAAAGTAAAATTCTTGTTTTTTTTATTGAATATTGCAGTGTTTAGTATAAAAAATTTATCTGTGCACATCATTTTTTGAATTCATAATCTTTAATCAATGTAACTGCACCTATTCCCTTGCAATGAAATCTCTTCTCTAATGGCGTGTTTACCTGCGCAAGGAGGGGAAATTTTCCTCATTTCACTGCATATATGTCACAATAAGGAAGAAAAGACAATTGCAACTTCTGTTTCATGCCAATGGAAACACTGTACAAACAGCTCATTTAGAAGTACTCTTTGTCTTGCCTTGTAAACAAGCTTTAAATTGTTAGTCTCACATACTCTCTCTATCTCTCTTCTTTCAGAGGAAACTGGTTTAAGGGGATTCACACGGGACCCATCTCAGCTGCAGGGTGCTATCTTGCGCACGACTCTGAAGAAGAGTCCTCAGGGCTTTGGTTTCACCATCATCGGTGGAGACCGACCAGATGAATTCCTTCAAGTGAAGAACGTCCTGAGAGATGGACCCGCCGCACACGATAACAAAATCGCTTCGGGTAAATCCGCTTGGCTTCTGAGGCAACTTGTTGCTTATTTTATGAATGTTGATGAGCCATCAGGTAATTAATTTGATCTAAGTATCGTTATGCACATTAACACCCTGGATCACTCGTGTTTATCGCTGCAGTCTCGAATGGTGCCATATGTGGTGCATTGCTGGATGCCACATCCATTTGTTGGAGCATTGCCGGGTTACTAGATTCCAAGTAAATAATCCTGTGAAAGTGCCCACAGCGGGATCGCGTAGATAGTGATAAAATAAATCAGAATCAGTGGGTGAGCATCAAGAGAACTGGCTTTCCTGCAGAGTTGCGTTTGGCGATAATTGCAGCGCTTACACTACCACTCACTACCCTCCATTACAATGTGAAGAAACAACTGCCTGTATACTTCAACTCCCTGGAGACATCAGTTTGTACATAGAATTGTAAAACAATTTAACCGAGATATACATTTAATTCTAGATTTGAGCATTGCTCAATAAACATGCTTCTGCTGGCTCAAAGAGGCATGCTGAAGGGTAGATTCATCTGCATCCAATTTCTTTATGAAAATTCTTATGTTTGGTCAGTAAGCTATCAAAAAACCATTGAGGGCTGTTTATGAGCCTTTTTTTTTTTGACCTGGCAAAACATTTATTGTAATTGTAGATTCTCGCTATTTACTTATTTTCATTTGGTATTTGTCTCATCAGACTTTTGACTTGCAGCATAAAGTTTGGTTCTCATTTAAGATTATTCTGGCCAAGAATAGCCCACTTAGATAGGAAGAGACCATTTGATTGACATGCAAAGCAGCCAATAGCAATTTGTTTAATTTTTATGGGGGGCGGGATTAATTGAAAAAGTTGAAACGACAATAATAGATTGTCATGGCCAAAATCCAGATAAGCTGCATTTGTTTGATCATAAATAAAATAAAAAAATTTAAAAAACAGTATTGTGAAATATTATTACAATTTAAAGTAATTGCTTTATATTTTAATATATTTTAAAATATAATTTATTTCTGTGACGCAAAGCTGAAATTTCAGCAGCCATTACTCCAGTCTTTAACATCACATGATCCTTCAGAAATCATTCTAATATGCTGATTTGGTGCTCAGAAACATTTCTGATTATCAATTTTGAAAACAGTTGTGCTGCTTAATATTTTAATGGAAACACATACATTTATTTTTTTCAGCATTCTTTGATTAGTAGAAAATTCAAAAGAACAGTATTTATTTGAAATGGAATTTTTCTTTTTGTAATATAAATGTCTTTACTGTCACATTTGATTAATTTAATGCATCCTTGCTGATTGAAAGTATTTATTTCTTTCAAAAAAAGTCTAACTCGCCCCAGACTTTTGGACTGTATTGTGTATACAGCATAAAAGTTGCATAAAGTCAGGCAAACAGATTGGAAGTGATGATATCAGTCAGCGCTTGTCGTTTTCGTGTGCACTATATTCATCTGGAGGTCAGTGAGAAATATTTGACTTAACAGAATATCTAAACTCACACTAAAACAATCATGGCTAGCAGTAGACCTGACCCAGTTAGTTTTGAGTTCCTGGTCATCTGAATGAAACATTGATGCTCGCAGCACTTTGACAGGTTGTGTGCTCCGTGCCAGTGTTACTGTATAAGCAGCAGGATGTCTCGGGCAGAACAGTGACTTTGAAGAAGTGAAGCGAACCTGGAAGGATGCCATTGATTGGTCAAGAGTTGAAAAGGATGCAAGAATCCCCCAGCGTCCTCTGCATTGATCAATTGACACACTTCCCATTAGATAGACTGCACCAACTGAGCGGATCATTGACTCGAGCTGGAGTAATGGTTACGTGGGCACTGCCTCCTTATCACTGGATATCATACTCATACACACCCCCGTGAACAGAACAGAAGGAGCCAAGACAGCTCTCATTGCTGGAATCAAAATGAACAGTTTAAACCCACTGGCAGGATTTGTATTTGTGGTCAAATTGACATAGTGGCCATGTTCCAGATCCAAGTGAGTTTGCCGTGCTGCCTATTGTCTTCATACACAGTCAGATAGCTTCAAAGACACTATGTTTACTAAAATTCAATCTTATTAGTAACTGATTTAAAAAGGCTCTATATAGACAGCAAATACAGTGGTCACACACATCCCACACAAACAGCACTCTTCAAAAGAGCATGATTCAAATGTTAGCATGTTGCTAAACTAAAGCAAATTGCATAGCGCACAGATATTAGATGTAATTGTGTTATAATTTGAACTATGAAGTTTTTTGTTGATACTTTTCAGTACTGGCGAAAATATACTTTTTACTGAAGTTGATGCAATGTATTCTGGAAGTGCCTTATAGATACATACAATATTGCCTTATATTTTGCTCAGAAATAGCTATTTTACTGTTTGGAACAGCTTTTGCATCAGGAATACACAGGAAACTTCAAATGCTAAAAGTTCATATTGTATTAAGTGCAAAAACAGTGTTGTTGTTGTGACACAAATCTATTAAAAATCATTTTCATGAATCAAAATTAATAATTAAGAATTAAAGTAATAGATCATTTAAAACTTGGGGGAGAAAATTAAATGAAAATTAGAAGTGTTGCTTGTAGCAACAAACTAAAATATACACTACCAGTCAAAAGTTTTTGAACAGTAAGATTTGTAATGTTTTTTAAAGAAGTCTGTTCTGCTCACCAAGCCTGCATTTTTTTGATCCAAATTACAGCAAAAACAGTAACATTTGGAAATATTTTTACTATTCAAAATACTCCAGTCACATGATCCTTCAGATATCATTCTAATATTCTGATTTGCTGCTCAAAAAACATTTATTATTATTATTATTATTATTATTATTATTATGTTGAAAACAACTGAGTAGAATTTTTTTCAGGTTTCTTTGATGAATGGAAAGTTCAGAAGAACAGCATTTATCTGAAATAGAAACCTTTTTTAACATTATAAATGTCTTTATCATCACTTTTGATCAATTTAAAGCATCCTTGGTAAATAAAAGTATTAATTTCTATAATTTCTTTCCCCCAAAAAAAAAATAATAATAATAAAAATAAAAAATACTGACTCCAAGCTTTTGATTGGTCTAGTGTATATTGTTACAAAAGCTTTTTATTTCAGATGAATGTTGATCTTTGGATCTCTCTATTCATTAACAAATCCTGAAAAAAAAATGTACTCAACTGTTTTAAATATTGATAATAATAATAATAATAATAATAATAATAATAATAATAATAATAAATGTTTCTTGAACAGCAAATTAGCATATTAGAATGATTTCTGAAGGATCATTGAAGACTGAAGTAATGATGCTGAAAATTCAGCTTTGATCACAGAAATAAATTACATTTTAAAATATATTCAAATAGAAAAACATTATTTTACATAGTAAAAATATTTCAAATTTTTACTGTTTTTGCTATACTTTGGATCAAATGAATGCAGGCTTGGTGAGCAGAAGAGAAGTCTTTAAAAAAACATTAAAAATCTTACTGTTCAAAAACTTTTGACTGGTAGTGTAAGTTTAAGCTAAATGCTAAAATTACTAAAACTGAAATAAATTCAAATAAAAACTGAAAGTATGAGAATAAAATCTATATTAAAATATTAATAAATAAAAGTAAAACAGCACAACGAAAAATGCAAAGCTACCAGATATTGGGTGAAATGTTGCATTTTATTTAGAACATTTCAGTACTGAATAAATGTAATTTTCACCGAGCTTGTCACGTTGCATTCTGGGAATGTCTTATGCGTGAAGGATAAATTCAACGCTGCCTTTGGCCATTTTGGCCATAACAAGGTATCCAACTGTTTGAAACAGGCTGTCAAAGAGTGCATGAGAAACTTGACTAATGATTACCATTGAATCCAATGTTAAAATGCTGCTAAGTTAAAAGACAAAATGCATATTACATACAAATATTGGGGTAAGCTGGAAATTTTAATCAAATGGAACAATTTGTCAGTACCAAATAAATGTAATTTTCTTTAATTGGGCATATCATGTGATGATGGCCAAAACAAGGTCTTTTGCAAGGCATCATAACTTTGCCTATGCTGTCTAGGTAGGGTTTGGAACAACTGCTTCATTCATACTTATTCTTTGTCTCTCATTTAGGTGATGTTATAGTGGACATAAATGGTACATGTGTGCTGGGCAAGACCCATGCAGATGTGGTGCAGATGTTCCAGTCCATTCCTGTGAATCAGTACGTGGATATGGTCCTGTGCCGTGGATACCCACTGCCAGAGGACACCAACTCCAGCGAAGAGGGCACAGGCGACATAATAACTACTATGCCAGGAATGGATGGGCAGCCTATTCATTCAGACGCGCCCCCCTCCATGCAGGACCTCCATTACATGACCACCGATGGCAGACATCCAGCTGCAGCAATGCCCAACGGACGCCACCCAGAGGCGGGAGAGACCACCCTGCTGCAGCCCGAGCTGGTCAGTGTGCCTTTGGTAAAGGGGCCGAGCGGATTCGGCTTTGCCATCGCAGACTGTCCGCTGGGCCAGAAGGTGAAGATGATTCTGGACGCACAGTGGTGCCGAGGTCTGCTGAAGGGGGACGTGATAAAGGAAATTAACAGGCAGAACGTACAAACCCTCGCCCATGCGCAGGTGGTGGACATCCTCAAAGACCTGCCCATGGGCAGCGAGGTCAACTTGCTGGTGCTCAGAGGAGGTGAGTGATGGAGAGAATCTGACCTGGGGTCCAATTACCTCCTATTTATTTTGGCTCTCATCTGGCTCTAGTGACAGTTAAAGGGATAGTTCATCTAAAAATTAATATTGTTTCATTATTTTTTCCAATGTTGTTTTAGTATTATTTATATGCTATTGTAGTATTTATTTATATATTGAATTAGCTTTTATTTTATATTTTCAGTTTTAATTTTAATTTTGGTTTTAGTTATTTTATATAAATTATGGATAAACTATATTTAATATTATATTTTTATATAATATAATATTTTATATTATATTATATATACTTATATAATAATAAGCTTGAAGGAAAATTAGAAATGTTGCTTGGGTAACTGAAATAAGTTGAAGTACTAAAATTGCTAAAACTAAGCTGAAATAAAAATAAAGCTAAATATAAATAGTTAAAAACTAATAATAAAAGTGACAAAAAGCACATAACACATTAAAGCAGATTTTTCAATATTTATACTGTTTGTTTTTTTTGTTTTTTTTTAATGGAGTCTCTTATGCTCATTAAGTCTTTACTATCACTTTTTTATCCATTTAACACATTCTTGTTGAATAAAAGTATTAATTTCTTAAAAAAAGAAAAGAAAAAGAAAGTAAACATTTCCTGACCCCAGACATTTGAATAGTAGTGTATACTGTAACACAAAATTTCTATTTTGAATAAACACTGTTCTTTTTAACATTTATTTCTCAAAGAAGCCTGAAAAAGTGGGTCCCAAAAAATATTAAGCAGCACAACTGTTTCCAACATTGATTATACATCAGCATATTAGAATGATTTCTGAAGGATCATGCGTCACTGAAGACTGGAGTAATGATGCCAAAAATTTAGCTTTGCTTCACAGGAATAAATTATATTTTAAAGTATTATAAAATAGAAAACTGTTATTTTAAATTGCAATAATATTTCGCAAAATTATATTTTTCTGTATTTTTGATTAAATAGATACAGCCTTGATGAGCATAAGAAAATTCTTTAAAAAAACATTAAAAATCTTACTGATCCCAAACTTTTGAATGGCAATGTATACTTAGGTTTAGTTTATTTTTAATTCAATTTTAATAATAGTAGTACTTAAATTCTGTTTCAGTTTGGTGCCAATGCAACATTTCTAATTTTCATCTAATATTTTTGGTATAATTTATAATATAATTTAATTATTTCATTGCAATTAATGCTAATTATTTTAATAGTTATTGCTAACAAAAACTAAAATAATAACATTTATTCACCCTCATGTCATTTCCAATCTGAATGACTTACTTTTTTCATTGGAAATTTACTGTTTTTTTTTCCATACAGTCAAAGTCAAAGGGGTCAAATGTTCTTTGGTCTCCATTTAGTTTTGAAAATTTTGCATTCCACAAAAGAAAAAAAGTCAGATTTGGAATGACATGAGCCTGAGTAAATGATGATGACAGAGTTTTCATTTTTGCTGAACTATCTTCTTAAAGAAAAACTCAGAGAGATAAAGTTGTGATTAAAATGATTTATGTAAGCTGAAGATGTGTGAAGAAGAATAGAGCGAGAGACATAGCAGGGAGGGCGAGAGCTGAAAGAGATAGACGCATGTGTTTGCGAGTGAAAGATCCTCACATTTTAGTGAGACTGATCATCGTATATCACTATAATACTGTTAACGCCTGAAGGAAAAAACATTCACGCTAACACTCCGTAACACTGAAAATGGATTGCATAGTCTCGGTACAGCAGGTTACTGGGGTGATTAAAGTTCATTTGTGAAGTAAGCGAAATAAAGTGATATCATTCTTAATTACTCCTCTTCATTTGAGTACAAAGTCTCTACAACTTCTGTTTGTGCTGAAGTTTGGTTTGTGGACACTATCAATAGTTTATATGCATGAGACAGTTGCTTCACCAGTTCTACCATCTCCTGAATCTGTAGAGAAAAACCCCCGACAGCCTTTTAATTGAACTGAATTCTGTATTTGCATGCACAGCAGTGGGCACATAGCAGCTATACACACAGATCTATATTGCATCTAGTCTGTGGTTTGTCTGGAACCCAAGTGAAAATATCAGGTTATGTGTTCACTTACTGACTTCCAAGTTTTGGCTGTCACAGAGCAGCCGTCGGATTGTGGCTACAAAAGGTCAAGCATATTCATAATTAAGCTTTTCTTCTCTGACTTATACAAACACGATTATATGCTCAAAATCTGCAGAAAGAGCAACGTGGATGTTCTATGTAGTCATTGTTTTTTTTAATAAAGACAGCTAGGCCTTGTTAGTATTCAGAGTTAACATGCATGATTCATCATGCACACACACACATACTGCACATAAACATGCCTGCAACAGATTGTGTATATATTATGTCTTCTCGTTTATTTCTCCAGTATAAGTAAATGCATTGTGGAGTACACTGCCCCTTAGTGGCCAGTGTTGATTTTTTGTTAAGGTTTTCCACTGTATTAATATACAGTATACCAGACAGAAATCCAGCTTCAGGATTGAAAGTTTGGATTTTCATAATTTTTTTTTTTTTTTTTTTTTTTTTTTTTTTTTGTTCCTCTGCACTACCATGCAAAAGTTTGGGGTATGTGTATGTGTATATATATGTAAATATATATATGTATATATATATATATATATATATATATATATATATATATATATATATATATACACATGTATGTGTATATATATAATATGTGTGTGTGTGTATATATATGTGTGTGTGTGTGTGTATATATATATATATATATATATATATATATATATATATATATATATATATATATATATATAATTTTTTTTTTTTTTTGAAAGAAGTCTCTTATGCTCACCAAGGCTGCATTTATTTGACCAAAAATACAGTATTTTTTTGTGAAATATTATTACAATTTAAAATAACTGTTTTAATATGCATTTAACAATGCATTTTATCCTTCAGAAATCATTCTAATCTGCTGGAATAATTCTTATTATTATCAGTGCTGAAAACAATTGTGCTTAATTTTTGTGTGGAAACTGATACTTTTTTCAGGATTCTTTGATGAATATACAGTTCAAGTTTACAGCATTTATTTGAAATAAAAATCTTTTGTAACACCATGAATTTCTTTATTGGTCACTTTTGATCAATTTAATGCATCCTTGTTAAAAAAGAGGTATTAATTTCTGTCAAGAACAAAAATATACTGACCCCAAACTTTGGAACAGTAGTGTGTTATGTTTTTCACAGTGAGACACATGTTGGCTTTATTAATATTTTGCAAAGCTTTTAACATTTGTATTAAAGGTGATGTGTGGGGGGAAAAATCCTAAAATACTTTCTCCAGCTTGTACAATGTTTACAGAAAGCCATTTACAACAACAACTTTGGCTCAGCCAATGCCATGAGTTTGGGGCGGGGCTATCTGTTTATCTGACCAATGATGGACAAGGCAGAGAGTTCTGTAAATCTGTTTGAAACAGTCATATTTCATTTGGTATCATCAGTGACACAAAAATGGCACACTTCACTTTTAAAGGTTATAAATTTACCAAATGAACTGATGAATTGCCTTTCTCCTGCAATAAATGGCTGTCTAATTATATAGTCTTGGAACGTACCTCTTCAGCTGTACTTGCTCATTCTCATTTCCCTCTTTATATCTGTTTGTGCCTGCAGGTCAGACATCTCCCGTGAAGTCTCTGAAACCTGTAAGTTCAGCTAAATGTCTTTTAATTACTCAATTTTTGGGATTTAATTTAGACACACTAGGGAATTTTGATGAAATGAAGATGAAACAGGATGAATTATTTATCGGCCTCCTTCTGGGCTCCTCAGCGAAGCGCATTCCTTGCAGTCGTACATTATTCACGGAGTAAGTGCCAAACGCTATAATGTTATTTTAAGAGCAGGATGTGGTGAATCACTTCAAGGCAAACACGAGCTTCTGCACCAAACATCGCTGCTGAGTCAACAGGCCCCTCAGGAGCGCTTCCTATTGGGCTTCTCTCACAAGTGTTTCTCATACAGGCTCTAATGTTAATTATCTCTCAGAGCAGTTTGTATAGCATTGTATTCAACACGGATATAAACAATGTGAGTCATAAGAACATGCTCTGAGTGACTTGATTAGAACAAGATTAAGCAGATCTTCTAATCAATATAGATCATGTTTCAATAAATAGTTGACACAGCATTTCACATGATGGCCTATTTAAAGGGATAGTTCACACAAAAATGATCATTCTTATCTTATTCGCACAAGATATTTTTAAGAATGTTACAATTTTAATTCCCATTGAATGGACTGAAAATATAATGGAAGTCAATGGGAAATGAAACCCATTGGTTATCAACATTCGTTTGTGTTCAGCAGAATAAGGAAATGCATACAGGTTTGGAAAGGCGTGAGGATGAGTAAATGATGACTGAATTATCATTTCTGGGTGAACAATCCTTCTCATATTGAGAGACGCCCATGTTTGGCATAGTACTTGAGATAGTGTTATTCACTGAAGTGCTGTAATGTTGATGAATATTTGGTAATGTTTGTTGATGAGTGTGTCCATCTGTTCATTTAGATCACTCCAGCTATTCCCAGTGCCCAGAAGCAGGACATTGCCACCAGTTCCGTCAATACTGAAACTCCCAGTCCGGCTGAGCCTGGGCCCCAGTCCTTCCCCTTCCCTCCTCATGCCATCCGCTCCAGCTCCCCAAAACTGGACCCGTCTGAGCTCTACCTCAAGTCTAAAGCCATGCTGGACAGCAAACGTGAGTTCTGGAGAGCTAGTAGTGGTCATGTGAGACAGTTTTGCTATTTACACCAACATATTTATGGCTGACAGCTAATTTTGCTGGGGCTTTTTTTTTTTTCAGCCGCCAACACTAAAGAGCTGGACGTGTTTATCAGGAGGAACCAGGAGACTGGATTTGGGTTCAGAGTGCTGGGTGGAGAAGGACCAGATCAGCCAGTGAGTGCTGACATGCTTTGATTCGTCACCATATTGTCACAACAGAAAATGATGTGACCTTTAACCATTCCATCTCTTTTTAGGTGTACATTGGTGCCATTGTTCCTCTGGGTGCCGCAGAGAAGGACGGGCGTCTGCGGGCTGGAGATGAGCTCATCTGTATTGATGGCGTTCCCGTCAAAGGCAAATCTCATAAACAAGTTCTGGAGCTCATGACCAATGCTGCCCGCAATGGGAAGGTGATGTTGACTGTGCGCAGAAAGCTCACCTATCCAGGTTCGTACCCTGCTGCTGTGTATAACTGTATGCTTGCGTTTATGTTCTGACAGCTGTAGACATCCTCCAGAGGTTTCAGTTATATCCAGCTATGATGTCTAAAAAAGACCCACTCCCTGTAAGAAGTGAGCATTTCGCTCCATTAGTTCTGAGTAAAGGGCCAAGTTGAGCTATAAAATAATAACCACAAAATCTAAATTTAATGACCACTGTTTTCAGTCAAAGCAGAAGACTGTTTATGTGTTAACAAAACAGTGACTCAATGCGCTGAGTAACTCTAAAAGAAAGATGCCTCGAGACAACACACTGGGTAATTTGGGGAAAAAAACTTAAATTATGAAGCCATTATGAAATTTGGCTTTATGCCTCGTAGCTTTTTTTTAACACTTTCATAATATTCCCTTTCAGTTTTGTTAAAGCACACTGGGATTTTGTTCGTTTGTTTTACTTCATGTTGAGCATTGTTAGATTTTTGCCAGTCGTTTTTTCATGAATCATCAGACCCAGATAGATTTGGGCAAACTATTTAATAAACAGTACAATAGGTGGATGTCTAAAAATAGGCGAAATTTGGCTTTGATGATTATTACATATAAAACAGTATTACTTGCCAATGAACAAACACTAAAAGTAACTGCCAGAACAATAAAAATGATCCATGCCTCACTGATACATAAACAATCCCATTGTGATATGGAGGATTAAATTATATTTATATAATCTATAAAGCTATTTTATAAATGTATAAAATATAATTTATAAAATATAAAGCTGAAATATACAGTGCCTTGCGGAAGTATTCAAACCCCTTCATTTTTTTCACTTTTTGTTATGTTGCAGCCTTATGTTAAACTGCATTCAATTACTTTTTTTTCCACATCAATCTACACTCCATACACCATAATGGCAAAGCAAAAACAAAACTGTCACAACTTTGTAAATTTATAAAAAATAAAAAACCCTTAACTCAGTACTTAGCTGAAGCGCCTTTATAGCCTCAAGTCTTTTTTGTTTGATGTGACAAGCACTGCTCATCAGCATTTGGCAATTATCTGCCATCCTTCTCCTCGTCTCTTCACCTCTCAAGCTCTGTCAGGTTGGATGGGGGCAGATGCACATTTTCAGGTTTCTCCAGAAATATTTGATTGGGTTCAATCCCAGGCTGTGGCTGGGCCACTCAAGGACATTCACAGAGTTGTCTATAAGCCACTTTTGCTGTGCGTTTAGGGTCACTGTCCTGTTGGAAGGTGAACCTTCTGCCCAGTCTGAGGTTCTGAATGCTCTGGACTGGGTTTTCATTAAGGCTATCTCAATATTTTCTCGCATTGAGCTTCTTTTCTACTCTGATGAGTCCCTCAGTCCCTGCTGCTGAAAAACAGCCCCACAGCATGAGGCTGCTACCAGCACACTTTACTTTTGGGATGATACTCTGCAGATGATGGGCAGAGCTGGTTTCCTTCAAACATGATGCTTAGAATTGAGGTTCATCAGACCAGAGAATACTGTTTCTCAGAGTCTGAGGGTCCTTTAGGTGCTTTTTTGCAGATTCCAAGTGGGTTTTCGTGTGTCTTCACTGAGAAGAGTATTGAGTTTGGCCACACTGACATAAGATCGCCTAGATCGGTGGAGTGTTGCAGTGATGTTTGTCCTTCTGTAGGTTTCTCCCATCTGCATGTATGATCATGGAACTCAACTAGAGTGACCATCAGCATCTTGGTCACCGGTCTAGACAAGGCCCTTCTCCATCAGTTGCTCAGTTTGGCCAGGAGGCCAGCTCTAGGAAGAGTTCTAGTTGTTTCAAACGTCTTCCATTATGGATAATGGGGGCTACATGCTTCTGTGAACCTTCAATGCAGCAGATTTTTTTCTGAACTCCTCCCCAGATGTGTGGCTTGATGCAAACCTGTTTCTGAGCTCTACAGGTAGTTCTTTTGACCTCAGGGCTTGGTTTTTGCTCTGATATGCATTTTCAGCTGTTAGACCTTTTATGAAGATGTGTGCGCCGTTCCAAATCATACTCATTCAATTGAATTTGCCACAGGTTAACTTCACTCAAAGTGTAGTAACATCTACAAGCAACATGAATGCTCCTGAGCTAAATTTCAACTGTCCCAGATAAGGGTTTGAATATTTATGCAGTGGAATCATTTAAGTTTTTTATGTTTAATAAATTTGCAAAGATGTTAAAAACCTGTTATTTGCTTCGTCATTATGGTTTGTGGAGTGTAGATTGTTGTGGGGGAAAAAAAAGTAATTTAAAGCGGTTTAACATAAGGCTGCAACATAAAACATGAACAAAAAAATTAAGGGGTTTGAATACTTCTGCAAGGCACTGTATATATATACATATACACACACACACACACACACATATATATATATATATATATATATATAGTTTTAATTTTAGTACTTCCACTTTGAATTATTTCATTTAAGTTTTATATTTTGAGTTTTCTTTTAGGTTTTGTAATCGTTTTGTGCTTTTGTTATTTTATATAAAAAATTATATATATATATATATATATATATATATATATATATATATATATATATATATACACTGAATATTGCATATGCTTGAGCAGAAAGAGAGGAAGATGATGGGGGTCAACCTCAGGCTCCACATGTTCCAGCGCTGGTCAACGGCTCACCCAAACCACCTCACATCGAAGTGTCCGGCCACAGTCACGCTCAGCCCTACGACGTCACTCTTCAGCGTAAGGACAACGAGGGCTTCGGATTCGTCATCCTCACCTCTAAAAACAAGCCTCCACCTGGAGGTTAGAAATGGTTTCAAAGCTTTTTTCCATTAGTCTCTCCTTCTCTGTCTGTCTCTTTTTCTCACCCCACCCTAATTTTCAAGTTTTTTGCTGCTTTGCTGTCAGCTTCAGAAAGCATACCTTGTTCTGTTGCATTAGATGTGCAGCTACAGACTCATAACATTGTTGAAAATGTGGCTGAAATCTACATTACGTCTTTCATCCAGTCGCTTGAAGCAGTGACATACTGTACAATGCAATTACAATAATACAATCAAAGCTAGCTTAGCTGTGAAGTATTACAGTAATAAACCCAGAGCTGTAACAAAAAGGCTTGTTCAGATATAACGGCTATTACTATTAGTTCTGAATGTGAACGTTTGTAGGATTTATTTGTGAAATTATGCTGTAAAGTTCAAAATGTAGTTTGAAGCTGAAGGGTGTATTTTCCTTGCGATATCAAGGCTATATTTGATCAAAAATACAGTCAAGATAGTAATATTGTGAAATATTACAGTTTATTTTAAATTGTAATTTATTCCTGTGATGCAAAGCTGAATTTTCAGCAGCCATAACATACAATCTTCAGTGTCACATGATCCTTCAGAAATCATTCTAATATGATGATTTACGGTGTTGGGGGTAACTCATTACAAGTAACGTGAGTTACGTAATCAGATTACATTTTTCAAGTATCTAGTAAAATAACGCATTACTTTTAAGTTAACAAAAAAACATCTGAGTTACTTTTTCAAATAGGTAACGCAAGTTACTTTGTTTTCTTCTCCTGTCACCATGTTGAAAGAAATTGGGAGTAAGTGCAGAGGCATTTTCTTCAGCTTAAGTCTTATTAATTTCACTCTTGGTGACAAAAAGTAATGCAAAAAGTAACGTAATGCATTACTTTCTATAAAAGTAACTAACACAATTAGTTACTTTTTTATGGCGTAACGCAATATATTTTAATGTATTACTTTCAAAAGTATCTTTCCCCAACACTGCTGATTTAAAAAACATTTCATATTTTATCAATGCTAAAAACTTTGATGAATAGAAAGAAATGTAGAACTAGAAATGTAACATTATGACTTGTCTGTCACTTTTGATCTATTTAATGCATCTTTACTGAATAAAACTATTAATTTTTGCCAAAATCTTACTGACTTTTGAACAGTAGTGTATAAAAATATTTAATTTTAGTTTGAGTAAATGTTATATACAAAGCCCTGCACATGACCAAAAAAAAAAAAAAAATTCATCTACATGTCATATGCGGGGCTTCGTAATTTTAACTTTGAAAAAGTACATTTTATTTACATTTTAATTACCATATACAACCTGGTGTGTTCATTTCCTAGTATATGTACCATGTAATGCAGGGTGTTTTTCCTGATCATGTGACACATCTGTAAACCTTTGAGAATAATCTGATTTATTTATAAGTATCAGTTTTTACAGTTATTGAAAGCACTTCTCAGTGGTTTACAACCATCTCAGATCTTGTGCTACTTCTAGTCTGTCAGTATATCTAAGATGTATAAATGAAATAAGCATTGATCTCTGTCTGTCCTCAGTTATCCCCCATAAGATTGGTCGCATCATAGACGGCAGTCCCACAGACCGCTGCGGTCGGCTGAAAGTGGGTGACCGCATCTCTGCTGTGAATGGCCAGTCAATTATTGAGCTGTCCCACAATGACATTGTGCAGCTCATCAAAGAAGCTGGAAATGCTGTTACCCTCACGGTGGTGCCTGAGGAGGGTAAGCTTTTGGGGAAAATATATCATTTCTTTTCATTATTCTGGTGAACAATGAGCTGATAGAAGGAAGCGGTAGAATGCATATTGATTTTTGTTCTGTAACAAACAGGTTGCTAAAGCATTTGACTTTGAGGATTGAAAGTGAAACTTGGGATGGAGTTGTGTGTGTATGTGAGTTTCTGCTACTGATAATCCTGTTTACTTTTCAGAACACAGCGGACCGCCGTCAGGCACTAGTTCAGCCAAGCAGAGCCCGGCCACCCAGCACAGAGCCGTGGGACAGCAGCCTGCCAACCGAGATGACAGGTACAAGCTTCATCCTGACGGCCAGTTCAATCACAACACGCATGTACACACACAATCACAGTCTTTACAGTCAACATACACACCGTTTACTCTGCTCTTGCAAAAAAAGTCTCAATTTGTGGCTATTGATTATTACTTTTTAAGAACTATGATAATCTAAACATGATTTCAGTATTTATTATGTGAAAATTGTTTAATCAGATTTTACACAAATTAAATCCATCCCATGTGACATCATTGCTTTAGATGAGAAGAAAAATCTAAATATTTTTATTCTGCATCATTTTCAATCAAACTGTCATTTAGATTTTTTTTTTTTCAGTTGTATTTAGGATGCATAAAATGCTAGCTATGAAATTAGACAAAGCAAGACAAAGGAGATGACCTTTTAATTCCAAACATTCCAAAACAATTTAATGATTTAAATGTAAATTATTTAAATTTATTATATTATTTTTTTTTTATATTACAAATTAATATTATATTAATATTATATTACAAAAAAAATATTTCAAATAAATTATTTTTTCCCTAACTTTTTATTTATCAAATTATCCTGAAAAAAATGTCCTACAGTTTCCACAATATTAAGCATCACAACATTTTTTAACATTGATAATATAAGGAAATATTTCCTGAGTACCAAATCAACATATTAGAATGATTTCTGAAGGATCATGAAAATTCAGCTTTGCCATCACAGAAATAAATTATATTTTTAAATATATTTTTAAAAAAAAAAATATTACAGATTTTACTGTATGTTTGCACATACTGTATGTAGTCTTGTCGGGTTTCCATCCAAAGTTGCGAATTTAACTTGTGCGCAAAATTGGAATGTCGAATAAAACATTTGCAAATAGAGTCAAAGAGAACAAAATCATCACTTCCTGATAAACTGGCACTAAATATCACTAAGACAAGTAGAAGTAGCCACTGAATATAATAATTTTCATATATAATAAACTACACCTCAGAGTGAGCAGACAAAACACAATAAATGTGGTCATTGCTTTCGGAGGTGGATCCCCGCTGTTTTGGAACACAGTCGTGTAAGACAATTATACAGAAATACTTTGAAAACAGACTTAGCTCTGGCATTTAAGAATAAGCATAACAACATTTCAGATGCTGTGCAACGAGATCGCTTCACTGGTTAGTCAGGTTACGCAAAGTCACATGACTTTTTTTGATGCGCATGGAGGAATTTATTTGCAAAAATGCGTTTCCATCTCCCATTATTCACATTAACCCTTTTTCGCACAAGTCAAAAACCACCTCAAGCGAGCATAAAAACGTCAAAAAACAGGGTGATGGAAACATAGCTATAGTAGAAAAAAAAATCTTAGTAACCCCAAATGCTTGAATGTTTGCGTATATCCACTGCTGGACATTCTTAGTAGATAAATTAAACTATTGAAGATGTGTGGTTTAAAAGACCCAAATATACTGTTAGCAAATAATAAATACTATAAATAGCTTGTCTTTTATACCTGCAAGAAACAGGGCCCAAGACCCCTACAGACATGATATGCTACACACCATGACATCCTGCCCTCTCCACTTCTACATCTTTCCAAATTCAATTACCTCTTTCCATTTTCTCTTCTGTCAAGAATGCTCACAACCTCTCCTTTCATTTCAGTGCCAAGCACATGGTCCAGGTCATTCTGTTCAGCATAAAATTGAGTAGACTTGTTGTGAACTCGCTCCACAGTCAAGACTCAGATAAGAGGGGCAGCCACTATCGAAGCTTTTGCCCACACTTAAGACCAACAAAAGGATGTAATGAGCTCCGCAGACCATTGATGTCTGGAAGAGAGACTCTCAGCCTCTTTGTGCAAATTACGATTTTAAACTGCACGTTCTCATGAACAAAAACGCTCTTAGCTGAGCTGGATAACATGACGTTGGATGAAGGGAGATGCTTTCATTTTGTGCAGTAGTTCATTAAATGCCCTAAAGCAGCGTTTAATTGTGTGTCATTTAGGAATGGCGTAGAAACGGAGGAGAGGAAGGACACTATGGGCCGAGCGGAGTACAAATCCCTGCCGCAGGGTGAGATGGGGACTGCCATCACCACAGGACCAAAGCAGGTGAGATGTAAATGAGACGACGGAAGTACTTTGAGTAATAATTTGTGGAGTAATAGAGTTCACAGATCATTATGCAACTGACTTAAGTACTTAATTTTCATGCAGCCCACGTTTTATGAAAATTAAATTAAACTTAAAACCTTGAAGTGGAAGCGTTTGTCACCTTAAGGAGTAATACTATAGGCTACAGTGACTTTATGAGCTATGAAATGGAGGAAATGTTTGCAAAAATAAGTCATATATAATGCTAATAACAGAGTGTAGATATGGAAATCAAGTGTTGTTTCTCATAAGCACTGACAGGTGTTGTAGAGCAGTTTGTTTTTGCACTCAGAACAGAATGTTGTGATATATTTAGTGTTTTAGATGAAAGCAAGAAATGTGTGATAATATATTCGCATAGTTTAGCGAATATACAGTGCAATTAAATGTAATGTGATCAGTCTACAATTGAATTCAGGCTGTGTTGAGCTGTTTATTTTAATATGCAAAAAATGTAACTGATATATCTCATTTCAGGGCTGTTATCTTGTGGAGTTGGAGAGAGGACAGAGAGGTTTTGGCTTTAGTCTGCGAGGAGGGAAGGAATATAATATGGGCCTCTTCATCCTTAGACTAGCTGAAGACGGTCCTGCACTGAAAGATGGCAGAATACATGTGAGTTCTCATGACATTAACACACATAATACACAAAAAACCATAACACATACTTACAATAATAAATGAAACAATGAAACACATCATATTAATAAATGAAACATTGAAAAATGCATAATTTTTTACATACTTATATAAAAAATAAGTATGGGGTTGGTAAGATTTGGTAAGTCTCTTATGCTTACCAAGGCTGTTTTTATGCATATATTAAATAATATTTGTTTATTTAAAATATAGTGAAAACAGTAATATTGTGAAATATTACTACAATTTAAAATAACTGTTTTATGTTTTGATAAATTTTAAAATGTAATTTATTTCTGTAATGGCAAAACTCAATTTTTAGCAACCATTACCTCATTCTTCAGTGTCACATGATTCTTCAGAAATTGTTTTAATATGCTGATTTGGTGCACAATAAACATTTCTTATTATTATCAACAATGTTGAAAACGGTTATTTGTGAAAACCATAATGCATTTTATCAGGATTCTTTGATGAATAGATAATATATAACTATAGATAATAACAGCATTTATTTGAAATGGAAATATTTTGTAACATTATAAATGTCTTTACTGTCACTTTTGATTAATTTAATGCTGAATAAAAGTATAAATTTCTTTCAAAAAATCTTACTGACTCTAAGCTTGACTCTAAGCTTTTGCAATAAAAGATAAAATTAAAATATCAAATAATAAAATTAAATAAATATGTAACAAATTTTTGTTTATTATTATTATTATTATTATTATTATTATGTATAATACAAAATTATTAACTAAAATTAAAAATTTAAATATGCAACTAATAAAATATAAACAAAGTAATACACATGATTTTTTTTTTTTCAATTCTTTGTAAGATAAAACATTTTATTATATTGTTATATCTTGTTAAAATGACAGAGGAATATGTGTGTGTGACCTCACAGGTGGGAGATCAGATCGTGGAGATCAACGGTGAACCCACGCAGGGCATTACACACACACGGGCCATTGAGCTCATCCAGGCCGGGGGCAATAAAGTGTTGCTGCTTTTGAGGCCCGGACTAGGCCTGGTGCCTGATCATAGTGAGTCTAATTCATACCTGATCTCTCAAACAATACATGCCAATGAACCGACATAACTGAGAGAAACATTCTCCATAGCAAACCACCTCTTTGAGTTTGTTCAGAAGTGCAGAAGCGCTCATTTGAACTCCGTCTGCTTCATGAACCCAGAAAATCAGTTCCCTGAAGCCGGCATGTTCCCCTTTGAGAAGCAAATCAATTTCTGAAGATGGGTTTGTTTTCTACTGCTGTTTCAAAAGCCATTGAAAATGTATTGTGATGGTTATCTTGTTTTCTAAAGGTACTTCATGCAACATGGGTACTCGTTCAGAACATCATTACAAAATAGACTCATATAGAGTATATCGACAGTGGATTTACTCAAATATTACAATCATCATCACACTTACCTTTATATTGCCTAAACATTGCATGCATATAGATCAACACCAATTGCAAAAAACAGATTAAGTACGCACACAAGTACTCAATTAATGAGGTGAATGAGGCCTATTGAGTGATTTGGGTATGTGGGTCATATGCATGTTATGTCCGATCTTCCTATCTTCATGCATTGCTGTCACTCTTGCTTCCTGTCTCAATTTTTGCTGGTTTCTTTCTCTCTGTCCGGGCACTGTTCTATGCACCTCTTTCTCTCTCTCTTCCTGGTTTAGGTCTGAACTCTTCCTCCTCTACACTGTGCTTCCACATGAAACCAGAGCATCACTAAAGGCTTCTCTGCTTTTCTTGGTCTGTCCCTAATAACTTTGGTAAACTTTGCATTCCTCCTCTATGCTTGTTTTGTGTATGTGCAGTTCTACCTTTCTTTCCCTTTCATTTGCCTTAAAATGAACCGTATGCTTTTGAAGGTCTCTCAAGAAAAGGAAATGTCAGTGATGAGAATTCTGCAGATCAAATTTCATGATCATACATTTCTATATATACATGCAGTGATTATTGGCCATTCTCTAGAGCAGCTTCCTCTTTTGTGTTCATTTTTGTTCACATTTATTACATAAATTGTTGCTTTCACTTCAATGTAAATTTACATAAAAGGATTTACAATACAACAATTTTTTATTTATATTATATAATGTATATTTATGATTTAGACAGAAATATGTTCTGCATGTGTTTCATGAATGAAGTTCATTATTTTGGAATTGAAAAATGATCAAGCCATTAATCATGATCTGTGTTTTAGTATTATTTGTTTACTATTATAGTATTATTAATATTTTGAATAGCTTTTATTTTTATAATTTCATTATATATATATATATATATATATATATATATATATATATATATATATATATATACACACACATACATATAATATATACATATAATATATATATATATATATATATATATATATATATATACACACACATACATATAATATATACATATAATATGTATATGTATGTATATGTATATATGTTTATGTATTCTGTTAATTTTCGTTTAGGTTTTTAGTAATTGTATGTATATCCAGTATTTGTGTTTTATTTTATTTCAGCATTATTTCAGTTAATGTTATTTCATTATTTCAGTTTTATTTTTAGTTAACAATAATAACACTGATCATTAGATATTTTAATCAGTGACAGCCCTTTTATTTGTAAGCTGTAATCAGACACATTAGAATATGAACAAAACTGAAATCTTTCCAAGAACCTTCTGGAGTTCACATGCCCTGCTCTGGAATGATGCATCCTGGGTAAATCTTAGAAACGAAATATGTGACCAAATATATTTCTTACCAGACAGTTAAATGACAAAGAATTTGAAACCCATGTCAGGAGCCACCAGCCTGGTTTAATTTTTGGTTCTTGTTGCTTCATGTCTTGCGGCGTGACATTTTATCTTGAGAGAAAATTGCAACTTTGCCATTCTGGGTCTGACTCTTTCTCATAGCTGGTTTCAGCTGCTTGATATGTGTCACTGTATCTGGAGGCCAAAAGCCACTAAAGACTGAAAACTGTGACAGTTTAATTGAGAATGTCTCTGCTGAAATGCATTTCAGAAGACAGGTTAATTATGTTCAGTCTATCAGTTGTATTCTGCAGATTTGCTTAATCCAATTCGCAATGTTTAAACGTGCACACTGTCATTTTTTCTTCATTAAAAATGTTTTGCACAAAGAAATGAACAGCACATTTGAAAATTATATTTTAAAGTACATTGTGCATTCACTCCAGTCATACTGTTTTAATAGTCTAATAAAAGCAGTTTTATTTTACTTTGAGCAGCTCACCTCATGAGGGCTGCCATATTGAGATAAAATGGATAGCCAATATTTTCAGTAAAAATCTTTACAAAAAATAAAAATAAATTTAAAATCAGTAAAATCTTTTTTAATGTTTTTTGTTGCTTAAAGAATGTATTATGCTCACCAAGACTCCATTTATTTGATCAAAAATACAGTGAAAAAACAATAATATTGTGAAATGGTATTACACTTTAAAATAACATTTTTCCTATTTTCATATGTTTTAAAATGTACTTTATTCCTGTGGTGGCAAAGCTGAATTTTCAACAGCATTACTCCAGTCTTCAATGTCACATGATCCTTCAGAAATCATTCTAATATGTTGATTTGCTGCTCAAGAAACATTTGTTACTATATCAATGTTGAAAACAGTTGTGATGCTTAATGTTTTTGTGGAAACCATGAAACATTTTTTCAGGATTATTTGATGGAAAAAAGTAAGAACAGATCCCTGAAGCATTTGAACAGCATTTATTTAAAATAAAAAATGACATTATAAATGCCTTTACTATCACTTTTTATCCAAGTAATGTATCCTTGCTGAATAAAATAATTTTATTCAAAAATATCTTACTAACCAAAAAGACGGATTTGCTCTTTTGCATGTTACAAAACAGACTGAGTACAATAATTGGTTTAATGTTCTGACACTAATAATTATCACGTTTTGCATTTCAGATGTTAAAGATATGATGACAGATCCATCTGCAAACTCTCCAAGGTATCCTGCATCCAATGAGCCGTTGACACCAGCATCTCCATCCTTAATCTCTCACTCCCCTGAGGTCAAACCCTCTCCACCCGAGGAGCTCTTCTTCGACCCGGTGGCCACTTCGCACGGACAGCTTCACCAACATTACAGAGACGCTAAACAGCAAACTAGAAAGACCGACCCAAGCATGCCTCGCGACAACAATGATAATTTTACACTCCCTCGAAGACAGGATGGGAAAGAACGCTCAAGGAGTCCAAAAAAGACTCTAAACATGGACAACAGGAACGACCCTAGTGAACGAGAAGCTCGATCCTCAAGCCCCAGGAAAACCAAGAAGGAAAACATTGGGATCAGACAGGAAAAGCCTCAAAAGGCCACTGACGGAGTGAAGCCTAATTCTGGAAGGAGATACAAAGACGAGGACACTATGCACAAGCAGGACAGGGAAACGGGAGAAACCAGACCTGAGGTCTCGAGAGGTGCCAGTGAGAGATACCAGAGAGACAAGACAGCAGAACCTCAGAGGTCTGAAAGCGGTACCCTCAACCGAAAGGACCATAGAGGACGAGACAGGCCAGAGAACATCGAGGGTGTCCCTCAAGAGACTCCCCACAATGGGAACCCTACCGCCAAGAGAGCCCCTATAACCCCAGGCCCCTGGAAGGTGCCCACCTCCACAAGGATTCAGCCTCCGGTGCATGGAGTCTAATGCGTTTGGGAGCAGTTATTGATGTGAATCACTGTGGATTTTGTCTTTTTTTGTATAACTATCACCATCTACACTGATAACATGCAGCGTTTGCTTGTGTCCACTGACAATAGGAGCCTCAGTTTTGTTTTGTGCCAATCAGACTGCAGCTACAGACTCGTCCATGTCTCTTTGCTCCTGTGACGATAACATGAAGGATGCTTTTCTGTGAAGGTTTAAAATGTCTATTAATATTTAAACCGGGATAGTTCACCCAAAAATGAAAATTCTGTCAGCATTTACCTGTATGACTCTGCAGAACACAAGAGAAGATATTTTGAAGAATGTTGGTAACCAAATCAATTTGGTGACCATTGACTTCTATTGTGGATGGACCGTAAAATCTTTTATCTTCCCCAGAAGACAGAGACATACAGGGCTGAAATGACATGAGGATGAGTGAATGATGACAAAACTTAAATTTTTGGGTAAACTATCTCTTTAATTCTCCATCTTTGATTCGCCGCATGTCCTTACAATGACTTTTACAGTGATGCAACTGTCCTCAAGATCCAGTCCTGAGAAGTGATTTTTCACATATCCCTCTTTAAAAGACCAGAAACTTGTGGTTAAGTATATTGTTTACTACTTGTGTGTTGATGAAGATGCATATGTAATTTATTGAAATGAATATGATGATATAAACATATACATGTATAGAGGTATAGATATTTGTATCCATTCTGAGCCAGGTCACTTATTAGTGTTCCAGATTGCCGATACGACTTTCGGCTTCCTAACAAACACATATTTTTTCACAGTGCTAAAGCTTTTACAGTTAATCTCGGTGGAGCATTTGCAAGGTGTGTACATTTGGGATCAAATGTTCGCTCGTATCATTAGAAGGTTAAGCAGAACTGGGAGAAATTCAGATATATTTTTGCATACTATCCAATCTAACATATATTTTTTCTTATTCTTTTTAGCACATCAGATGATTCATACTGCATCGTTTTCCCAATATTGGGAGGTCATATTCATTTAAACTGTCTTTGTGCATCTGTATCTTTCAGATCATCCTATTAAATGTCAAGATGCTGTCTTATATCCAAGGGAAATGTAGCTCTGAATTATGTACCGAAGATATTGGATGTTATTCATCAGGTTCTTAAAGCCTCAAACAGTTGCCACAGATTCAGACGCAAGATATAACAATGTGTAATATCTTTTTTCGTAACAGTATTTTTGAAATACCATAAATTTTGAGTGTCCGTACGGGCAGAGCAGACATCAGTCAAACATTGCATATGCTACAGTGCTTCTATGTTTTGTCATGATGAAAAATGTGAATACTTTCTAATACGGTTTATGATTGCTTCTTGATCATTAATCTCAACCCTTTTGTAGCTTGTTTCTCTAGTGCATCTCATGTCATGAGGTTGTATGTATGATACCGTGGCCTTGCATTGCTTTATCTTACACAAAAAAAGCCTTGTGGTCTCTACATTGTGGTAGTTGTAAATGTTTATAAAAATACAATGTACAGCACCTGTATAAAATTTGCCTTCGTGAGGGGAAAAACGAAAAAAAATCTATAAATCGCTCCATTATTTTTTTAAGTAATTGAGAGTATAAGCATATATATATATAGAGAGAGAGTGGTTAAAGAAATGAATCTGGTCATGACCTTCTGTTCATGCACTGACGAATAAAGATATACTGAAAAGATGCCCCTCTTGATCTTTTACGTTTCTGATTTCCTACATTATTTAACATGAATGAAAGTGCAAATTTGGTTTCATTGCATTTAAGGGGGTGTTCACACAAAAGTGATGGGAATCAACATCTGTGAACAGTTTCTTTTGAACAGTTCATATTAAAGACCCAGTTCGTAAATCGATTCAGTGATTCTTTTGTAATTACTCCATCACGTGGTCCCATCCCAATATATTGATGCTGTAAAACACTGCAATAGAGCCATATGTAGACACATTTTTAATTAATTTTATTGATATAAACTTGTTTATTTTCTAACTTTATTAATTGTCCCAGTCTATTGCAGCAATGACTGAACTCAAAATACAGTAGTAAAAAAAAAATTGTGAATTTTAATTATATTGTAAAAATTAATTTATTCTTGTGATGGTAAAGCTGAATTTTCAGCAGCATTTACTCCAGTCTTCAGTGTCACATGATCCTTCAGAAATTATTCTGATATGCTGATTTGGTGCTTAAGACAAATTTCTTCTTATCAGTGCTGAAAACAGTTGTGCTGCTTAATATTTTTGTGGACATTATGACAGTTTTTTCAGGATTCTTTGATAAATGCAGGTTCATCAAATTAAATGAAAGTTCAGAAGAACAGCATTTGTTTAAAATAGGAATGTTTCGTAACATTATATAAGTCTATAATGTCACTTTTGTAGAAGTCACTTTTGATCAGTTTTTCAAATTACCTTGAAACTTATTTAAAACAAGTCACACAATCGAGCAACACATTTTCAGTATTTTTATTTCACATTTCTCCATTGCACAAAATGCTCTTACCATCGGTTCTTGTTTCAAGAGTCAGTGAGCTGTTGAATCGAAAGAATCACAAACCGATTCGTGAACAAATCGTTTAGGAACAGTTCTGTAAACAGGTTCAATAGATTCTTGAAAAGATCCGACTCACAGAAACGGTTCGTTCACGAATCAGACACTGCTATTTTTAATTTGACATGCCGACTTAAAAAAAAAAAACCCAATGTGCCGCCAATAACAGGCAGATGGGACGAAATATCCGAAGACGTCCGCCTGACTCGTGTTGTATACACAGACCAACCAAAAACAGCCCTAACACCGTGCAACTACGATCTCCAGGATGTTGTGTGTTGCGCTTTTGTTGGTTGTGAGCTCATTTATCTCCTCTCAACGAAACGGATCCACCCAACCCCTGAAGCTGCTACAGCATTACGTCAGTCACTGGCCGCGGTGCGTGCAGCAGCGCACGCAGCCCTCGAACCACGGCAGCCCAGAAACATCACTACCCACAAAGCTACCGATTGCGCGCATGCGCGCTCCGAGCGGGAACACTACAAACGCGTGAGCTCCGATTGGCTACAGACAAAAGAACTACAGCTCCCAATAGACATGCGCAAAAAGTCCCTCTTAAAGCCTTTTAAATTTACGTGCAAAATGGCTGCACAGGTCGATCTACTGCGCGTCAAAGTAGAGGAGAAGAGCAGGGACAGCTTTGACAAAGCCACCAAAGAGAAGAAAAAGAAGAAAAAACGGGAATGTTCGCCGTCCGATGACAAGCGCGAGAGAGCGGAGATGGAAGCGAAGAAAATAAAGCTACATCACCATCAACAACAACAACAACAACAACATGCCCAACAACGAGCGCCTCCACCGCACCAACAACAGAACAGCCAAGCGCTCAACTTCAGCAAAGAGCAGGCACCTGTGCAACACCGCCATCACAACAATCACCACAATCACAGCGCCAAGAAAGAACTAGCTCCGGGCTGGCCGCCGCGCAAAGTGACAGCAGCAGCGGCAGCGGCAGCGGCTCACGTCCCGCAGAAGACGGTCCTGCCGCCTCCCCCGCTCTTCACTTTCACGCCGCTCAGAGTAGCGAAGGCCGAGACCCCCAACAACAAGCCCAAACACATCGAGAAGGACGCCAAACTCAAGCCCAAGAAAGAAAACGCCGAGGCGAATGTTAAAGTGGGGGAATGCAAGAAGAAGAAAGGTAACTTTAATAGTGTTTAGACGTAAGCCAAACGATTTTACATTTCTGGCTGGCTTCCAACTTCAGAAGTGAGCGGAGAAAGTGCGTTAGCCTCCGCGGCTAACCCGTGCGCGAGCACGCCCCCATTCACACGAGCACAGGAGCAGAAATTACACATTTTATTAAGAAAGAAACTTTTCACAGCTGCCAAAGTGCTTTTAAATGAAATATAATTAAATGCCTTTTCGCTACTTAGTATTAGAGACGGTCTTCTCTCAGCTGTCATGTTTACTGTTTACTAAACTCACTGTAACTACGTTAACCTGTAATTTCACAAACATAAGTAACGCGATTCTACTTTATTAACACGATACCATAACACTGCCATGTTTTTAGGCACGATACTTTGATGTTCTCTTACGTGTTTTAAGGTACCATATATACTGTATATGGTAATAACTATACTGTATTATTATGCCAAATTTACACTTTAAAGTTGACACAGAAGTGCGTCTGAAGTGGCTTTTAGCCGTCTTTATACAGAATATTTAATGCTGCACAGAGCAGAGGTGGCATAAATACATTTACACAGCTAATATAACTGTATGCTTTGATACTAGGGGCTAATGTGGGTCAGAGCAGGCTTAATTTAGTCTGGCTTTCATGCGCCATTATGTCTTTACATAGAATTTTGAGCAGGCACAGAGCCTTAACTCGGCTGTGTAAATATTTAAAACACCGTACCGTAGTATTACTGTCTGTGCCCCTTTATTGTACCATGGAACTGCCAGACTGTTTTTTAAAGGAATTAATGAGTTGGGTAACAACAACTGTAGTAATTATGGTGTTGTGCCCAAAACTGTGGTCAGTGGTTACTATTGTGAATTGGTTTAAGTGTAGTATGAGAGATGAAGTAGGAGCGTATTACAGAGATAATACACTTCTACTTCTTTCCAGAATTGCTGGACATTTGTTAAGCATTTGGTAATTGATTACCAAGTAGTATCTAAAAAAAAAAATTAAGCAGCCACAAAATAATTTTTGAGGTTTTTCACGTTTACAATTTTACATGGGTAAAGACCTAGACGTTATGAACAGTCAATAGGTTTTTGATATACTACCGTCTCTATTGATCTTTTCAGAGCCCCATAGTGAGAATGGCAAAACCCAGACCCTGGAGGAGTACCTTCTAAAGAAAAAGAAAAAGAAGAAGCGGCATCGTGAAGATGAGCGTGGCAAGAAGATGCGCGTACACAACAAAGAGGTCCAGACGGTGTGTACAGGTTTGACAGGAGATGCTCTGCCATCTTCTGAAGACCCTGTGTTGCATGCGTACATCAAAGACGAAAAGCCGTGTCCGGGTGAGTACTACACACCCAAAGCTGAGAAGAAGTCGTTCCTCTCGCACCGAGACCACTACATCCGCAGCTCATGGCTTCAGACCAACACCTCCTTCAGCAGACTGATCCATGAGGAAAAGCAGCCCAATGGAGGGGCGTGTGTACTACACGCTTACGCAGATGAACTGTCTTTACTGCGACCGGGGGAAACCGAAAGATTCGCCCAGGAGTTTCTGGATCTCGCCTTTGCTGAACATCCTAAAGGAGCCGCGCGCTATGCTCTCGCAGTGGTGCACGGAGCGGCTGCCTACCTGCCCGATTTCTTGGACTACTTTGCCTTCAATTTCCCAAATACACCTGTAAAGATGGAAATCCTTGGTAAAAAGGACATTGAGACCACCACGATTGCCAACTTCCACTCCCAGGTAGGATTACGCTTTGTACTTGTAAATTTTGGGTTGTACCTTCAAGCCAAGGATTGTTTTTGGCAGGATACATAAGTCAGGTAGTTAGAAGGTGACAGTTCAAAGTACATTAACAGTCTTAAGTGATGGAGACCAAATTTACCCACATTCAAACTGTTAGGCTGTTTTTCTGCCGTCTCAGAGACTAAACAAACTTACATGATTGAATTCATTCTTATAACAAGCAGGAGAATCACAGTTTAGGGAAGTTATTTTCATTTTTTCCACTTTTATGGCAGTCTAAAAACCATATTACCATAAATCTTGCCTTAAGGCAAGTACAATAGACAATAACTATAATGATAACTATTGTTTTAATAATTGTTCTAGTTCTATAAGAACTATAATAATAATGACACAGATAAAAAATATAATTTGAGTCATTTTCAGTATAATTTTTTTCAAGATGATGAATGATATAAACATTGACAGCCAGTCAGAATCCACCTGACTTGAAAGAGCTTGAGCATTTAAAGCAGCAGACGACATGACCGCAGCTTGTGCTTTTAATAAACACTTCATTATTGTTCTGTTGGTGTGAACACTAGTATAGTTATCTTTCTCTGCACGAATGGGCCTTTAAATGTTTTGTTTGTATCATGAAACTTTAAAAAGTAGTGTATACTAAAGTTCTGAAAAGACTCTTGCGGAACTATTAATTTAGGTTCATTTTAGGTGTTTTTTTTTTTTTTTTTTTTTAAATACACATTGTAGCATTAAGATAAAGGGTGTGTGTTAGGATGTTTCCGGGCTCTGAAGCGCTTTTGTGTTGCAGGTGAGCCGGACGTACTGCTCTGGGACATATAGAGCTGGTGCCATGAGGCAGATCAGTTTGGTCGGTGCAGTAGATGAGGAGGTGGGCGATTACTTTCCGGAGTTCTTGGACATGCTTGAGGAGTCTCCGTTTCTGAAGGTTAGGACATAATCTCTCACAGATGAGTGAGTTTGAAAGGCTTTGTGCTGATGGTGTTTTGTAGTGCAAATGGTGTGTTTCAGTTCATTTCAATATTTCCCAGAAGAGTTTCTTACGATTTGTACCTAGATGAATGGTGTCAAGTGAAGGATTTTGTTAGCATCCCTTTACTTTTAAGTACCCCATTACATAAAAATTGGAGATTTGTGGCTTTTAGTCCACGTTTATTTACTTTGAGATGTGTATACCATTCAAATGTTGGAGGCCTGAGAGATTTTTTTTTTTTGAAAGAATGCACTTATTTGATCGAAAATGCTGTAAAAATGTCAAATATTATTACAATTTAAAATAAATCTTAAATAACTCTATTTTAATATATTTTAAAATGTACTTTATTCCTGTGATGGCAATGCTGAATTTTCAGCAGTCATTACTCCAGTCTTCAATGTCAAATGATTCTCCAGAAATCGTTTTAATATTCTGATTTGGTGCTCAAGAAACGTTATTATTATCAAAGTTGCAAAGAGTTGTGCGGTTTAATATTTTTGTGGAAAACATTTTTCCCAGGATGATTCGATGAATATAGAAATACAAAAAAATAAAATAAAATAAAACGTTTATTTGTAATCCAATTTTTTTAACATTTTAAACGTCTTTACTGTCACTTTGATCAATTTAATGCATCCTTGATGACAGTAATATTTTATTATAAACGCAAAAAATTTACTCAAACTTTGGAACTTTAGTGAATGCTAGTTTACTCCTAAAAGTTGGCAAAATAAATGGACCAAAATATTGGGCCATACACACATTTTTTATAGAATAAAATGCCCATCTAAAAGCTAATAATAATGTTATGACTGGTTTACATTTACATTTATTAATTTTGCAGATGCTTTTATCCAAAGCGACTTACAAATGAGGAATACAAGTGATTCTTCATATTGATAACTGACAAATTAATAACTAATAAGTCGTAAATAATAAAATTCTGTACTAATTTGTATACTTAATAAAAATCTAAACTAAAAACTAAAATACTTTTTAAAGCAACTAGTGAATTTAGACATAACATTATATTGTACAGTATAAAAGATAATTGAGCTTTACTATTAAATTTAGCTTTTGTTATTACATTATTACTGTTTTTAAAGATTTAAATGAGTACTGGATGATGGCAAAGGTAACTTAAACGTAAAAATAGGGAAAATGAGCAATTAACTATCCAATATCAATAAAAAGTCTCTAATATTAGCCAGTAACTGATATGCATTCCTAAGCAACAGCAAGCTGCAAGTCATGAATAATGGCTATATCAATGGCTAATATGTCAGCACAGAAAACTCTTCATACAGTAATTTCATGGCATTCATACTTTCAGACAATGGTCAGGGCAAGGCTAAGGGCGTTGTTTTAACTTCCCGACTTATGTTTAATTTGTTTATGCAGATGACTTTGCCATGGGGCAGCCTGTCTAGCCTAAAGCTTGACTGCAGGTCCCAGAGTGATGATGGTCCCATCATGTGGGTGAGACCAGGAGAGCAGATGGTCCCCACAGCTGATATGCCCAAATCTCCATTCAAGAGACGAAGGTATTGATTCAACTGCAAATGGAACACCCTTTTTTAAAGATTAAAACAGTTTCAAGCTGTTTGTAGCACCTCACAAAACACTTTCATTTTGGTTGTAGATCAATGAATGAGATCAAGAACTTGCATTACCTCCCGAGAACCAGTGAACCACGTGAGGTGCTCTTCGAGGATCGGACGCGAGCCCACGCTGATCACGTTGGCCAGAGTTTCGACTGGCAGAGTACAGCAGCTGTGGGTGTCCTGAAAGCAGTGCAGTTTGGGGAATGGTGAGTGCAACGATCTGCCACACAGAAACATATGCACATGCTTGTACATGCAAAAAAACGTGTGTAATTAACTATAGATGAAGTGACCTTTGATGTTCTCCTCTCCCATAGGAGTGACCGGCCACGGATAACCAAAGATGTGGTCTGTTTTCACGCTGAGGACTTCAATGATGTCGTTCAAAGGCTTCAGCTAGACCTGTATGAGCCACCTGTGTCACAGGTAGGAGCTGTGTTACTGCTAAACGGATCCTTTCAGGACAGACTGTGGGCTTGTATGTTTATATTAGTCGGGGTTAACATGGCAAGTTGAGTTGTGTAAGCACAACTTATGAGTGAACCTGCTTTTTTTGGACTGAGCAGGACATTTTTTTTATGGGATTACAATATAGTTTCCTGTGCGTTACATTCAGCGTTCATTTTTTTGGTTTTATTACGCCATTTTAAGTATATAACTATATAGTCTGCATGTTTCAGAGTAAAGTGTGTCTCTGTGATCATTTACACATGCACAGCTTATGATCCAGTGCTTTAAGTGGCTCAGCTCACAGTAAATGCTGCATGTGCTGTGAGTTTACATGCATTTGCGAATGCCACATGAACCAGTTACACTTTTTTTTACATTTGCATAATATCCCATATTTTTGTAGACAGACGATTACAGCATTTCACGCAGATTTGTAATGAGAAGCGTTTGTAAACCTGTTGTCACAGACACTTAAAGGTCCAGTTGCAGTTAAAAGCTTGAGGGTTTAATTCTTACAAGTGAAGAAATTCAGTCATTGTATTTTTATTTCTAAAATAATTGCTGTACTTCTCATTTTTTGATATACTGTTCATTTTTTTATTGTACATTTCAGTTGTTTTGGAATAGTAATATACAGTCAAACCAAAAATTATTCAGACGCCAGATATCATTTTTGATATTTTTTTACTACTGGGTGCAGGACACTATAAGTAATTTATGTAAGTTTATGTAAATAAAGTAAACTGTGACAACATTATACCTAAAAATCCTTCATACAGTGGACTACCAGTTAAACTGATAAAAATTTGGGGCCAAAAATTTGATTTGACACTTTGACCTGACCATGTTTTGTTACATACCTTTCTATCAAAGTTATCTGACATTATCAAGATGAATTTGTTCTGACACAGTTTAACTCTTGAGTTCTTGTCATATTTTATTACCATTTTCTAAACTATAGCAAATAAACTGTGATAATGTGAGAAATTTTGAAGGTGTCTAAATAAATTTTGATTTGACTGTATTTCTTAGAAATAATAATAATAAATATTATTAATAGTAATAAAAGTTATTATTATCAGTAGTATTATTATCCCACTCAGAGCTAGGATTCCTGAGGAATCTCGGATAGTTTTGGTTAATAAGAAAATAATTTTGACTTTGGTCAAAAGTAAATTAATATAGATACTGTTCAAATTTTATGCCGTTAATATTGTGGCACTTCTTCCCATGATATCGAAAATCAAATTGAACACTGAAACTTTTTTTTTTTTAAGATTTTGTGACAACACTAGTGTCCAGTCAACAGATTTACGTTTTCATTTATTCCAGTTCTTTAAAAAAGTCTTATTTGTCAGGTAAATGTAAGCATAATATTTGGCAAAAATAATAAGCAACATATATGTAATATATCAGTATTGCTGTGATTCGGCCGTAGACTGAAGGTAATTTTTGATTAAGCTTTTATACACAAGACATTGTGTCTTTTCTCTCCTCCAAAAATTATGATAGTTTCAAAGGAATTCAAAGTGTTAAAAACATTGTCTTAAAAAACAGCATGTATGAGTGGGGCTACTTTTATATAATTAATTTGTTTTTTTTCTAATGCATAATTTATATTTAGTTTAAGATCACAATCTGATCTGATAATGCTGTGTGGTGTTGGATAAGCAGTAACTTATTCATGATCCTGAATGGCTGTGGAGATGATATACAGGTAGACGATTATAAAATAGGTCAGCATTCCCATAATGCCCCTCTCTCTACAGTGTGTCCAGTGGGTGGACGATGCCAAACTCAACCAGTTACGACGAGAAGGCATCCGCTACGTTCGCATGCAGCTCTGTGACGACGACATCTACTTCATCCCTCGCAATGTGATCCACCAGTTCAAAACCGTCTCGGCCGTGTGCAGCCTCGCCTGGCACATCCGTCTAAAGCAGTACTACTCTGAGGAAGAGAAGGAGGAGGAATCAAAGGACGTTAAGACCAAGGACCTGTGCTCCACATCATGTCCTCCCCCTTCTTCATCCCCTGTTCACCCAGACACCAAAGTCACCTCTTGCGCCCGGCTACAAACGGACACAGCACAAGGCGGAGTGGCCAAAACAGACGAACTGGTTTTCCAGAGGCCCGCGACGCCACCCAGAGAGCCGCAGCCCGCGCCTCCGCAGCCAGCTAAATCCGCCCACACTGTTTCCGCCGCTCCTGTCCCAGCACCCTGCCCTCTGTCCTCGCCCACACCAGAGCAAATGCTTCCACAGGCTCCTGCCGAGCCTGCATCAGACTCCTCACTCGACGGCAGCAGGTGCACGGATTTCCCCAAATGACTTCCAAGTCCTTCCTTTTGCAGAGGGATAGAGTTTTATTTCGCTAACAGAGTTGACTGACATTCCACAGTGTAAAAAACGGAATATCTGGACTTTCCCTAAAAATAATGAAGACTATATTTTTCTTTTTTATCTTTTGGTTAAGAAAATGACCCCGTGAGTACTTTTTAGGTTTTTCTCAGCCAAAGTATTTAATTTGAAATATATTTTTGCTGATTACTCAGTATTGTTTTATATTTGTTTATATAATAATATTATTATTATTATTATTATTATTATTATTATAAATGAGATGAACTATCTCTCAAGAGGGACTTTTCATGTTGTTTCCCGGGCCATCATGTGCATCACGTTGATCTGCTAATTGGTTTTTACAGACAAAAACAAGGAAAAAAGTGCCTGTCACAAGTGGAGAGCAGCAATCATGTCTTAAAATAGAAAAATAGTCTTATTATTTTTTTTCCCATGGTGTAATGTCACTGAAATATTTAACGTATTTAAGCTAGACTAGCAAGTAGGTATCGATTTAAAGTCTTTCTCTGGTTCGCTTGAAGGAAAATTAATTATTTTTGGAATGACTAATAGCAGTAATTATCAAAGAGGAACCTGTGCATTACCTCTCATGTATGCAGGAAATAGGATTGGGCCTCCACAAGAGGGTTGATCATTTGTTTGTTCATTTTAATTATTTATTTTTGTCCAGAATAGTCAGTCTTTTAAGATCATGGTCATGAATTCATTTGTCATGTTCGTTTTTTGTCTGTATTGTATGCAGAAGCCGTTGTGCTTTTTTATGTTTTTATTTTGGACTAGGAAGACATCTTCCATGTAAGTCCAGACGTTAACAGAAAACTAGATGGAAATGTAAATAACCAAACCTACACTCAGGGGCAACATACTGATGCCTTTTCATTTGGTCAAGTCTCCTACTTTACTTTTAAAGTTTTATAGCAATCCAATCCATACATTCAGATTATTGGGTTTTGATTGAATCTATAATTCTGATGTGTTCGTATGAGCTTCATGTAAAGGAAACGGTCTCTTGATTCAGATGGATCATCTAAACAAGCTTCCATTCAGATTTTACACAATTCTGCTCATACTATCAGAGTAGTTTTAGAGTCACAACGGAAAGATCTTTTTAAATCATACTTTGATTTTATTTATAATGTTCTGAACTTCTGTTTTTGTCTGTCATTGTCACCACTTATTTTAAAAATGTCCCAAATGACTAATCTTGTTTGGCCATTTTAAGCATTTGTTATTATTATTATTATTATTATTTTTCTTTTCCTTACATTAACAAGGCATGAATAAACTCCTGCGTTTTTCTTGTACAAGAAAACTGTTATTATATGTTGCTCTTCCCATAATCTGCTACCCAAATTTTTCTCCTTCAAAGAAGCATTTGATATTATTTATGAGAATAGTAGCAGAAGGCATATGTCCAGTGCTCTTGCATAACACTTGTTTCCTATGTGTTTGAACTGAAGTTGTCCATAGTAATCTATGCTAAGCATTCTAGGGTGACTATCCCAGAGAGTTGGATGACTGTAATTGAGCTTTCACTTGCTGAGTGTATTTGCGTGTCAGTAATGTTTTTGCACATGTTGACATGTTTCTTTCGAATGGGATTAAGTCTCAAAGCAGGCATTTAGTGTTTTTGAAAGGGTTATGGGCAGTAGTTGTGCTTCTATGTTGATGCCAAGTATTGCTAATGACTGATTTGAATGTAATTTCACACCAGCAAGCCAATCAGTCTACATTGATTATGGTTTCAACAAAATTATCTAATGGCTTTCCCTAATCAAATGCATCCTCTATAACTGAGTGCCTTTTATTGAGTCTTTAATTGTCTGCTATTAAGCTAATTGATGTTATTCAAGTTGTACAAAGCATTAATTGCGATGGAATTTCATAAAGTCTGGCAATAAGTAAAGATTGGGTATTTATTATCGTAAAAAATCATGCTTAGTCTGTGACAAATTCTACTTATCCAAAGGTAACTAAAAGGTGACTGTTTTATTGGCCACCAAATGGCAACAAAATAAAGAAAAATTGGTGGTAAATGACCTATAGAGAATTCAAAATCATGTGCAATATGAATCAAATCTGCTTCCTATATTTCCCACTGTTAGGATTAGGATTATATAGGCAGGTGCGCAAGCCTAAACAAAAATAATTTTCCCTTCAATTCAGTGGCATTTCCTCAGCTACAGATTCTGCAGATTAACAGTTTTGCTTAATGAAAGAAAAGATACTTTCATACTTTCACCCAGAATACTTAAATTTCTTTTAAGGTGTCTTTAACACCAATCCATTAAGATGAATCTTCCCATATATACAATTTCAGACAGTTTTCCGCTCAGCAACACACAATTATGCTTTTATACCTTACGGTTTCATGTTATATTAAAATAAACATGATGATGTTTAGCGTTCTATGTTTCTTCAGAATTTTGGCAGCTAGTTTTTTTAATTTTTATTTTTGTGTTGATCAGGTTTTGATGGTCGTTTGTAATATAGGAAAAATCCACTTAGGGATCAAGGCATGCTGTGTGTTTGATTCATTATTTGCTCTGTTTGATATTTGTATAAAGGTTTTCGATTTCATTGATTTTTAAGGACTAATTAGATTGTCAATTATGAACATAGTCAAAGTAATGTTTTGTAAATGCTGTTACATTTAATAGAACTGTCATGTGGATCTTTTAAATTGTGTAAAAATGCAATGGAATGCATAGACTTTTTTCTGTATTTTTTTAAATAAACCATTTTATGAGTGTACCAAGGTGAAGCGTTTCACTGCATCAGAAATTGAAAATATGCAAATAAGAAAAAGCAGAGTTAAATACTGTCACAAAACATTAACTTGACAATAGATAATCACAATCTTCTGTCATTTTCGTCTTATTCAGGTAGACATGGCACCAAATGCGCTATTACCAAATCCAACGTTATGTGACATAGAAAAGCTTAATCGGCCATGGTTACCTGCAGCTGTATATAATATAAAATACATTAAAATGTTACCTATGAGAGTACAGAAGTGTCTACTTTTCAGTACATTCATCCCTTTTATTATCGTCTTTATTTACACATCTGTAATCATTGTATATACATTTTAGTTGCACAAAGTTGCAATACGCTTCAATATTTAAAGTCTAAAAAGTCCATTCTCCTGCATTAAACCTTTACAAGATGTCAAAGTCACTGACAAAAGCACAATCTTTAGCTCTATATGTCCATCTATTGTGTGAGGTCCATTGTTGTGCTTCTATCCCTCAAAAACCACAGCGCTTGTCTGAGGCTGAAAGAAAATCCTCTTTTGAACTGTCCTTTGAGGCTGTTTTCCTTTCTTTCGCCTTCAGCATGAACTAGACCCATGTTCCTGGCTTATTTCGTGGACCTTTTGGCTTTCCAAAACGAGATCCAAAAGCTGTGGAGTAAGAAAAGAGTCACTATTTACAGGCCTGGGAATCAACAAGAACTGATGAAATATAAAATAGAGTAGCTCCATCTTGTGGCAGCTTTTAATCTCTCCGAATATCAGTTTGGGATCATATTTGATCATTTAAAAAATCTATTAAAAGGGGGAGATATCTTACAAAACAAGAATCCAACTGCGGCACCATAGGGTGGTGGAGCAGATTGAGGCGGGGCTGGAGCCTGGGCTGAAGGTGGGGCTGGGGGCGGGATCGGAGGCGGGGCCGTTTTTGCTGCAAATGACAGTTACATGGTGTTCAAGCCACACAGAGCTGCTTATTTGTCCTTTGATTTAGGTGTTTATTTTAATAGAATAAGAGTAAGTGGTTATTATACATACTCTTTTGTTTTCCTTTCAAAAACTTAATACTCTGTAAGAAAAGAAAATATGTATTGACATTTATAGAACTCGCTTTTATCCAAAGCAACAGGGGCTGTTTACATGAGAGGCCATTCACATAGATGTGATTTTACACTGAAAAAATGTGAGAGGCAGTGTAGTGGAATGAAAAAAAATGCTAAGGTTTAGAGATGCGTTTTTTTTTTTTTTTTTAATTTTGCAGGAGATCCTGCAAAGGACGCTAGCGCAACAATCAAACGAGTCCAATTAGTTAGTTTAGGCTCTCAGGCATGTGGCTGGACAGGAAGTGAAGTGGGAGGGGGGTGGGCAGAAAGATCCGTAAGACAGGACTCGAACTCGGGACGCCCAAAGCGCAACAGCGCTACATGTTGGCGCAGAATGTTTTTTGCATTGAGAAAATTGTCTGACATGTTTTTTAAAAGTTCAACTTCTTTTAACTTCAGTGCCACGTCAAACATGTCCGCCTAGCGCGTGTTTACATATAAAGATGATGGAAAAGCAGCACAGTGGAATGCAAAAATGTGCTCTGTGTGAACGGCCCTTAACTCATTCTGCCATTTAAAAATGTGAGAAGCAGAATAGAAAAGAATGCAAGAAATTCTTTTAACTTCAGCTCCACATTTTTAGAATGCCATGCATTCACTGCAAAAGGCGAAAGATATGAGTGTAATGGTAAAACACATTTAGCGCACAACCATCTAGCGCAAGTCTGCATTGTAAGTGTGGTTGAAAAAAAAAAAAAGTGTTCTGTGTGAACTGCCCCTAATCAGTTTTGGCATTTTAAAATGTGAGATATGGTGTGCATTTTTTAAAAGATGAACTTCTTTAACATGGCGTTTTAAAAAAAAATATGCGCAATTGAATACAAAAACACGCTCTGTGTGAACAGCCCCTTTAAAATGCATTCAAAGCAGGTTATTTTCAGTATGTGGGTTCAGTGGAAAACATAATACAAAATAAATTTGCCATCATTAAACTAAATTTTACATGTTTATTATGCCATGCACTTTACATGTAACAAATACAGAGACTTTAGAAGGTGAACCTTGGTCCTGGCCTTGCTGACCAGTGAAGTTTTCTCTCTCCCTCTGTCCGACTGGTTTTCTGTTGTTCCCGTTGCTGCCGGCTGGCTGCTGGGTGCCGTCTGGTGCTCTACTGTATTAGCGACAGGGCAAGCTAAACTAAGGTTATGTAGTAATGGTTATGCAGTTTCATGAACTGACATCAGTCACTATTAAAGGATTTTTGCTGTCACTCACCTTGGCCTCCAGTTGCTATGGATACAGCGACAGGCAGAGTCAGCGGAGCCACAGATAGAGACTCTGTAAAATTAAACACAGCTGTGCACACATAGATCCAATAATAGTGCGGCCTCTTTATTTCTGTCGCACAGTGACAAACACTACACTGTTGTGCGCTCGAGAGGGCAAATTTGCTTGTACATGTTATGTTGTAATGACACTAGTGACTGAGGTGTGGGTGGACACAATGGAAACACCAACCTACCTTGTTTTGAACTTTTTGCTCTGACGCTCTGTTAGAAAATGACACATTTTGGCAAGAATGAGTCAAGCATTGATTATACAATAGGAAAATCATGACAGCATTTCTGTGCAGCTTAAATTAAATTAGAGATTTGTTTCTTCCAGTCCATGTCTATATGCCTTACTCCTAAACATTGCCAAAATTCACTTTTAGTATATAGTGACTATAAAGTATGTAGTAAGAGTATAAAGGTAAATGCAACATAACCTTGCTTCGGCTCCAAGAATGATCCAGGAATGATCTGGGCTGGGAGCTGCCTGACCATTCAGATGATGTGCCCACTCTCAGTCTTTGCTGCTCTGCCTCAGCTGGCTGACAAGGGGCGCTGCTGTCGGCCACTTTAATGAAAAAAATAAACAGATTTTTCATCTTTATTTACAAATATAGATGAAGTTTTTCTGTATACTTTAAGTTCTGTATACTGCACCTTTCTCCGTGTGAAAAATGAAAGACTCTGCAGTTCTTTCAGGAAGTGGTGGAGTTACACTTTCTTTATGAAATAAAATCACAAAACATAGTTGTGTAGGCATATATTTTAATCAGCGAAAATATGTTGGAGATTGTAAATTGAACAGTTACATTGGTGTATGTGATGTACAGTACCTGTCCCAGGAACTGAGCTGAATGTCTGCTCACTTGGTGTTGGGATGTGTAATAGAGATTCTAAAGTTAAAAATAGGAAGTAAAAATAGCCTATATTAAAACAATCAACCAGAATGACACTGACAGAACTTCCTTAAACTCCTTAGTTGTTTTAGAACAAGAATATAATATGGAAAGGAAGTTACAAACATGTATCTTCAGTGTTGCCAAACCTCTAAGCCACTTGAAATTCTACTTTAAAATGTCCTAATAATCAATTATGAATTATGTGTGGACATATTTGATGCTATAAAGGTTTCTGTTAATATAAAGGTTGTTTTTGATTGATAACTTAATAACCAAAAATTTAAACCTGAAACTAAAATCAAAATGTACAATTTGCAACCAAAAATTAATCATTTACTGATTGGGAAACATCACATTTTGACTCATTCCTAGCTCAAACCAGATAAGAAAATTTCACAGCCACCGCAGTCAATTATTGTCATAAACTTTATAAAGTATCATCTATTTATATTAAATTAATATAAATATATTAAATTTATATATTCTCCGATACCCATTTTGTGACCGAATCTATTGAGCCCATTCTTTTCAATCAGCTGGTTCACAAATACCACTGAATGATTAATTTGTGAATTCGACTGATCCAGAAGATTAAACTTGCAGCACCTAACATCTCGTGATTCAATAAAACAGACATAGTAAGTCAATTTAACAATAAACAACTGAATTTGTCTAGTTCTCTGAACCAGGATCCGAATATTGTCAGATCAAGTGTGCTACTAATTATTCATAATAATGTCAGACTGAGCTCTAATCTAAGATCAAATTTGTGTGAAATTAGACACCTCTCTTTTACTGGAGTAATATTTTATATATATAAAATATTTTTTATATTTTTTTATAATATATTAGTGTTTCTGTACTACAGTCTACAGAGTTTGAGTACTCCATCAACCACCAATGAATATTTCATAATTAATTTCTCTCGCCATTGCATGATATAGACTAATGTTGTTTTCTCTGTGCGTTATAGTGAGGACTTGTGAAACTGCACAACTTTTACAATTGATGGGATTTGCTCATCAATCCATGTACGGGATGGTCTTACACCAACTCCGAACACATTTTCTATCATACATGATAGAAAAGAACACATTTTCTATCATGTATGCCTTTGAAAGACGACCGAGCCAATCAGAGCAAGCATGGGGCGGAGCGACACGTGTAGCCCCGCCCCGTTCTGCAGGCTGCAGCCGAGCGACACGCGACATAATCTGAAAACCACGCCCACCGGGAGGCTGCCTCCTTGTCATTTCAGACTTATAACAAAAAACAGAGCAATGCCTAAAAGCTGCTATGTGACAAGGTGTACAGTAAACAAGCTAAAAAACCCAGAACTATGTTTTTATAAGCTGTCGACCCAAAAAACGAGCGTTTAGGACACAAATAGTTGTAGATGTCGGGGTATTTCACGTTGGGCCGTTCAGTTGGATCAACAAAAAGAAGGTTAGGAAAAGGGGCACTGACATAGACCAATAAAATTTAGTTTCTTAATAAATCTCCTCCTTTCAGATTCACATAGGATGGTTAAATAATCCTTTGACAAGGTTAAAAATAATGAATGGTCTTGTCGCCGATTACGTTTCCCGCCAGCGGGCGCAGTTCTCAGTAATATGACACGTTGCGCTCTACTTTTGTGTCCTAAACGCTCGTTTTTTGGGGTCGACAGCTTATAAAAACATAGTTCTGGGTTTTTTAGCTTGTTTACTGTACACCTTGTCACATAGCAGCTTTTAGGCATTGCTCTGTTTTTTGTTAAAAGTCAGAAATAACAAGGAGGCAGCTTCCCGCAATAGAAAGTCAATGGAGAGCGTTGGATTGTTTTCCGCCCCGGTGTGGGCGTGGCCTAAATGCGCTCTGTCTCTATACTTGGATTCATTTGGTGACTTTTTCTGTAAATTACATCATTACCAGTAGGTGGCGACTAGTGAGTGTCTTTTTCAGTCATTGAGTCGTCCACCAAAAGATGTGCTCAGGAGTTCAAAACACCAATGCTTCTATATTAATACAGAGGCGGCTAAACAATAATTGAACAGCACGCGCCTATCTTTGAAACAAGAGGTAAGTGAACACAAGAACAGTCATTAATAATAAAATATGTGACGACAAATTTCTTTCATTTTGAGCGACCATAATCGAGGTTTTCACCTCAGCTGAGACAACAGTGTTTTATTTTTAAGTTTTCTTAATCATCATCATCTTTTCACAAGTGAATCGGCTCCCAAAATTCAACATTTGTATGGTATTTTGTTTGCATTGTTGTACTCTGTTTTTGTACTCACTGTTGAACGCATTTTAAAATAACCTTGCATATGTATGCCTAAATATAGCATGTTTCCGCTTGCTTAATGGTGATGTCACCTAGCTGAATTTTTGCAGAGTATATTAAAAGTTAAATATGTACTATAGACTATTCCTGTTAAAGTGTAATTTCGTCTTACCCCGAGGTGGTCTGTACAATAGGGGAGGAGGACTGTGACTTGTGATCGGAATAGGACTGAGCGGAGCTGATGATGCTGCAGCAAAAAAAGAGGAAGTTGTCAAGAATGTAGCCAGAATTAATATCTTGCTGGTTTGCTGTGGTCTTATCTATGACTTTGAAATCCTGAATATAGCCTATATATGACTTACTTACCAGGAAGTGACATTCTAAGTTTTAAACTCTGAAATAAAGAAAATAATTTTATTTACTATTACATTGTTGAGGTTAGTGTGTTCTATTAATATGCTGAAATGATTCATTAGGGTATACACCCTGCGTTCTCTCACCTTGCTTCTGGACCAAGATCGTTTCATGTCTGTCTGAGCTTCATTTGTTTGCCCAGACCATTCTAGAGATTTCCCAACTCTCATTACAACATCCTTTGGCTTTTCCTGTGTTACGTTTGGTACCAAATCTGTTGAAAATTAGATGACAGTTTGATAAGGTACAAAGAAGTGACCAGATGAAATTAGTTGTAGATTCATCCCTGCCCATCATTGTCATACCCTCATCTGTGGCCATTTCAAAAGACTCTGGAGTTCTCTCGGGCAGTGGGGGCACAGGTGAAGGCGGACTGTCTTTGTAGAGAAAACGGGAACATTTACAGGTGCTGTCCATTGAATCTATACATATATTTTCAGATGTGCATAATCCTCACCTGTGTTGACATTCTCAGATTCTGAGCTGTTTGGGATCACCAATGTCAACATCTCAGTGTTTTCACTGATATCTGGGAACAAGACGATATATTGTGGTATTGGTTTAAAAAATCTTTTCATTTTTTAAGTTAATAGAATATGTACTGGACCAATTTGTATGTTGTATGGCTTGAAATGTAATTTTATGCAAGTTAGAATCATTGTTGTTATCGTTACTATAACTAATAAATAAAGGCAAAACTATTATTAAAACCATTTTCGGTAACTGAAATAAAGGTTAAATAATAGAGGATATAAATATTAGATAGAAATAAGTACTAAAATTTCAGGTAACACTTTGCTTAATGCATTACAATTGTAAGCACAATTATAAAGCATTATAATAACCTAATTTTAAGCCCTTTAGAATGTATAATGCATTCAAACGCATGATAAACAATGGAATCTGCAAATATATATATTTTAATTTTGTTTGCAGTTATTTATGTAAAGATATAATGCATTTCAGTGTATTATGAATACTTTAATTATGCATTATACATAAAGGCTTTAAGTGTTCCCAAATTACTGAAACTAAAACTTAATTAAAATAAATTAAAGCTAAATAGAAATATTAAAAATGAGATCTAATCAAAATGATAACAGCACATAAAATTAAACTAAAATAAGATGAGAACTCAAAATATAAAACTAAAAGCCAGTTCAAAATATTAATAAAACTACTGTAATAGTATATAAAACAAAACTAAAATAGCACTGGTGAGGATAGACATTGAGACCTTAAGTTGGACTAACCGTTAATTTCATCCGCCAGTATAAATGACTCTGGGGTTCGCTCTGGCAAAGGAGGAGGGGTGTCTTCATCAGATGAAGGTTTATTTGCACCTTTATACAAATTATAAAACAGGAAATTATCATAAGTGATGCATCATAAATAGTTTTACAGAAAATCAATTGTTAAAATAGTTATAGGTTATCATACCTTTGTCATTGCAGTCATGTTTTGGCAGTTCTAACACCTGATTATTAAGCGTTAAACTAGGTATTGCGAAACAAAGGTTCTCCATCCATGTTTCACGAATCATAGAGTCCTTAACACTGTGATTGTCGTTAACCGGTGGAGACTCAGGACCAAAATAAGGATCTTCCACAGTGAAGCAGACTGCGCTGGGGATAACAGGGTTGTGGTCTGTGGCAGCAAGACTGACATCTTGGTTTTCTGCACACTCCAGATGCTTCATGCTTGGCCTCAGCTCCTGTACTAGGCTGATCGGATAGTTTGAGCATGCAGCTTGGGTGAGATCAGTGTTGAAGCTGGTGGATGGCTCAGTTATTTGAGATTCACAGGTTGTAAGGTCTGTTTGAGGAGTTGGTACTATGCATGACCTCTGATCTTTAATCTGGGTCCATTCAGTCATTGTATTGAGCATGTCTGCGGGATTGAGTTTTGTGGAAATGACCTCTTGACTGAATGGTTGTTGAGGCTGTGACCAAGAAGTGACTTTGTATCTGATGTGATTGAGTTCATTTATTGGGATTTCCATTTCGTTTTTCCTATCAAAACAGTGAAATATATTGTTATGATCGGGCATACCACAAAGACAGTCATGATGTGTCTTAGTGTGTGTTTACACTTGTAGTTCAGTTCCCTTGGTTCTTTTGGTCTGGACCAAAGACAAAAATGATACATTTAGTCATAGTTTGCTTAGCGTTCACACTGTCATTTTTAAACTGAACCCAAAGATACAAAATCCTGTTCTTGGTTTGTTTAGATGTATTTGGTCCGCATTCTGTTCATATTTCAGTCAAACTGCACTAGAGTTTGTTTGGAAGTGCACCAAGGCAAACTTTTTCAGGAGGTCTCGGTCCTCTTGTTTGGAGTGTATCAAGATTCATATGGCAGTATTCATACTTTTTCAAATGAATCACTCTAACAGAGCAATGACATGTTTGAGTGTTGTTGACATCCAAATGTAAAGTGTGAACACAGCAACATTGGCTCAACCGCTGGTGTTAATTTGAGGTTGGATGTTTTTGACCAGTGGCAGATGGGGAGTGTTTAGAGAAACCTCTTTGGAAACACTCGTTGGGCCCATCCCAGTACCCACAATTATTATCTTGGCCATGTGAGAATGCATGTACGCAACAGGAAATAAGTTCAAAAGACTGTCCCAGATCTGAAAAATGCTAAAGCTCAGTGACCTTGATGCACACTAAATCTCTAATACCGCTTTGGTGTGGTATTTGAGGCTAAGTGTAACACATCATGTTAAGGAACAAACGTAGCCCAGAATGGTGAGATGTCGACTAAAACTTTGCAGTGTAAGTTAAATTACTTCATATTTCATAATTTGGTGGTAAAAAGTGTTGCACAATGTATTGATGCAGAGATGAGTATGCATATTTTGTAAAAATGTTTGCAACTGCTTTTTATCACTTAAAGGCATAGTTCATCCAAAAATGAAAATTACGTCATTGATTTACTCACCCTCAAGCCATACTAGGTATATATGACTTTCATCTTTCAGGCGAATACAATCTTCTCTCAGCAAATACAAGCTTTATAACAGCAGTGAATGGTGGTTAGATTTTGAAGCAAAAAAAGGTACATCCATCCATCATAAAAAAATACTCCACATGGTACCGGGGGTTAATAAAGGCATTCTGAAGCGAAGCAATGCGTTTGTGTAAGCAACGCATTTCATGTTTTTTTGCTTCCGCTAACTGTCATACACATGTTCACAAGAGAGTGGCGTTCCAGCAGATGATGAAGGCGTAGCGTAAGCTCCGGTAAGAAGTGACAAACGCGGAAGCATAGATGAGAGAGCAAAACAAAACACTGGTCACGAATAAGAAGCACAAAACAAGGATTTGTAAAGAAAAATGTCGGAGGATTTCGATATAAGCCAAGAGGAGACCAGTTTTCATTTGCTGTAAACAAAACTGGGTTCTCACGAGACTAGCATATTCTCCCCAGAGCTTACGCTACACCTACGTCCTGCGTCCTGCGTCATCCTCTGAAACGCCTCTCTCTCGTGAACGCATGTTCGACAGTTAGTGGAAGCTGGTGATTACAGTTTATAAAGTTTTAAATATGGATATTTTTCATACACAAATGCATCACTTCGCTTCAGAAGAAGAAGCCATTATAAAGCTTGGAAGAGCCAGGACATTTTTTAAATATAACTCCAATTGCAATCGCCTGAAAGAGGAATGTCATATACACCTAGGCCTGAGGGTGAGTAAATCATGGGGTCATTTTAATTTTTGGGTGAACTATCCCTTTAATTAGTCGCCACAAAAATTTTAGGAACTGCTGAACAGAATGTTTCTTTTAAAATGCAAAGAACTTAAAATCAAAATGTGTAAATAAAGCTTTATAAAAAATGTCACTCACATCTTATTATTACCATCAGGCAATAAAAACTTCTACACATACTTGTCTTCACACCCACTTGACCACTTGGGCCAAACACAGGAAATGCATCATGTTAGTAGACAAGTGTTCAAGTGCAAAGACCGCAAATGTGGGTCAGGCCCATTATTATTATTATTTTTATGTTTAGTGATGTTATTGGAGCAGAAATTACATATCAGTTTTAAAGTGATAGTTCAACCAAAAATGTAAATTTATTCACCTGTAGGAGGGTGAATAAATAATGACAGAATGTTCATTTTTCTGTAAACTATTCCTTTAAAATCTGGATAAATTGCATTAAAATGAGATATTTCCTAATACCTGTGCTCAGTTTGAAGCAATGCTCTGAGGTCTGTCCCAGTCTCTGATTCGGAGTCGCTGAAATCCGAGAGCTCACTCCCACTACTTAAGGTGACAGGAGAAGGGGAAGCTGGGACCTGATTGATGATAAAATTAAATTGTTCATTGAAGAATGCAAAAAAAGCTGCATTCCATATAAATTATCTTACTATGTTGTATAATGTGTCATAACTTAAGCAAAATCAGTGGGAAATAAAATTATGTATTTATATTTACGTAAATAAAGTGTGAGTAATAATGATGCCTTATCTAACCTCTGTGTTTGGTTCATCCATTGCTGCCAGATATCTCTCAAACAGCAATTTGATGGTCCTGTATACTAATTCATATTGTTCCTAGGAGGAGAAGAAATTGTCATGAGGTAAAATGGAGACTTTTTGTGTTCATTGGTGATGGCACTTTAAGGAGAAACTAAGCTGGTTACCTTAGCCTGAACCACGGAGGGCCTCTGTGTGCGCATGTCCTTTACCAGTTCAAAGATACTGAAATTCTCTGGTATCATCTAAATAAGAGCAATAAGATCAGCACCTTGTCAGAATATAAAAGTGATTTTGTGTCAGTATAATGAAAGCTTCAGTAAGATGTTTTGAACTCTTACATGTCTCTTCAGTAGATTCCAGGTATAGTCAATGGCACACAATGCACCTGTTCTTCCACAGCCTGCACTGCAAATCCAAGAGTTTCAAGAGAATCAGCCACAGTGAAAACACAATTCTCTCTTCTTACTTTAGAAAAACTTAGATTGATAGACCCTTGAGTAGTATATGAGTTGCAGTTTGCTACATGACACTGCTGTGGAGTGATGGAAAATTTTCATTTGAAGTCAATGAGCTGCCTTTAAGTTGCTCAGAATATTCTGTGTGGAAAAACTTTTTAAAGTATAATTTAATAACACTGTTGAATGTAATCTTTAGCTAATCTAAAAATGAATATCTTTTTGTTATGTAAAGTCTTTCTACATAGCATTAACTGTCATTGTAACTCAGTGTTAGCTGTAGTGCAGATGATTGTTGGGGTATTTGCTTGTTGTTGGTCAACCACCTACACATTTCCTGTGTATAAGTTGAAGGTGGGCATCTTCCATGGTTACCATTACAAACAACCTGTTTGTATCTGTATCTTTTGTTCATTTCCACCAAAAACTTCCACCATGGCCACAATATGACCTCAAACCAATCTGATTTACCCTCAAATGCAGTCATTACAAAATCAATCCTAACAATCGATCCCAGCTGTTACAGACATTTACCTGCAGTGAATACAGATGGGAATCTCATCATGATCCTGATAAATCCTCATGTCCTGCAGCAGCTCCAGGATGGCAGGAATGGAGTCAGGTACTCCGTGATCCGGCCAGTTCACATAGTGCAGCTGCTTCAGTGTCCGAGACACCTGGAAATAACCGGTGTAATACAGACTGTTTGTTTATTCTGGTAACCTGGTTTCTAGTCATTAAACCACCACATTTTGGTGGTTTTCTTTCATCACTCCAAAACATCTGCTGAAATGTCAGCACCTGTCTGTCTTTATGTTCACTACAATGTCTGCAAAGCCTCTGAACTTTTTGACTATTGAAGCTGAATACTTCTACTCTTACGTAGTGACATTTTCAAGGAGGAAAAAAAACCGTGTTTAACCTAAAGCAATATTTTTAAAGCTCGTTGAACTTGACTGAAATGTGAACACACCCAGCGATCAGTTTATAAAGCAGTTATTTAATGGCAAACAACTAGTCAGGACATTGAGGGGGAAAAAAATTAAATGGTTTTATTTTAAAAGTAAGGGGGGGAAAGCAATAAAAACATTTAAATAAATGTACAATCTTTTTGTATAAAATATAAAGACAGTAAAGGGTAAACTTTGAATATTTCAGTATGGTGAGTCAAGATCAAAGAAATGTTACTTACTTGTTTAAATGTCACCTTCAGCGTCCGTGTCAAATATTCTCCTTTATTCTCATCAGACTCCTAGACAAAATCAAATGTGCATGACTGGAATGCTCATTGGATCATAATTTGCAGGTAATATTTTCACAATAGTGAAAACTGATCGCATATCTAAACTAGTGCTAAAAGGTGCAGAATGTACAACCCATAAATATGACATTATTGTTTATAAGGGATGCACCAATATTAAAATTCTGGTTGACACAATAAGTTAACTATTTTCAACTATTTTGTCTAAATGAATAAATAAATAATACGTTTAAGTGCTACAAGTGAATTTAAGCATGCAGCACAAAATTATGAAGTAAAATATGAAACACTGATATTCATTTTTGAGATTAGCTAAAGATTAAGTTTTGAAGTTTTATTAAATTGCTATTTTTTTATTTTTTTATTATTATTATTTTTTAAATTAAACTTTACACTAAAAAAACAAGAAAAAATCTGTAGAAAAAAAAAAAAAAACAGGAAAGTTACTGGTAATTTTCTGCCAGGACAGTCTCCGTCAAGTTTACAGACATTTCTTTAACCCGAATTCAAAATATCGGTGAAACGCGTCATAAATCTATATGAAAAATTTATTCATATTAAAACCAATGCAGGTGAGCCCTATAAAATGGTAATCTAAATTAAAGCAAACAAGCTGGCACAATTAAATATTCAATATAGGCTGATAATTTATGCACCCTGACAGTACTGATAATTTGTGTTTTTTCTAAACCGTAACATTTTTGTTATAAATGTCAACATATTAAGAAAACAGTGACGCAACGTCGTGGAAGAACGGAACGTCTTTTTTATATCGTACCTAGTGGTGTGTGAATACTGAGAATCAGGCTTGAACAGATACAGAAACACAAGGACAGGAAATGTGGTGTGAGTGAGGGAAGAGGTGGTTCTTACATAGTATATGGTAAAGGGCTCACACACAAACACATCATCCTTTGACGCTGGCCAGTAACGCTCACATTTTTTCTGAAAGAAAGAGGAAAAGCAGCATTCAATCTCAACTGCTTCCTTCTGTCTACGTTGTGAAAATTTATACGCTGAGTGCATTGCAGCACTGTAATCATATCAAAAGTTTTGAAAGGGTGGGAGCTAAAGAAAAAAAAAGTCAAAGAAAATGTCATGTTTGATGCATTGCCTCACCATTCTGAGGCAAGAAGGATGTGGTTAATAAAAATGTTTTCTTTTAAACACAGTGACTGTCAACATTTCCCCTATAACTCACTGTCAGTAACAACTTACCCTTCCCATTTCAAACTCTCGGCAAGCCATCACAATAATCTGCAGAGAGAGAGTTCGAGGCATTTAGATTCCATTGTGTGAATGTTTCTCCTTGGATCTGACCCAAAGCTCATCTAGCAGGTTAAACCTGTTTTTTACAGGAAGTGGAATGTGTGTGAAATGGTCATAGGCTACATAATCAAGCGCTCACCTGCACGTTGTATTCCCACAGCATCCTCCAGAAGTCAAGCACAGTGTTTGGCAGTGGGCCTTGTGTGGCAATATAAGCCTTTGAGCCCAACACTCCCTGAAATATATACAGAACAAATGGCACTTGTTACTGAATCCTCCTGAATAGCACTGATATTTTGTCAGTTACATGTTGTGTTTAATCTGATCGGTGTATAGTTGTATAATCTTTGTGTATAAATGTGTATAGCGTGAGATCTTTCCTTACCTTAATGAAACTAGCATTGATGTAATCAGTATCATGTTTGGATGTGATGAGGGAGAGCTTCACTCTGCTGTGATCAACTGTTAGAAAATACAGCTGTCAGCATCTCTAGCACATCTTGTTATTTTCATGGTTTTTATGTACTGCTGTTTTCACAAATCTTGTGTTAATCTCCTACATTGCTATCCATGTTTGTCTTTGGCATTTTCTAATGTGATACAGTGCAATATTTTATGCTATAATATACACGGACAGCACACATACATCATCACACTGATGTCTATTTGATGTACGCGTTTTCATTTAGAAGACGTTTTTAGAGCGTTTGTTCTTCTGCAGTACACCTCTACAATGTTTCCTGTGAGATGTTGACTAGACATTTAGAACGCCTTTATGATGTTTATGATTTAGAGAACTGTATGAAATGTTTATAATTTTTATAAAACAAATACATGGCTGTTTATAAAACATTTACATTTATACATTTAGCAGGCAGTCTTATAAGCGACTTACAAATAAGCAATACAGCAAGGCAAGCAGAGGCAATACCATAAGAAGTGCTAACAATACAAAGTTTTAACCGCCATTCAGAATAGTACAAGCTAGGACAGGAAGAGATTAAGAAATAGTGAAAGGACAGAATTTTTTTTCAGTTGTATGATTAAAAACCCTGTTAACGTAAATGGCTTAACTGTAAAAATGTATGGTTTGGGCAAGTAACAACTATGAATTATTGTGTAATTTGCAGTGAAAAACAGTACAAGGACATTCCCAGAAGTCCCACTATTCACATGAATATTTTACATAAAAAAAAAATGGTTTCTTATTTTTGTTATCAATATAGTGTTTGTTACATTTTCTGTTATTTAGTTACTGTTTATTGCATTATTTTAGTGTTGTGTTACACTGGTGGTGTTTGACCCATGTGCACAATTTATGTACAAGCATTGGCCATGTATTATGTACAAGCCACTTACGATTTTGCCACCTGTATTATAGTTATCCGTATATTTTACAGTATAAACAGATGTTGGTTCTTCAAGCAGACTGGTATTTTAATATTATGTAACTTAATGAAATGTACAGTTATGTTGTTAAATATACAGACACCAATAGGCCATCCCATAATACCTGAAACATTTTCCTTGTATTTTTTATGCTGAATTTCTGGCTGAGTTTTTTGCCTTAAATTTAACAGGATATTTTACAGTGAATATAAATCTGCTTTTTAAACATGTTTATCAGATATTACTACACAGATATTAGCTTGTCAGATGTACTGTATGTGTGCTTAGAGGGTATAATATGTGACCCTGGACCACAAAACCAGTCATAAGGGTCATACATCATACATTATAGCTGAATAAATAAGCTTTCCATTGATGTAATGTTTGTTAGGATAGGACAATATTTGGTAGGCTACGTTCATAAAATCATAATCCTGTGAAACTTTTTGGGTGTTGAGGTTAATAACGTTTAAATGTCGGTAATAATTTCACCTCCACCAACGCATCTAATATTCTCTCCGAGTTTCCATGTTCACTTACACATGGTTTTAACAAGAATAAAACCAATTTTTTTTTTTTAAATCATGGTTGTTGTATCCATGGTAACCGCAAATTAACTTTGGTTTTGTTACTTCAAATAATAATATACAAAGAAGTATTAAGATCATATATTTTTGTGGTTATAAAAACAAACCTAAGCCAACAACAGTCTTTAAAATGACTTAAAATGCATTATATAAAAACAATGAGGCAACGCTGCTGAAAAAAACTAAAACAAAAAACAATAGAACCATCACAGAAAATTCTAATACCATCACAAATAAATCACAAATACCATTACAAACATTACAAACCATCAACTTTTAACCATTAAAACCATTAAAAAACAATGGTTTTCTTCTGTAGTGTGTTTTGGGACATGTTCCATTAGGATTTATTGGTTTTAACAAGCCACCAATAGAAGATGACCAATTACCAGTGGAGACCAACAGGGTCCATTATGTTTCCATTAAAACCAATAGAAGTCCCATTATAACCAGTAAAACCATTACAAATTTTGTGATGGTTTCTAATGTTTTTTTTTTCAACATGTTATTAAAAATGCCTGTAAAGGGCACCAAAGACCTGGTAATTGCTGCTGTTATACTTACAGGACGATCATATCCTTGTTTAATGGGCTATTGACCAAACATTTAATTCAAATATCCACGTAATCTTTCATTTTTGGCCACCTTTTTGCTATAGATGACACAGCCTCTATAATTTCTTCAACAAAAAAACATGTGGATATCACAACCCTTACAAAGATTAACCATGGTTTTATCGTAGTAAAACTGTTTAATTTTCTTTTGCATGATTTCTGAATGCTTGAGACCATAAAATCAATCAGACAACTGTATTAATAAAATAATAGCCATAGGTAACTGTCTAGAGCTACAATTGTAATTTGTAAATAATACAATTTAATTACAATTTATTTATGCATTTACTTTTTTCTTACTATATTTTATTAAAGTTCTATTTTGACCCTTATAGTAGGTGTTTTCTTGTTTTGTTTTGTTTGTTTTTTTTTCATATTTGAGGGAGGGGGGCACAACAATACAGTCCTGCTTAGGGCACCCATTTGGCCAGCAGTGGCCCTGCCACCACCCCAGCGCTACCAAATCTGCTCCTGGTGCCACCATCTGTAGAAGTTAGTGGCACTGGTGCCACTGCTCTCAAATCTCAAATGTTAGTCTGGAGCCCTGTATATTATGGTATAGTATACTGTACTGTACTATAGTATAGTCAGATGTCAAATGTGATACTCACAGGGAACAATGTCTTTGTATCTGTTCTTCTTCACATTGTCTTGTTTGTCCGCAGCTGTGGTGGGGTATGTCCTCTCCGCGCGATATTTAGTAGACTGTCTCTTCAGTTTCTGTTTTGACCAAGTTACATAAGATTCAGTTATTTTGTATAATTTTGTGCAATAAAACTTTTGTATTCTGTCATCATTTTATGTTCTGCTTGTATTGCAGGAAGTCCAAGCCACCAGGGCTGAGATGTTAATATTGATATTATTTTAATAAAGACAAAGCAGAGTAAGAAAACCTTCTGTGTTTCAAAAACTCTTATTTGCCGTGTATTTGACATCTAAACTGTGATCTGAGACTAACAGACTAAAGTTTACAGCCCTGTGGTTAAGATCTGTGAAAACTAGATAAGTCTGGCTGTGTGTGTGTGAGTGAGTGTGGCTGCCACAATATGCATGTGGGATGTACCATTGCTCTCCTGTGTGTGTTTCTTGCGCACAAGCACCTTGATCAGACCAAAAGACTTTCCGACCACAGCTGAGCTTATGAGAACCTTATGAGCCCAACAGACAGTGAGCAAATATAGCAAGCTGAGTAATTTGCATGGGACCTCTTAGTCGAAACAGGCAGGACTGCGTATGAGGAACCATCCCATCCCATTGTGGGAAACCCTCATGTTTTGTCTAAGTGTTTTGTACAGTGAGATTGGGTATTTCTGTACAGATATGTCCCTTGTGTGGGCATATATTGCAGTCAAGCATTGAGGACCAGTAGTTCTGTTCTTATTGTGATGGGAATATAGGTTTCCATGCTCTGCCAAATAGACAGTTTCTCTTCCTGTAAACACTCTATTCGTAAGCGATTCAAATCACTATTCTAGCAGAAGTCTCGTTTGGCAGCGGTTTGACAGGGATAATAGAGCAGCATGTCTGCTTTTTTTTATCGGAGTAGGAAGAGACCACTTCATGCGATTGAGAAATCAGACGGGGCCTACGAGGTCTTCCTCATGGCCTGGTTTTGCATTGGCAAAATAAAGACACAAACTGAACACTTTGCAGCTGCTGATGGCTATAAAAGACACTCTGAAGCATTCAGTCTAGACTAAAGAGCACGTTTTGTTCTGCAGGACAGGATAAAGCTGTAGTGACAAAGACAGGCCTTGATCGGTTTGGTACTTCAAGGTAGAGCAAATGTGTAATATATGTCATAAATTTACATATACAAAATGTTTGTCATATGAAGTCTATTGATGAAATCTATTAATTCGAACCGTTGTAAAGTTGTCCAAATTAAGTTCTTGGCAATGCATATTACTAATCAAAAAATAAGTTTTGATATATTTGCGCTAGAAATTTACAAAATATCTTCATGGAACATGATCTTTACTTGTGATCATGATCTTTACGTACTAATGATTTTTGGCATAAAAGAAAAATCAATCATTTTGACCCATACAATGTATTTTTGGCTATTGCTACAAATATATCCGTGCTACTTAAGACTGGTTTTGTGGTCCAGGGTCATATATATATATATATATATACATAAAATGATGTAATGGGCACAAACCTTTTGGTAGACTCCAGTTTGGAAACCTCTGCTTTAGAGGACATTCTGTCTAAGGTGAAGTGACTAAGAGTTCCCCTTCAGAACATTTTACTCAAAATGCTACTTTGTCGACTCTGAGAAGCACACATTTGACATTAGTTCCACTATCGTTCCTTTAGAGGAACAGCATGACACCAAGGCCATGAGTTTAAATTCTAGTGAACACTGATAAGACATATACTTTGTTAAAGTTTGCAATGGTTTAATTTAGGTGAAGAAATAACTTGTGTACTTCTATTCAAATATAATGTACTTAAACCAGCGTACAGAGAGATACCACAGTGTTATTCAAAAACCACAGTCCATCCATCACTGCCTGACATCCTGTTTCACTCTAAGTGCACTGAGTGCTCTGTAAGCTGATTTGAATGAAAGTGTCTGGCAAGTAAATAAATATAAACAATAATAATAAAGCACATCTTAAGAGAACAAGCATTTTTGCATTTTTCGTTTTTGTATTGTAGCTTTCCTGTAGCTCAAATAGTAGAGCATGGCGCTAGCAACGCCAAGGTCATGGGTTCGATTCCCAGGGAAAGCAAGAGCTGATAAAATGTAAAAACTGTAACTTGAATGCAATGTAAGTCGCTTTGGATAAAAGCGTCTGCTAAATGCATAAATGTAAAATGTATTGCTAAGTTTGAGTCAGCGAGTGATGGGTCATGGGTAACTTCCTCTCAGTCACTCTGACTGTTCACATGGAACATCTAACTATGACATTTGAGGGTAATAGCATATGAAGGTTATTTTGGAAACAAATCTAAGCAGAAGTGAGATGAACGACTACTTTTGGGTCCAAAAGTCCCTTGTTGTAGATCCATAGATTCAATAATAAAATAGTTTGGTAATAAATAACAACACCAGGGTAAAATTTCTTGTACAAAGCGAGAGGCACTGTGTTAAGAAGAGGAAGTCCACGCTTAGTCATTTAAGCCATTGCCTCAACTCACTGCCCAGACATGTTTTATTTTTAGCTTACTCTTGGCACATGCTATGCTAATATTTTTTATTATCACAGTCCATTCATTTACAAATTTTCACATAGCCACATAAACATTGCTTATAATGTAAAAAAAAGCAGGTTTGTTTTTAGCCTAGCGTATAGCTACCTTATACAGGTGTACGTTGGCATCTTTTGCAACCTATGCGCTGTTACATGACATGAATCTGAGAACGCGTTTTCTTTTTCTCGAACGAAACCCTGCCATTTTTCAGCATCTTGTTAATAACTTACCAAAAACTCTCCGGCAAATCCGTTCTCTGCCCCTTCCTCTTCTGCTTCCTTGCTGGCGATTTTGGCCAATAGGTCCCTCAGAATGTGGGCTTGGGTGTCCATGGCATGATGTGTGACACAGCAGCTTCCTCTGTCATGTCAGAGATAGGGGAGATCGGTGGGCTTCTGAAAGGAGTCCATCTTTCACTTTCTCTCTGTGTGCGTCTCTTGTTAGTCTGTAGCTGAGTTGAGGAACTGTGCGATGTGGCGTCACGGAAGCAGTGGCAGCAACAGTTCACAGGTTCTGTGGTCAACTCGAAGTATCACTATGACCCTCTCCGCCCTCCATCTCTCACTTCAGTTTCTCTCGCTTTTTTCATTGTTGTATACCTAGTAGTGTTTATTGTCTGTCTGTGACCTTCTCTCTCTCTTTCTCTCTGCCTGCTTGTTTCTTTCTGTCCAATACTTTGTAGCACAAGGTCTTAGAGCCCATACCCCCCACACAGGAAGCTTTTGTGGGTGGGTGTGCGCTTGTATGTAAAAAAAAAAAATAGTGTCATTTGTTTCATTGCTGAAAGCGGCCAAGCCAGTTTGATGACATTTAAAACAGGTGTGGATGAACTAGAATTTAGAGAATGTGTAAATGTCGTCAGACCAGAGAGAGATACTGTACTTGTGTGGCTCTTGGAATGTATTCAGGTGGTTGATCTGACATATCAGGCAGTGACAGAAGTGTCCTATTACAGTGTGACATGCTTAAATGACATTTAAAACATTTGTTTTTTCAAAATGTAATATTTTGCAATTCTTGTATAATTTTTAATTACTTTTAAACAGGAATTTGTCACACTGTATGACTACAAGTGAACTGCAAGATATGTATCTATTTAAAATTTATTATTTTAGATGTGTGTGTGTGTGTGTGTGTGTGTGTGTGTGTGTGTGTGTGTGTAAACAAAGCTGGGAAGATTATTTACAAATTGTAGTTTGTTACTGATTCCAAATTACATGACAAAAAATGAAGTTAGTAACGTAATCCATTACATTGCACATTTTAGGTGATAGACTACTTTTTGATAACTTTTTGATTACGTTTAGATTACTTGTTTATCACATTGATTTAAATAGGATAATTACGGTGGCCGAGAAGTGCAAAACAAATCACAATTCTTAAAAACAAAATAACAAATTACAAACGCAAATGCAAATCTAAAAAACAAAATAATTCAGAAAACACAACAACAATTCCGAAAACATTATAACAAGTCAGAAAACACAACGACAAATCCGATAACAAAATACCAAGTCAGAAAACACAATGACAAATCCGAAAACAAAATAACAAATTTAATGAAAACAAATAATTAATTAAATCATAACAATGTAAAATTAAAATTAATCATTTTAAAAAAACATCAATCAAAATAACACTTACTAAAAAAATGAAATATTCTATTTGTTTACCTGCATGTAATTTGACCACTAACCAATGTCAGAGAACCGTGAACATGCAAATGTGATACTTTAATTATTAACTTTTTACCTTAAAATCTCAGGGGTACGTCAAATAAATATATTAGGTGAAAGAGGTTCAGCTGACAAAAACGTTTGGGAATGTCTGCATCAGTAGTTGATGCAATGTTGAAATGTTGAAAAAACATATGCTAAAACTAAAATGATTTTCGTAAATCCAGTGGTCAAATGCTTTGTGGCCTCTCAATTTTCTGTGTATTGGTTGCTACCTGACTAGTGACTGGTCTTTGCATGAATGCCCACAAAACTGGACTGAATGTGTTTTAGTGATAGGCTATTTTAGAAAATAAAATTTAAAAATGAAAAAGAAAAATTAGTGAGAATCAATAAATTATAAATAATTTATTGTTATTATGTGAATAAAATGTAATCATGTAATCAATGAAAAAGTAACTGTAGTCTGATTCCGAGTATTTAAAAATGTAATTTAATCTAATTACAAGTACTTAATTTTTGGAATTTGATTACGTAATCCAGATTACATGTAACAAGTTACTACCCAGCTCTGTATATAAAATTTGTCATACCACATGACTGTAAATGAACTGAAAGAGATATATCTATGTAAAAACAATACAAAGATAATACTATTTTAGTCTTTCTACTTACATTTCACACACACACACACACACACACACACACACACACACTTGTTTCGCTATCCTTGTGGGGACTTCCATAGGCGTAATGGTTTTTCTACTGTACAGACTGTATATTCTATTGTCCTACACCAACCCTACACCTAAACTTAACCCTCACAGGAGACTTTTTGCATTTTTAGATTTTCAAAAAACTTCATTCTGTGTGATTTATAAGCTTCTTTACCCGTGGGGACCTCAATTTAGGTCCCCACCGTGACACAAGTCCCCATGAGTGTGTGTGTATTCAGGTTTAAGTCCCCACCTGAATAGAAAAACAGGTACACTCTCTCACACACACACACACACACACACACACACACATATACTAATCATTTATTAATCAAAAGCTTTTACGTTTGAAAAGGTACTTGTAAGGTAAGTCTTCCATCTAGCGGCTGTTAAGTAAAATTGCAATCTTTGACCTTTTCCTGTGTTTTGTTGTTTCTGTGAAAGATGCTCTATTACAGGTATACAATTTCCTTTATATACATAACTTTCTAATCTCACCAAAAATGTTAGATTCTCTGTATTATAATTCTTATTCTTTTAAAGTTTTTGCATGAAGAATGCTCTTTCACTTTTTTTAATTTAGTGAAGATGGCTTGCTCTTATGTATACATATGTCAGCATATTGAGAGACCCTACAACAATGCCATTTGAAAACCACAGTCTGTCCATGACTGCCTTACATCCTGTTTCACTCTAAATAGCTAGCACCAAGGTGCTTCAGCACGCAGCATAGCTTTCACACTCTCATCAACAGAATGAAGGGCCTGTACATACTGCTTTTAGCACAGAGTAAGTCTCTTTTTACTGATCTATTCACGTGTGTTTTTGTGTTTATCTGCTATTTGTTTAGTAAATTAAACCTAAATTTCTGTCAGTGTATAGTTTTATTTGTAAGAAGCCCGTTGTTGTAACACTACCAGTTTTACTACTTAGAAAATAGGATGACATCACTACTATACATTTTATATTATACTATTATACACCAAACAATTTATAAGACTACTTTTAGGCAGAAAAATAAACATTTCTCTTCTGGTTTATAATTTGATTTGCTATCATGTTAATGCTTTTTAATGACCTGAACTGGCATCACCTGAGTTGCATCCTTTTGCTCTCTTGTGAATCAGATTTTATTTTTTTTATTTTTTTTCTGATTTGATATGTAGTATTTGATCAAAATGTAACTAAAAATGTTAAAAAAATCTTCAAATGTGATATCTGAGCCGACGGTGAGAGTTGTAACCACTGGTCTTTGTGGTTTTAACTCAACTTTACACATTTTGTTCTTGTGGACACATAGCATGAACAGAATAGCCTGAAAAACTTGCACAAACAGTATGCTATGGGTTTTCTGTTTTAGAACGATTTTAACCTCTTTTTAATTTAAAATGTTGAAATAAATTCAGTTTGAAGAGTTTTACATTCATTTACACAGTTTAACAGATCATTGTGGGAAAATAATTTCAAAGTATGATATAATTAGTGCAGAAAAAAGCAAAAAGTGTTACAACCATCCTAGTCCCCCTGTTATGAGAGTTGTTATGAACCTCGTCAAATGGAAACTGTCTTAAAGTCGCATGCAGTGAAATTTAAGTAATGACAGGTCATTTCTTCTGTATTATGACATACATTCAAGTGAAACAGACTATCGAAAAAATGTGTAGGGCAGGGATTTGGTCCTAGCATTGGTTATTGATTGGATTTTGAGATGTGGGCATTGCACTTAAAAGTTGAGGCAAATCAACGCAAGCTTCCAGGGGTGGCTTTAAATGGATTAATTGATTGGAGAAATCCTGTATACGTCACCAAAGAAAAGTAATTTTCATTGGAAGGTACGGTTATGACATTGATTATATTAGGAGGTCAAAACATTGATAAAAAAAGAGAGAAACAAATGCACAGATTAATTGCTCACAATAAGATATATAACATGCATTTCGAAAATAAATAGGTTGACTTTTAATTTCATGCCGACATTAAATGTGCTTGAATAAAACAGTATATTTTGATAATCAAATTTCTTTATACAGTGTTTAAAAATTTAACTTTTTTTCTCTAGTAAGTGTGCAGTTTCAGTGTGATAAAACAAAGATTCAAGCCACAATTGGAAACACATTGACTATTACCTGCACCTACAAAACAACCCAGTTCCGATTCAACAAGAAGTACTGGTGTGCTGGAGACTCCAGATCCTCATGTGAAGTTCTGATGGACACAGATGGATTCACACACGCTGCGTACAGAACACGGGCTCATATCATTGATAGAGTTTCTAGAGGCTTGATTGTTTATATAAGAGATTTACAGTTGGATGACAGTGGAATATACTGGGTTGCGATTGACAAAATTTATACTGATATAATGACAAGGATACAAGTCACAGTAACAAAAGGTAAGACTTCATTTTTATCATGTGAAGTGTGATTAAGCCAGTGCACCTGTAATTGTTTACATTTTAATCTTGAAAATGGACTTTTACAGTATGAAATATCAATTTCTTTTCAGAGGCTGTAATAAAACCAAATGTTTGGCCTCTCAGTTCCCCAGAGATGACATGCTGGGGACAACCATCTGTGTTTCGCTGTAGGAGTGAGAGAGGAACGGATGTGCGGTACACTTGGTACAGAGTTGGACACCCAGACAACATTGTCCTGCACCATTCCACTGATCTCTATCTCCATTGTTCAAACATCACTGAAGACAGTCAGCTTTTCTGCTTGGCCTTTAATGATGTCAGCAGCCAGAGCAGTGAATTTGTTTCTCTGCAACTACTTCAGCCTGCAGACAAGGACTGTGTTTATCTCATTTCATCAAATGGTGAGTTTAACCTGTACGTTGATTAAGTATTTTATTACATTGCATTTTGGAATTCTTGATTCTGATTGGTCAGCCGCACCATGCAGTGGTCAGTTATGCTGCCTTCACGTGTTATCAGAAAGTTCCTATTTCCCACTTATGACGTCATGATTATGAGCTTGTCGCATTCAAATGCTTTGTTGTTGGAAAGAATAAAATATAGCATCCCATTGGTTGATGATCATATAAACATTTACCATGCTAGATAGTCAGCTTGATAATGATTCTGTAACATGCTTATTTCATTGTTTATAAAACATACAATATGCTTCAAATGATCGTTCATGTATAGCCTATAAATACACTACTTTAGCAACAAGATAAAGCGATGTAGTTGTTTATGGCCAGCCCAACTCGGTAACTCTGGTATCAAATTATCTCAGAGTTTCTCTGTAGTAAATACGATTTGAGAGGCATTCATGTCTAATTTCCGATTAGGAAACTCGTATTTATGATCATTCTGATAGCACGTGAAGGCAGCATTAAGGTGGATTCACACCAAGAATGATTATCATTCTAAATGTCAAAGAATAGCAGAGTGCACACTGCAACTATATCGATTAAAGGCAAAGAGGAACAATATGGTTGGAATGACTCTCCCAGTGATTTTTTTCCCAGCTGACGGACGATAAAAACATTGACAGCCAATCAGAATTCACTTGACTTTAAAAAGCTTGAACATAGAATAAAACAAATTAGAACAAAAAGTGTTAAAACACAAAGTCAAATTAGAAATGAAGATTTTTTTCCCCAATTTTTATGCCATGGTGGGCCAAATCAGAGGTCATCATGGGCCAGCTTTGGCCTTGGTTTGGGCATCTCTGAAACAGAGCAATATTTTGCATTGGTCTGGATACTGATATAGTTATAGTAATAGTTATCTTTATAGTTACCGTTCTTTGTGTAAACATGCCTGTATTTTAGAATTCTCGCTGTATTCGTCTATGGCAAAGCTGTATTTCAAACCCATAGACTGTAAAAAAGATAGACTCCACTAACCTTCCCTGTAGAAAAATGAAGTTATAATGTTACAGAAATGTCTGCTGTCATCTTACACTGATGATGTCATTTGGGGCCAGAGTCTGCGCAGTAGTGAACGTGAGGTGGAGCTGTGATAACAATAGCTATGTTTCCATCACCCTGTTTTATGCATATTTTCAAGTATCGCATCAGAAATGAGTGATGGAAACGCCAAATTTCGAATAAAAATCCCTTAATTTGCAAAAATGACAGAGAGGAAAGACATTTGCCAAATAAATTCCATGTGACTTAGCGCTATTGAATGGCAAATCCTGACTAACCAGGGACCGATCTCGTTGCACAGCATCTGAAATGTTGTTATGGTCATTCTGAAATGCCTGAGCAAAGTCTGTCATCAAAGTATTTCTGTATAATTGTCTTACACGACTGTGTTCCCAAACAGCAGGTATCCACCTTCGAAAGCAAAGACAGCATTTATTGTGTTTCGTCTGCTCGCTCTGAAGCACAAGTAATTTAATATATTGAAAATTATTATATTAGGTGACTTCTCCTACTTTTCTTAGTGATTTACAGTGCTTTTTTTTTATCAGGAAGTGACGATTTTGTTCTCTTTGACTCGTTGGATGGAAACGGTGCTTATTCGCAAATGTTTTATGCGATAGCCTATTCCAATTTTGCGCATAAGTTAAATTCGCAACTTTGGATGGAAACCCGGCTAATGTCCTGCCCAAACTCCGGCTGACTCGATCACAAACACAGTCGTGATAAGAACTACCTAAAATGACAGAAACCATGTTTGGGAAAAATTTATTAAGTATAGGCTAATTAGATTTTTTTTAGTTTGTCCCATTCATTTGCATGGAGAGGGCAGGCTTTATGACCTATACTGCAGCCAGCCACCAGGGGGCCAAAAATGTTTTAGCTTCAGTATTCAGGATGTGGACTCAGAGAAGAGCACAAGGGTTTTGAGTGCCATTTGGGACAGGTGCCATGTCCAAATACCCACACTTGTGATCTTGGCCACTTGAGAGCGCGTGTATGCGACAGGAAGTAAGTGCGCAAGACTGTCCCAGGTTTTAAAAATGCCAAAGCGCAGTGCCCTTAACACACACTAAATCCACACTATCTCAAATACCACTCCAGAGCGCTATTCAAGGCTTAGTGTATCCCATCATGCATCATGTTCTGGAAATAAATCGTGAGACTTTTTGCCGAGATCTCACGAGAGGTCACGGAAACCTTTCAATGTAAGTTAAATATTAATTTAATAATTAGATATTACATATAATTTGGAAGAAAAACAAAGTGTTGCACATTTTATTGGTGCAAAGATGGAGTTTTTTTTTTTTTTTTTGTACAACATTTGCAACTGCTTTTTATCACTTAATTAGAAGCACCACAAATTAAATTGTGTCATGTTATAGGGACTACTGAACAGACATTTAGAGGTGGATTTTAAAATGCTAAGTATTTAAAATAAAAATGAATCTCTGTAAACACTTGCATTTTTACAACACTATACGTGTGTCCCATCAGGTAATGAAAAGCTCTACACACACTTGTGGTCTTCATCCTCACTTGAATTAATAGTATTCTGATGTTGTAATGATTGTTGTGTTGCTAGGCCAGTTGTTTTGTACACTGTAATAGTGTAATAATTTTGAAATTTCTGTGTACATTAATATTACTTGACATGCATGGACAAGATGTAGCACTTAATTTATGAAGTAATAATATTGTGATGTTTACATGGTTCTAAGATATCTGAAGATAAACCTCTCTTTCTTGACCAGCTTTCTCTAGCTATGACTGTATAAGAAGCACAACATCACTCTCAACAACCATCCAAACAACAGAGAAATTCCTGAGCTCTGCAACAGTTTCTCATCTCACATGGAGTCAGAATAAAACAACGTAAGTTAATTAGACATGAACAGAAATCTATTGTTCATTTCATTCTAAACCTGTGTGACTGTCTTTCTTCTGTAGAACATAAGTATTGATAGTAGAAATTTTTAATAATCTTTTCAATGCAATTGTGAATAGGAACTCACAGTAATTCAATACAGTTGTTTGCAGGCTGAAAACCTGTGTTTTGTTCTGTAGGTCATGGTCTGGTTTACCACTGTGGTATGAGTGTCTTCGTTGGATTCTCTTCTCAGTTATGATTACTATATTATGTGTAGTGCACATATGCTCAAAATATACATCAAGAAGGCTTAGGGCTCAAGGCAAACACCCCAAAGACATCTGACTGAGAAACATGGTTGCAGCTTCATTGCAAGAATTTCTTTATTTATGGTGTGCATGTATACATTTTGCATTCTTTTTAGTTCACGTTGACTTTCAAATGATATTCCTTGTTCTTATTATCCACAGGGTGTGCAATTAATTCAGCCCCAAACTGCTTAAATCATTCAAACTTCATTTTGTAGATATTTTAGCTTTAGGTTTGTCTACTTATAAATGTAAAAAAATGCATATGGACAGACAAGCCTCACATTGCTCATATTATAAGTAGATATCAACATTAATGCAATTAACATTTTTAAGCATTGCTTGAGTCAACTTGTATCCTGTTTTGCCCATCGACTCAATTCAATGGGAATGAAACCATGCAAGAGAGAAACTGAAGGTGACCCCATTGTCTTGTCTGCCCTTCCTGAGAGGAAAATATTGCACACAATAAGCTATTGTTGAAGTTGTTTTGTGACCGTGATGCATGGACAGTGATCAAGGAACTGTAAAGACTTATTTTTCTCTATACTTTGAAAGTTTTATATATACATTGTAAAAATAAATAAATAAGGCAGCCAAATACAATTTTTTTTTTTTTTTTTTTTAATTATCTATATTTCTGAAAACCTTTTTTTAATCTTTTAATTTAGGGATTCCCAAACTGTGTCAGCTGAACCCCTTTGATCTAAAATATTCATGAAGTACCCCCTGAGTAATTTCACACATTCATGTTCACGGTTTTCTGGTGTCACATGACACACAGGGAAATAAATTGTTTTATTTTTTTTTTTTTTTTCATTTTAAAATTATTTATTTATTTTAAATGTACATTTTTAGTATTTAAAGAGTAATAGGCAGTCAAGGCACCTAAAATTTTTTTAACATTTAGCGATGCAAAGACCTACGATCTGTTGTTCTTTCATTTTTGTTTATTTTTCAGTGTATGGCCTTGAAATGTTATGGGTTATTCACTGTTTACTTCTTAACACTAGAGTTGCAGTGAAATGCACAAATACGTCAAGACACAAATCTCAGATTTCACAATGATGATCAACATGATTTACATATGAATTCTGAACCATTATAGCTTACTAACAGTGATGACAACAGCAGTAAAACCAAAAAGCATTGATTATTTTTTTTATAATAGTATCCAAATATTTTTTTTCAAGCTACAATACACTACTAATTTATACTACTACTAAAAAAAAAAAAAAAAAAAAAAACACTGTTCAAGCTACATTTTTATATTTGCTAAGATTTTTGCAAGTTGTTGGGTCGGGTTACCTAAGAAAGGATTTGTACTCGTGCACACCCATCCTGTTTTCCACACTCTTCCACACTCATGAGTATTGTTGAGGACACACTAATTCAGAAGGACTCAGCTTCAGTGTGCGTGAGTGAAGTTACATGTTTTTGAGCTTTTAATCTGCTTTTTTAAACACTGTTAATCTTAGCATTAAATTTTAGAGATTGGGTATTACTTCTCTTAAATGCTCTTAAAAGAAGTTGCTCTTAAATATAAAATATTTACTGCATAAAAACAAATGAAAAAAAAAACAAGAACAAGAAAATTCATTTCTTGTTGGGTATTTAATTAAAAACATTTACCTTTAATTCAAAAAAGAACACTTTGAAGAGATAAGCCTATACGTGCCCTTTTACAGTTTGTAGTTTCTTTTAAAGTTTTAAAGAAGAGAGCAATATGACCAAACTGATGTTCAACATGAAATGGCTTCAGTGTTCTTCTATAATCTGTTTTATTCTGCATGAATTTGTGGGCATCAACAACATGCGACTCATCCTGAACCCATAATTTGCTGTTCCACTGCTATTTTTTAATTCCAGAAAACAAATTATTCTGAAATTATATTGGGCTAGTTCACCAGTGTTCAGAGACTATGGGATTTAAGTTGCTGAATCTCTGTGCTGCTGCGCTCTTCCTGTGTCTTCTGAAAGCTGGGAGTATCAGAGGTGAGTTTGATACTCATTAGTCATTCAGATAGCTACAATGAATGACATCTGTAATATCGTATTAATCTATTATACCATGAAATACACATCTGAAATTGTGTTTGTAATTTGAAGGAATGAAAAATTGTAAATAATTATAGTATTATTTACCCTTACCCTAAATAATCGAATGAGAAATTTTGTGAGAAAACGTTTAAAACCCAAAAAGATTCGAGTTAAATATAGGCTATACACTGACATGCAGCAAAAGACTCCACAAAAAGTCAGGTACACATTTAACAACAGGCAAAGTACTAAGACAAACACAGCAAACATAACAAATTGAGTACTTTTTGTCATTGATCTGAATGGCAGTAAAGGTTACTGGAATTGATACATTGGATTAAAAGCGTGTGATTTGTTTTTCTCCTCGGCCCAATGCACACAGCCAGAGGTGGACTTACCCATTAGGCAAAGGTAGATGACCACCTTGAGCACCCAAAAGCCAAGGGCCCCCTAAAATGCCTTTCATATAGGAGATGCGTATTAAACGTGGACAGGCTAACAGTTGCTGTGGTGTTCGTTACTGTGACAACTGTCTATGTGTCCGCGTTGAATGTGCTTCTTGTGTATCCTTGTAGCAAATGAAAATATAATGCAACTGAAGCTGTAATTATATATTGAGCAACAGTGCATATTGTATTTTTATTGTTTTAAATGCCGCTTGCTTACTCGTTTATGAGAAGAACCCAAGTAGAAGACGCATAGTTACTCCACACACACACACACACACACACAAAAAGGCCTATGCACATATGTTCTTCATTTTTGGTTGATAAAATCCTTAGGTGTGTAGATGTATAATTTCCTTCTCATATTTTTTTTTTTCCAGTTTCATATAAATTTGTAGTTATGTAAAATAAATGTATTATAAAGTTTAGATTTAGACAGCCTTTGGCGAGTGTAGGCAACCGCGTAGTGAAATTTACCCCAACAACGCACCACCTAGTGTCCAACCTACTGTAATACTGTTATAACTTTTTTAACCGTGAATTATGCGGCGCCACGTAGGATTTAAATCAAACTTCGCTTATCAATACATACATAAAACACGTGCATATACACCTATAAATTACTCACATATACATGTATACTATTGGATGTTCAATATATATATATATATGAAATACACGTGCACACTAATATGAAATCCATACCAATACATCTTATGTTAATGAATGCATATACACTTGTGAATAACTCGCTTATACATATAAACTCGATCCATGCATATACACCCACAACAACACACACACATACATATAAACTCGCTGCATGCAGACACACTTATACATACTCGTATGTACATATAAACTTGATGCATGCATATACACCTATAAACACTCGCACATACATATAAACTCGATGCGCGCATACACACCAATAAAGCACTCGCGCAAACATACAAAATAAAATTCACAAACGTATACAGTTCTGATAAGAAAGACGCATGATTTAGTTGTGTATATAGGTATATGCAAGTGATTTCATATGTGGATGTGCATGAACTTTTCAGTGCAAACGGAAGGCATTTCAGTGTAAAAGGAAGCAGCGGGACTTCCGGCAGCATCTCCACATCCCGGGACATTTGAAAATGCTTAACGTGGCTTAATGCATTAAAACAGTGTTTTTAATAAACGCATTATTAATAAAGCATACGATGTATAGACAAGCAGATGAGTCCAGAATAAGAACGCAACGCGTTTAATTACGCGTAAAGCGTTTTCCTCCCATAATGAATACTCTTAACCTGGATTAGACAGTGTTTTTAAAATGCCAAACTCAATAAACACATTATTAATAAAATCAAACTATGTACAGTATAGTATGATTTATTAATAATGTGTTTGAGTTTGGCGGTTTTGGAAAAAAAAAATAATGTCATGACGTGAAAAAAATATTTAAAAACGTGTATTGTAGCAGTAAATTTAAACTGGAGAAAGTTTTGAAGCGCTGATGGTTATAAGGGACCGTCTGACAATTCCACCGACAGGGTTAAAACGTCCGATGTATTTTTAATTAAAATTACTTTTAAAATAACACATTGTCAAACTGTAAAGCTTGTATTACTTATATAGTGATTTACAGTGAGTTTTTTGCCAATACATCCCTTCATAGATGTACAGTACACAATTATTTAAATAATAAATGTAAGTCCAGTTTTTCATGCAAAATTCTTGTGTACTGTACGTACAGTAAGGGAAATATTGGAAGTATTGTCTAAGGCGAGATATTGGCAAAATATATTCAAATATATTCAGTCAGTTTGCCCACTAGGCAAATCTCCAGATGCCGGGACATTTTAAAACGCTTAACATGGCTTAATGCATTAAAACTGAGTTTTTAAAAGACCAAACGCAATAAACACGTTATTAATAAACCATGCTATACTGTACATAGTTTAATTTTATTAATAATGTGTTTATGGGCGTCGGAACCATTGTATGTGGGTGGGACAGGACCCACCCACTTTTGAAGACCAATGATATTGGACCCACCCAATCTCTAATTCAGCGAATATGTCTGTGCGCGTTTCAGAGCGCCGTCAGGCAAATCCATTCCACACGACGAATGCCCTAACAGCTTAAACTCCATTTAGCTACAGCCTTGAATTACACACTGCTGCTTCCTCAAATCTATTGCACTTGGCTCATTCAGAGTCCATATAAATGAAACTCTATTATGTGTTTTCACTAGTTTCTCGCGCCTGCCGAGACACAGCAAAGTAAACAAAGCATCTGAGCGTACCTGCTGCTCAGATACACCTAATCCTACCCGATACTTTATTTAAACTTTTCGATTATTTCCTTAATTTTTATTGTTATTGAAAACAAATGCCTTTCCGATGTAATAAGAGATGTGAAAAGGGAGAAGAACGATTTCGGCAAAAGGCGGACTCGAACTCGAGTCTCTCGCGTCAAAAACACTATACACACTTTATCGCTTATTCCATTAGAAATGCACAGAAATTGCTGTCTTTTGTAATGTTGTGACGTTAGTGGGCAGAGGTAAATAACCCCTGGCAACATGGCGGCCTATTGGCACTTTGTGTAAATAGACACTCTGTTAATTAAAAGGCACCAGACTACAGAAAATGGCATTTACTCCAGTAATTTTTTTTCTGGGGAGGACCCACCCACATTTATTTAGCTTCCGACGCCCATAAACTGCATTAATCCAGGTTAAGAGTATTCATTATGGGAGGAAAACGCTTTACGCGTAATTAAACGCGTTACGTTCTTATTCTGGACTCATCTGCTTGTCTATACATCGTATGCTTTATTAATAATGTGTTTATTGAGTTTGGTCTTTTAAAAACACAGTTTTAATGCATTTAGCCACGTTAAGCATTTTCAAATGTCCCGGTGTTGTGCCTATTTTCGACCCCTGCCAAATTATTTCCCCCTCTCGTTGAAATCGCTACTTGATTGCCTAATCCTAACCCCACCTCTAATCCTAACCCCTCCCCCACACCTAACCCTTAAACTACCAATACTAGGGGGGGTAGCAATCTGGCGGGGGTCAGAATTTGGCACAACACCGGATCTCCGGCGTGCAGCGTTTGGCTGCGGAAAAAAATAATCTTACATTAAAAAAAAAAAAAAAAAAAAACTTTATCACTTTCGAGTCCATGAGTTCGCCTACCAATGGTATGAGAGGATCAACCAAATTAACATTACTAGCCAATCAGAATGTTCTGCTCTTATAAACACGAGACGCGCATAATAGTATCCAATCGCAGAGTGGCAGCCCTGATGAATGGAGAAGCATGACACGTTAAAAAAGCTGCGAGGCGCAATGGTCAAAGATGTCCATCTAGCGCATATTTACATAGAAAAACTAATTAAAAAGCAGCGGAGCTTTGTAAACGGCTCAGAGTAATCATGTCTAGGGCTGTGACAGTGGCAGATTTTTACCACCGCGGTGGTAATGGACCAACTACCGCCGGTGGCGTGGTGTTGTGATATTAATATATATAAAATTTTGAAACGCAAAATAAATAAATAAATAAATAAATAAATGAGGCTCGATCATCTATTAACAAACGTGTTTATTTTAGCACTTCCATCAGTGAACATGTAGCCTGCAAATCACTAAAATAAATATCCAATAAATAATAGTTAAATAGGAAAGTAGCCTTAAATAAGAAAGCTAAATATACCCTGTCTACCGGACGCGAGCGGTGCGGCGCGACAAGATAAAATTCTATAGAACTCATTATAGTTCTGTCATCTCCATAAGAACGATATGATTGCCAGAACAAATTTACAGGGATTTTTGAAAAGGTCCTGTTCACACATGATCTTTTAATGAGAACTTTCTGGTAATTTACCAGTAAAGACTGTATGTGTGAAAGGGGCTAAACTCTTCCTCTGCATATGCTGTGAATTTGAATTGCTTAATGTTCATTTGGGAAAACAGTGTGCATTCTCACTAGATTTGTAACGTAAATCGTTAATAAACATTTGCCAACACAGGAGAATACATCAACCTATTTCTAAATATGCTATTTATTGTACATCGTGATATTAAAATAAAAGTGTTTGAATTTGCATGTAGCCAAATCTAAAAATGTAATGGATTTAAACGTCGTTTAATCACACTGTAAAGTGAAACAGGCCGTTGGCGCCCTCTACATGTATTTGTTATAATACATAATGTACTTCAGTTGGTTATGTTCATATTATGTATAGGCATATTACATGATGTATTTTAACAGTGTTGTTCAATAAAACCATGTAATTACTTGGTTTTGATATTTTATTTGAGGCAATCGTTATATATAAATAGTTGTACTAAAGCCTGGTTTTCACTTAGGTTTGTTTGTGTTACTAAAACATATCAGATTACTCGATTGTCAAAATAATCAGTAGATTAATTGATTACCAAAATAATCATTAGTTACAGCCCTAGATTAGTTAAAATATTTTAAAATACAACTGCATTGTTTTACTTTTTGTAATTAAAAGACAAATATTTTGTCATTGAAAATTTCTTTAAAATATTATTAAAATATTGTCTCTTTATAGTGAACCAAGTATCTATATTTTGTCTCATCTTGTGAGCTAAGTGTATTGTCACTCCCCTAGTGTCAATAAGTGGTGATATAGCTCATAATTTTCCAAGTGTATGATACAGCTTTCATTCTTCAGGTCAACCATATATTCATGAAAAAAAATCAGTTTGAATAAGGAAAGCAATAATTTTGCCATAGTATCCTTTCAAATGTTAAAGTTGCCACAGTCATGTTTTGCCATACCCCCCACCCACCCCACACAGAAAAAAATTCAGGCTCAGGATTTTTTTTTTGCTTTAACCCCTGCATTAAATATGTTAAGTACCCTACATTTGTAAATTCCTCTAAAATGCCTTCCAACATTATCATTTTTTAATATATGTTTTTTAAAACAAAATGTGAGTAGTTAAAATGCATCAGCAAGCCTTAAATGGCTCATAGATGTTTAGTAATTGACACCATGAAGCATCACAGCATTACTCGTTGTTTCCTCTTGGAATTAATCTCTACCTTAAATAATACTGAAACAATAAACACTGTTTTTATTGTTTCAATCTGCATGTGAAGAGCACCAATTATAAAGCAGTCAGTAATATCTTTAATAAATTACAGGAAAATCATGTGGAAATCTTGCAAATTTCTTTCATGGGAGATATGAAGTAACTGGAAATTTATTTGGTGACACAGCTAAACCAGTTTGTGACAAAGGGTAAGTGAAAGTCACTTTCTTTGTGGTGGATTAAGTGTGTTTTAAACCGTGTAGAATTTAGATTGTATGCTGTGTTTGTGTATTTGGTAAGAGGAAAATCATTGCTTTCAGATACATGTTAGCGGGTCAGGAAACAACAAGAACATGCCGAGATGAGGGATGGGATGGCAAAGATCCTCTCTGTGAACGTATATCAGTTCTTACATTCGAATGAATTAAAATATTGAAGAGCACAAAAGTATTGCCAATTTGTATTAAAATATATTTTTGTGTTCTGGAAATAAATACCTATTCACCTGGATATGTTTTTCTATTTAGCGGTGAAATGTTCAGCACCTCCAGCCATAGAAAATGGGCAACTTGAAGATGAGCCTTTGGACAGTTATGATTATTTACAAGCAGTCTCCTATAGATGTAATGGAGGACTTAATCTTATAGGGCAATCAACACTTCATTGTTCTGAGGATGGAACCTTTAAACCAGATCCGCCGAAATGTTTTGGTAAGTTATGGTTCAAATTCCAGGCAAAAGATGAAGAAAAAAATCACTTGTGAGTTTCTTCCTCTTAATGAATGAATTTTTTTATGATCAGTATACTGTTCTTTTAAATAAACATTTTTTCTTTTCTTTTTTCCCAGATGGGTGTCCAGCGCCTACAATTCCTAATGCAAAAAGAATTGGTGGAAAATCACCCCCCTACAAACTGGGTAACTTTATAAAATACAAATGTGAAGATGGCTACACAATGAAAGGAGAAGCTTATATTGTGTGTAGAGCAAATGGATGGGAGCCTGAACCACCAAGGTGCATTGGTAAGACTGAAATTACTTCTTTTATTTATGCATGACTGCTTTCTGTTTTAAAGAATTGACAATAGTAAAATAACAGTTACCCAAAATGAAATTTGTCATATACTTACTTTTTTGTTGTTTGTTGAGGAAGACTTTAGAGAGCTATAGTGAGTCTAGACGACCATCACATTCAAGTTGTTCAAAAGATAGAAATAAGAAATAATGATATACTAACTAAAATAGTAGTAGATCTGTTACTGGGGTTTTGCATCAGATGGCCATAATGTGTGTTGCTTGTGTTTATCTCCACAGCACCTTGTAGTTTTCCTGAGTTTGCCTGAGTTTGCCTGTAGTTTGCCTGAGATCAGGCAAAACTGATCAAAAAAAAAAAAAAAAAAAAAAAGGATCAGTGATGGTGGTTACACTTTATGTCTTAAGAGACCCTTTTAGCCTTTTGACATTTGCTTATAAATTACCAACCTGGCCCCACCGTCTACATTTATATGGATGCTAAATTTAAATGGTTGTACCACTATCAAGAAGAGGTTAAACAGATCCGCACTCTCTGGTCTCCCCATCAAACTTCAAACACATTCCAAAGAGGGGTAAATGACCCCCCGTGCCAGGCACCAACAGCCTGACTAGACCAGTGGACTACCTCCACGATTACAATGCACATAACACACACGCATAGAGATATTTTCTTTATTTAGACTGTAATTAATCAGTTACAAATGTATCTGGTATATGCATGTGTTGTTTGTATGCTTCCTTATTATATTAGCCTAGTTACCACTCGTTATTTGTATTAGTTAAGCTCTAAACGCTCATATTCAGGTGTATGAATGTATCTCTGGTTTAATATCTTCTAGATGTTTCTTTCTTGTTATCAAAATGATCTGCTCTTTATTCCTCAAACAATGATGTACACTATGTGATCGTGAAATGCATCATATTATTTTTACTGTACTCTGGGCAAAACTACACCGATTCTTCAGACTAGTCATAAAATATGCAAATCAGGTGTCAAGTGGGACAAAGAAACACCCCACATAGCAATTTTTCTCTGGCCCAGCTCCGGCCCACACAATCAGCTTTTGCTTGGCCCACATACCGCAATGACTTACGGTCCTGGTGTGTACCAGGTCTGGATTCCAGACAAGGGCCACACATGGGCCATAACATGCCCAAGTCTCAGCCAAGTTAATTACCCATAACTGGCCCTGAATTGGGCCAGTTATGGCCCATGTGTGGCCCTTGTCTGGAATCCAGACCTGGTCCACACCAGGACCGTAAGTCATTGCGGTATGTGGGCCAAGCAAAAGCTGATTGTGTGGGCCGGAGCTGGCCAGAGAAAAATTGCTATGTGGGCCGGAGCTGGGCCAGAGAAAAATTGCTATGTGGGATCTGAGGTCCTGTATGACCATACCTGTATGACCATAGCTGGCCCTATTCTGGTCCTATACGCTGGACCAGATGGGTTCCACATGTCAGCCTCAACAAAACCATAACCAAGCCACTTGATACACACCCCTCCCAAATGAATAGTCACAACAACGACAATATTCTGAACAAATATTTAATCATGTTTAGTCAGCAAACCAAGTTGAATGAATCTCACACCTTAACATACAGCATTACGGTCAGATCATACTTTCACAAAAACTATAAAAAACTATTAAAAAAAACATGCTTATTTGTTTTGCTTGGTCAGTGTGTTCACCCTGTTGGAGTATGGCAATGTGAATTGGCTTTTAGGTGCTTTGGAAAACAAAACAAAAAAAAAACAGTAAAAGAAATATATATTTGTTTAATGTTCACGCAATTAACAAAATTCTTAAATGAGGTAGTTTCTCTATTTTTGCAGTATTCAAGTGTTCATGTCCCTGAATAATATCTGCATTAACCTAAGTCTGAAGAGTACACATAATATCTAGTAGACAGCAATTCTTGTGAGTGAGAAGTCTGATGTGTAGGCTGGATCTTGAACTGACTTCTGTCCAGGTTATGTGTCTTCACACACTGCCCTGAAATACAATTCAAACAAACAATGTAGTGTGAGGCTCTTACATTCACAATGTGCAGAAAATTCTGCTGAACTGAAATTTAGTCTTTGGTAAACAGTCTTCAAGAGTGCAAATAATATTTTAAGTTTTAAGTATCTTTCAGGCTTGTGTGAGGTTTCCACAAGCAACAAAGTCTGCTTGAACAAGAACTTCACTACATTTAAAGTTTAGAAAATAATATACATACAGACCGTTACAGTTTGAAGTGAGGTGCGTTCACAGTACTCTGTCTTACCGTTATTAATTTTAATTTCAAAGAACTTTTTTATTATCATCTGTGTCTTTTTTTGAATTATGATTGACCCCTCTGTAGGTTGTTGTGTATGAAGTGCCCTAAGAGCAGAGTTAAACAAGATGACCTTGTAGGACATACAGGAACCCAGACAGCAACATAGTGTTGTCCCAGATCCGCCCCACATCTGGCCTGCATGAAATCCAGGCGGGCCAGATGTGGGCCGGATCTGGGCCGACGGTCGCCGTGATTTTGCCAAGTAAGACATGTTCCTGGATCAACATTACTGTCCAAAAATATAGACTTAACCCAATCCCTACCCCTAAACCTAACCCTACCCATAATTTATTCCTAAAATCAGTGTGAAATGATAGTTGATTAACAAGGTTAACTAACCCTGATCATAAGCCTAAAACAGATATTTCCTGAAAAGTTAAACCCCTCAATTCTGATTGGTTGATTGGAATGACGTTCCAGGATCAACAAGGATGTTGATCCAGGAACATGTTGTACTTGGTGAAATCACGCTCACCCTGGGCCGACACTGCTTGCTGTCTGGGAAATATTTGATATTTATTTGATATATTTTTTTGAACATTTGATAAACTTTTGAATGTTTGAGGTTTTACTTACTAGTCAGATGGTTCATGGCGCTTTGGAGATGTTCTTCGACAGGAGAGCCTCTCCGCTCCAGCTCTGCAGCACAGCCATCAGCATGGAAGAATAGGAACAATATGTCTCATAGCCAACAAAATGTAGTATACAATGTCAGGATTATTAGAAATAAACAAACTACAGCAGAGGTGAAATGCAATAATAATAATAATAATAATATACAAAACATACAAAAAATCTTAAGATACCAGAATTCATATTTTTAGGTTTTACAGATGCATGATGATATAGTTTAAATATATTGTGAAAAATTCATATAAAGTTATTTAATAAGATTTCTCAGATCACCTGTGTTTCCTGTATCTCTGTCAGCAGCTCCCATTACAAATTTTCTTGTAACTTCCCCTGTTTTAGGTATTTTTTACTGACGCTCCTGAAATCACAGTACAATTTATCAATATGTGTTTGCAATGAAAGTTTAAAATGTGTTTGAAATATTTCAGCCCATTAGTTCATGTAAGTGACGTCACCGATTGACCTCACAATGCAGACTTTTAGGTTAAATTAATTAGGTTATAGTGACTTCCATTTATCTATTGACAAAGTATCAGCAAAACATTTACAAAACTATCAAAGCCACTCATCTACACATAAAAGGTGCTTAAAAGCTCAAACGTTCATTAATAAGAGCTCAAATCTATAAGTTAGCTTAACCTCTAATTGTTAGCCTCTATAGTTAACGGTTGTGATGCTAACGGTCTTTTTTGAAGACTCTAAACCACTCCTGTAAAGTAAAGATTCAACAGAAACGTGTCAATTACATGTAAGAAAGTGTCAGGAACGGTTGTATGTATTATTTGTGTAACTTTAGGGACTAAACTTACCTGAAAGCAGTGAAAACAGCAGAGACAGCCTCTCGCTACTTGTCAGCCGAGTGAGTTGACGCCGTTACCATGGTAACCTCCTTGCTCCAGTTTAAATGCGATTTGAATGCTCAACGCGCGCGCCCATTGGCCCTGTCCACACGAACGCGGTTATTTTCAAAACAGCAGCTTTTTCTGTGCGGTTTGGCCGTTCGTTCTCACGCAAACGCTGCACCAGGTCACTGAAACATTTTGAAAACTCCTGCCAGAGTGAAGATTTTCAAAAACTCCGGTTGCAGTGTTATCTTGTAGACAGCAAAACCAGAATTTTTGGCTTGTGACGTCGGAGCCTGCGCTGTTTTCTCCGCCTACTGGAAACTTTTCCCGGCTTCTGATTGGCCAACATGGCCTAAAACACATCAGAGTTACGTATTTACATAAATAGTACATAAAAGTCAAATAAAATGTCCTGAAACTTCATCATGTATTGTTTAGTAGGCCTACATCAAACTGTAAATTGAATGAGAATATGAAAGCAGTGAATGCAAAACATTGTTTGAAGTCTGTTGTAAATAACAGGATATACTATTCTATGATATAACATATAATATCATATCATATAATATCATATGAGACATGAATATAATTTCACATGTAAACACAATTAAACACACAATATGAGCTTTATTTTATGCATTTTAAAAATATATTTTAAAATATATTTAACAGTGTTTCACATATATGTGAATATACCTTTCAATATGGGAAAACATTGGCATTTTACTCAAAAATATTTGAAATGGATTTTAAATGTGGGTCAAGATCGGCAATACTTATGTGGCCCACGTATCTATATTTGACATCTGGGCCAAATACTACATTTGACATCTGGCCCATGCCTTGTGTGCCGTCTTAAACCCGGTACCATCTCTGCCAAACCCGGGCCATGTTTGGCCCACATGCTGTATGCCAGTGCCGGATGAATGCCAGCTGTGCCAGATGCATGCCAAATCTGGGCCAAATTTGTTTGCTGACTGGGACTTTCCCGCTGAAACTCTGCACCTTGTTATTGGTCAAACTAACTAAAATGGGTGTTACAGGAAAACCAGATAAAACTTCTCCCACACCCAACAGGGTTCCTTCTCTTTACTTTCGGTCCCCGGGAGACACACATATCACCTTGGAAATCTCGCGACTCCCCTTCTGATCTTCTGGCAGTTTTAAGTTCAGTAACTTTGTCGATTCACTTCAAACCAATCAACTCATGGCTGGAATGACGAAGCTTTCACTCCTAAAAGAATTCATCAGAATCTATGCATTGAACACGCACCAGGACACTTTACTCAGCACCAACAAAACCAATGCAAGAAACCGCTTGTTAACTGTTTAGATGCGCTTCTAGGCTTTGACCCCTTTTAATTAAGGTGATGTGATTCTCTGATGGTTCTTAACAGGTTGTGGTTAGCTGATGTGTAAATGCTGCACACCCTACTCTCTTGCGCGCGAGCGCGCTCTCTATCTATCTCTCTCTCTCTCTCTCTCTCTCTCTCTCTCCCTCCCCCTCCCCCTCCCCCTCCCCCTCCCCCTCTCCCTCTCCCTCCCCCTCTCCCCCCCCTCCCCCTCTCCCTCTCCCCCTCTCCCCCTCTCCCATTATGATTAATTATGTTCATCTCACATTGAGCTAATTTGCTACACTTTAACAAAGGATATTCTCTCACGTAAAATTTTTCCACATGGATTTGAAGTAACAGTTGAGTGCATTCATGGATATGAGCCAGTTGACACGACAGTATCAAAAAAAAATGACCTGTGAGGAATACAAATGGACAAAATCACTCTTGACCTGCAATGGTAAGTACGGTTATTAAATGTGTTGTTCCTGATCTGTTTGTTTGTCTTTTTCGTGAAACACAAAAGGAGATGTTTAGATGAAAGTGAGTGGGGCCGGGGTATGTGGAGGTCCACATGGCAAAACGACATCATAGAAATTGGCTATAAAAATTTTGTAGTATATTTTGTACTTAGTCTTGTACACTCTGGAGGCGCTCTGGAGGCCTCCAGGGACAGGAACACAAACACAGGACAGATGGCCTCCAGGGCGGTGCCCATGGCGGGTCAGGGAGCTCAGGAGGCCATGGCGGGTCAGGGAGCTCAGGAGGCCATGGCGGTGCAGGGAGCTCAGGAGGCCATGGCGGTGCAGCCTTCGACACTAGCCATACTACCCCCCCCCCCACCCCCCCCCCCCCCACCCCCCTTACGGGGCTTAACTGGAGGTCAGGGGCCCTCTCTGGGCTTAACGGGGAATCTGGAGTCTTTCCTGGGCTGGACTGGAGATCAGGAGCCCTCCCTGGGCTGAGCTGGGGATCAGGAGCCCTCCCTGGGCTGAACTGGGGATCAGGAGCTCTCTCTGGGCTGAACTGGGGATCAGGAGCCCTCTCTGGGCTGAACTGGGGATCAGGAGCCTCTCCTGGGCTCGACACGGGAACTGGAGCCTCCCCTGGGCTCGACTCGGGAACTGGAGCCTCTCCTGGGCTCAACTCGGGAACTGGAGCCTCTCCTGGGCTCGACTCGGGAATTGGAGCCCTTCTTGGGCTTGACTGGGGAACAGGAGCTGGAGTCTTCAGTGGGTTATCCTCCGGAACATGAGCCCTTATAGGGCTAGGCTTGGAACCCGAGGACCATTGTGGGCATGACTGGGGTTTACCAGCACTCCGTGTGCTGGCTGAGGCGTCAGGGGCCCTCTCACGGGTACACTCGGGAGCTGCTTCTGTTGGGGCGTCCTGAGAAGCAGGCGGCTTGGGAATGGCCTCCTTGGCCATGACAGGAGAAGCTTCCTGCTTCAGCAGAACCCCCACAGACAAGACATGACCGACAAGACTGGGTTCCGGAGGACTGGAGAAGACAACAGGGGACATAACCTGACTTGGGACAGGTACTCGCTCTGGAAGCGCGGACGCGCTCTGGAAGTGCGGACGCTTTAATGGCTGCTTGGCTTGCCACATTAACTGCCGATGGCTTGCCATACTCTCTGCCGGCGGGCTTGCCATACTCACTGCCGGCGGGCTCGGGAGAGCCGCGGACGACGACGTGTGTGACTTCACCGCGGGCGGCGGCCTTGAGCGAGCCGCGAACAGCGGCCTTAACTTCGCCGCGAACCTCAGCGGCCTTGACTGAGCCGCGAAATAGAAAATAGAAGCTATTTTCTATAAATGTAACAGTGTTTTTTTTTTCTTAATGGACATATATCACTTTATTGTTCTGAGGATGGGACTTTTAAACAAGATCTGCTTGTGCTTTTGCTACAGTCTGAAGTGGCATTTGGTATTATGCTGTATCGCGTGCCTTGTCAGTTTTGTGCACTTTCTTGGCGCTTTGTTGTGTTAAACAGTAAAGAGTGTTCAGCTGAATTCAATTACTGTTTATCTGACGTTTATAAAAAATATATAAAAAAAAAGGTTAGTATACCGCAGCAGTGGTTGCAGCAGCCCTCTTGTGAAGCAGATCCCTACTAGTACTAACATTTGCAAAACACGCATCACACACTGTAGGCACCGCAATTCTTACAACCTGCGCATTTTGCCTATGTCTGCTAATACACTACTTTCTTTTCCTATTGGTCTTTGGAATTGCCAATCTGCGGTAAACAAAGCAGATTTGATTACATCTAATACTAATCTCAACCTCATGGCGCCGACAGAAACCTGGGTCAAACCAGAGGAACACCTGCAGCCCTCTCCAATAATTTCTCTTTTTCCCACACCCCCCATCTGACTGGAAGAGGCGGAGGTACTGGTCTGCTTATCTGTAATGATTGGAAATTTAATCCTATCCTTTACCATCTCTGGGTATCAACAGCTCCTTTGAATCGCATCGAGTGCGATCACCCACCCTCTTAAAATCCATTTTGTAGTTGTTTAACGACCCCCTGGTCCACTAGGTAACTTCTTGGAGGAGTTAGATGTGTTGCTCTCAAACTTCCCTGAAGATAGTACTCCTCTGGTTATGCTTGGAGATTTCAACGCCCACCAAGATAAACCTCAGGCTGCAGACTTCCACACTCTGCTTGCTGCTTTGGATCTCAAGTGAGTGTTAACTGCAGCTACTCATAAATCAGGTAACCAACTGGACCTTATTATACATACGCCACTGCTCCACTGATCATGTGATGTTTACCACACTGCACACCTCTAGATCATTTCATCCTCACTCTTAACCTCAACATAGTTCCTGATACAACACATACTCCCCCTAACACAGTTGCTACTCCTCCACATACTTGCCCTTGGCAATCTGATATTCTCCGGGAACATCGTTCTAAACTCAGGGCTGCTGAGAGGGTGTGGTTCAAATCAAAAAATCCTTTTCCTTCTCTGCTAAAGTATCCACTGCTAAAAGGACAGAATACCACAACAAAATTAACAAGTCGTCTAACTCTCACATGCTCTTTAAAACATCTTCCCTCCTTTGTCCTCCTCTCCCTCCTTCATCAACTCGAATGGCTGATAACTTTGCCTCATTCTTCATTAATAAAATTACAGCCATCGGTGCACAATTCTTCACATCACAAACTGTCAAACACATCTTACCAGGAAACACACACTCACTCACATTCTTCTCTCCACTCTCTGAGGCAGAAGCCTGCAAACTCATCCTTTCCAATCATCCTACTACTTGTCCGCTTGATCTAATACCATCTCATCTCCTTCAAGCCATTTATTCTTGCACTCACTCACATTATTAACACATCCCTTCACGCTGTTGTCTTTCTCTCAGCATTTACACAGACTCGGATAACCCCACTACTTAAGAAACCCACTCTTACACAGAACCCTTTCTCACACAGAGCAACCTACTGTACAGCAACCAGTCAGGCTTCAGAAGTGGGCATTCAACCGAGACTGCCCTGCTCTCAGTTGTTGAAGCCCTAAGACTGGCAAGATCGGCTTCCAAATCTTATCTTGCTGGATCTGTCCGCTGCTTTTGACATGGTGAACCACCAGATCCTCCTGTCAACCCTCATGGCAAAGGGCATCTCAGGGATCACACTCCAGAGGTTCGAGTCTTTCCTCTCAGATAGGTCTTTCAAGGTATCTTGGTGAGTTGTCCAAGTCGCAACGTCTAGCTACTGGGGTAGCTAGACGTTTCTTGGTCCATTTTTCTACTTTATCTACATTTCTTGGTCCATTTTTCTACTTTATCTACATGGCATCACTAGGTTCTCTCATTCAGAAACATGGCTTTTCATATCACTGCTATGCTGATGACACTTAACTCTACCTCTCATTCCATCTTGAAGATCCAATGCCAATGATAGCTGCTCAAATCTCAGCATTGTCTAACAGACATTTCTTGCTGGATGAAGAATCATCACCTTCAACTCAACCTTGCCAAGACAGAACTGCTTGTGATTTCAGCCAACCCCATATTTCATCACAATTTCACCATCCAGCTATGCGCATCAACCATAAAACCTTCCACAACCAGAAACCTGGAGTTGTGATTGATGATGAGCTGAATTTCATAGACCACATTGCTAAAACTGCCCGGTCCTGCAGATTTGCCTTATACAACATTTGGAGAATCAGGCCCTTTCTGTCGGAACATACTACTCAACCCCTTGTTCAAGCTCTTGTTCTATCCAGGCTGGACTATTGCAATGCTCTCTTGGCAGGTCTTCCAGTCAGTTCTATCAAACCTCTGCAGCTAATCCAGAATGCAGCAAATAGTCTTTAACAAGCTGAAAAAAAGCGCATGTCATCTCTTCTCATCCCTCTGCACTGGCTTCCAGTTGTGGCTCTCATCAAGTTCAAGACATTGGTGCTTGCCTATAGAACAGCCATGGGCTCTGCACCTTCCTACCTCCGCTCGCTCTTACGAGTCTACACCCCCTCTAGAAACCTGTGGTCCGTAAATGAGTGATGCCTCGTGGTTCCATCGCAGAGAGGCACAAAATCTCTTTCAAGGATATTTTCTTTCTCTGCTCCTCTCTGATGGAATGGCCTACCTAACTTCATCCGGACTGCTGAATCCCTCACAGGTTTCAAGAAACAAATGAATATTCATCTCTTCGTGATCATCAAACAGAGAGAAAAAAAAAGATTTCTTTCACTTTTTCTATGCTCTTATTTTACCTTAATATCTTCCAATCCTAGCTTTTATTGTTTTGAACGATGACTGAAAAATGTATAATGTAACGGGCATTGCCATCTTATGATGAATCGCTTGTTGTTTTCCTCAACTGTAAGTCACTTTGGATAAAAATGTCTGCCAAATGAATAAATGCAAATATAAATGTAGATTTTTTTTTTTTTTTTTCCAAATTATCTCAAACTATGAATGTGATAAATATTTATAGTAGCATTGTATTGGATTACTGTTGGAGGGCTTTTTGTGCATTTATTGTAGCATCATAAAGTGTAGAATTAAGGAGCAGTGCATAAAGTTGGAAATTATATAGAATTCTAATTATCAGAGTTAATCATGCATAATGTCTTAACCCACATAGCAAAAGAATATTTTACTGCTATCTGAAAACACTTACCTGACATGAAATATCTCCCTCTTCAGAAGGGTCTGTGTGTGATGGGATATGCCTTGGAAAACAAAGGTAAGTTTGATGCATTCATGAATCCAACTCTATTCATACTCTACAATCCAAAGGATTTATCTGTAAATTAATTGAAATTAATAAAAAAGTATTTAAAACAACTCCTGAAGTTAAAAAAGTACTCATATAAATTAACATTAAGCCAAAATGCTGCAATGTTACAACAATTTATGACTATAAGTTCATGATAACAAATTCTTTAATTTAAATACTTATAAGCATTTTACTAAGTAGCATTAAATAATTTAAAAGTGTTACCGTTACCTTCATTGATAGCTTCTAGACATATACTGAGTAAATATACACTTTTATGAATGTTAGAGATTAATGAGTGTCATTCAAGCACAAGGTTTACTTACATACATGTAAATGAGGAAAAACACCTGTGCCCTAACCTGGCTATATGTTTGACTATATGAATGTCTGCAGACAAAGCCAAATTATTATGGGACCATGTACACTTCTCATATAAGTTTTTTTTTTTTTTTTCTGTGAGAAACAAATGAAAGACTTACTCACTTGCCTTCCATTCTTGTTCCAAAAATCCTGTTCAAACTTCCACACATTCAACTCTGAATAAACTGCTTTGTGTGGGTCTGTTTATCTTGAAGCTAATCCTGCTGTTAGCCCATGACATATTTATGTGAGCTATTAAAGTAGGGAATGTTGTAGCAATCATTTGCACCACTTCTAGGTCTCTGTCAATGGTAACTGATTGGTGTGAAACATCTAGGTCTTTTTATGATTGGCTTACAGTACAAGTTGCATTAGATAAGCTGAGTCATACTCCAACGTCACAGATCTCCTACTGCTTTGGTGTTATCAGTACTGCACCAAATTTGAACAGGATGTGACCTGTACGAGTGACATGTACCTAACAAATTTATGGCTTTAGAAAACTTTGAATACATCAAGAGACTACTTTATGGTGATTTTTTTTCTTTTGTTCTTTTGGAAGATTAAACAGCTACTTGTTTTTTAGTATATGGAAAAAAAAAAACATTTATCAAAGGCAAAAGTTATACTATATTTAAAATTCACATATTTCCAAGTTAATATTACAATAATTAGTTTAGAATTTTTCACTTTGCTTATTTTATTAATTTTCATGCGTGATAACAACCCTGTATGAAGTCTTCATGGAGAAAATCGGAGACAAAATGTTTGTACTTCTTCCAAATATCTCCTGTTCATATATTCACATATATCACAGAACATGGTGTGACATTAGCAGACTTGAAATAACTCGGTAACAATGATCAAGTGCATTTATTACTGTAATGTTTTAACCATTTAATAATGTTACAAGCAATATTGTGCACCTGAAGGATCTGCCCCATGCCATGAATATGTGTATTCTTTTAGCCTGGCTTTAGGCCAAGTATACATATATGCACTTGTTTTGTTCATTTGTTGTTCTTTATCAAATTAATAGTTTCTTGGTCTTGGCTTCTGATTTGTCAATACAATGCTTAAATCCACAAAATTTTGACAGCTATGAGCCACAAGAATCGTATTTAATGGATTTGCTTAATAAAATAGTAATTATTAAGGCACTCTGTTTTATTCATTCTGACACAGCAGTTTCGGTAATACCCAAAAATCTATGTTTTTATAACAGTAAAAGTTCTTCATTTTTATTTGTATTATTAATATTATTAGATTTAACAAAAAAGTTTTTTTAATTATTATTATTACAAGAAAGTTTCTCATTATTAGATGTTAAGTCATTATAATATTCATAATTAAGTTTCTCGTTATTATGATTTACAGAATCATATTTTATTCTCCACTGTGACGGAAATCTGCTTCCATAAACCTTAAAGTTCTAAAGTAATGTTTCAGACTCAGTGTTGCCAACTAATTTTCAGAGAAAGTTGCTAAAGGAAGGTGGATTTGTTGCTAAACGTTGCTAAAAGACGTTATGATGTCATTGCGTGATGACGTCATTGCGTAATCACAACGCAAAATTGTGAAACAAATGGCAGCAAAAAACTGTTAATTTAGATTTGTTTGTAAAATAATATGCATAATATATTATTAAGTTTTTTAATAGCTAGTAAGCTAGTAATACTACACATTCTCAATCTCAACAATTATGCTTTAAGCAGTGTATTAGAAGGTAGTTAGTATGCTACACTCTAAGAAAAGTCTGTAAAAATAGGGCACAATCTACTATGTTAATATGAAAGAATTTTCTGTATTGTTTTTTTTAATTATTATTTTTTTTTATATACGTGCATTTTAAATTACGCATTGTATTTTCAGGTTAGAGGGTTACAATGGATAATGGATAAAGTCCTGGAAAATTACTAGTATCTTTTCCATTTTTCTTACAGAGTACTAACTGATCAGCAATCGCAGGTACAAGCTACTAACAAAGTGTATCATAAATGAACAATTATTAAATTATTATTATTATTATTATTAAATTGAACAACTGCAAATAGCAGATAACTTAATTCTTAATCAAAAGTTGCTAAAAGTTGCCAAATAAATTTTTAAAAATTTCTAAATTTGTTGCTAGGTGCTTTTGGAAGAAAAAGTTGCTAGGGTAGTCTGAAAAGTTGCTAAATTTAGCAACAAAATTACTAAGTTGACAACACTGTTCAGACTCAGTAACGGAAGCTCCACACCCTTTTGTGACTTCTGTGACACACTGCAACGCCCTGCTCGGACGGAAGTGTATTTCATGAGAATCAAGTGTTGATCTCCACCCTCTTCCCGTCCAGGAATTTAGACTGACCTTTATATGCCTCAGTCTGAATCGAGCTCTGAACACCGAGAAACCTTCTAAAAACACCCGAAGGTAAGGTTGCTTAAAACAAGGATTTAATTTTCGCTTCTCTGTGTATAACTATAGGATCAACCAAGGCCCTCGCCATTATTAAGAGACATTATCCTAAAAAAAAAAAAAAAAAAAAAAAAAGAAAGAAAGAAAAAACATATGACTACATAATTTTATTTTATGTGAAATTATTTGTCATTTCACAATTATATTTTACGTGTGTCGGGTTAAATTAGGGTTTCTGTTAATGACTATGAAATGAACCGATTAGGAAGCGCAGTGACCATTACGCCCTTCTTCCGCGTTGCGCACCTCTTTCTTTTATCGTAACGAGTAGCCTTATAAGTACATTAAATGACGCTTCGTTGATCATCTAAACCGATATTTATGCAATCGTTATAAGAATGTGTATGTTGTCTAGTAATGTGACATGTTACTAATTTAAACCCCATCTTGATTGTTACGCTAGCGGCTAACAGGCTAACAGGTTTTGCTAATGTGAATCTTTCTTGTATCTTTTTTTGTTGTTGTACTGAATGTGTTGACGTTTAATTATTCAAAAATACATGTTTTAAAATTGCATTTCCTTACGATAAGATGTCTTTATATTTATCAGTAGCGAAACAAAAAACATTGGCCTTGTTTGGAGCAGTAATTCACCGACATAAACAAGATGGGATGTAAGGTGCTGTGCCCCAGTGTTGCTTTTCTTGCTTATCTTATGATCTGTCAACATGTCCGAGGTGAGTTTCTATCTATCTATAAAGAGTTTTAACTTCGATTAAACATTACATCTAAAGTTTTGTGGCTTGTGGTCTATGTGTGTTAGCTTTAAGATCATCTAAATGCTAGTGTAAAAAGTTAACCATAATCAGATATAGAAAAGAAACGGTAAAATTTACATTTACAGTCTCTTTGTCTTCCAACAACACAAAAACATTCATGACACATAAACAGGGTTGCGAGATCTCACTAGGAAAAAGCCCATATTAAGTCACTTAAGGTTTTTGTTTTTCCAGGAAATGGGCATGAAGAGTATATCCAATTTTTTCCCTATACACCCCATGACGCTTTCAGTGAATTGTGGGAGTAACTTCCACAGAAGTGCAAACAATCAGATACTGCCAATAAACTTGTTTAATGGTTGGCTCTAATAATGCCACATATAAGCAAAAACTGGTACAGTGTGAAAAGATGGATAAGGTTATGTTTTAAATATTTAAAATAGGAGATTCTTAGTGCATTCCAGGGAATTATTAATGAGATATTGTTCATTAAATCAGGACAGCAGACCACAAGAGCACAGTGTCTGTTTTGTCTTTTTCATATTGTTACAGTGGAAAAGTAAAAGTAGTAATCAGAAGTACAGAACACAGACAACTTAACAGAGGTCTTGAAACTGATATTCATGTGATATCTACGTCCTGATAAATACAAATATAGAATGACTGGAAACGTACATCGCATTCAGTCAATCTGACAGATAAGGATTATTTGCAGCGCACCCTTAAAATATGTAATCATTTGTTTTTAGTCTATTTGAGTGACACTTGGCAAAACCAGAAGTGCTGCCCATATTTTCAAATGCAGACAGGGGTGGATAATATAAATCAAATCCTTTAGACAGGGGTGGATAATATATTTCCATTCGAAGAATTGTGTAGTGCTGGAATATAATATTAGGAAAGGGCACTTGGTGGGTTCATTCACTGGGCTAACTGTAGACAAGTATGTAGCGTAATGTTGATACTAGCAACTAACAGTGCTTTGCAAACAGAAAGGTTTTAGCTTAAAGCTTGATAATCCTAATCAAGGTCACAGCATGCTGCTACTGTACACAGAAATAAACGAAATCTTCACTGGTAAACACGCACATGAATTCCATTTGCTTCAATTATGAAATGGATGCATACTCTCAAAATTAATTTTAGCATTTATATGAGCCTGCAACAATATCTTCAGGCTGTTCATTGGTGCCCTAGTAATGCTTTCAAGACAGATTTAATCATGACCTTAACCAGCAGATATGTTTTTGTCCCCAGTGCATAAATATTTATGTAACCTTGATACATTTTGCAGCGATAGCAGTGATAAAACTGTATGAAAGCAACTTCAGCAAATTATTTGTTCAGTTGTAGTTAGCACCAGTGTGTGTAGCATTAGACACTGTTGTGTTTTTACCCAAAAGTTACTTTAGTTTTAGTGTTTGAAAGAGCCAAAGTTGACAACATTTGGGCTATATTTAAAAAAGGGGGGAGGGTGGATGATAAAGCATGAGCAGCACAAGAAAAAAAAAAAAAAAAAAGTAAAAACTGTTATTAAATTTTAATTAGCTGATCCCATTCAAGCATTGTGATTTCAACTGCACGTCTTACTTGGGTGAGTAAATCATACTAATTTATAATCACCTCCAGTGTTGAAGGTAATGCATTACAAGTAACGCGAGTTACGTAATCATTACTTTTTTCAAGTAGCTAGTAAAGTTATGCATTACTTTTTATTTTACAAGAAAATATCTGAGTTACTTTTTCAAAAAAGTAACGCAATAAATGTTTTCCCATTTATTGACTGACAAGTCTCCTGTCCCCATATTGGGGGAAATCGGAAGTACAGAGGCGTTGTCTGCTGTGTGAACATGTTACTGTAGTTGTAGACTAAATGTGAATGTGCATTAATTCATCCCACTCGCAAAAAAAAAACAAAAAACAGATTTAGTATTCATCAAAATGAATTAAAACAGTGAAATGCAAACTCAGAGTATGACGCAAACCTGCAATAATTAAATGTTAAATAACACATGTATCTAATCCCGTTTTATTAACCAATGTCTTTGCTGCTGACCTTTGATCCAGTTCAACCATAAAATAAGCAAAAATAACTTTAGATAAACTAACAATTGTGCTTCATTGTTTTTTTTTTTATTGCTGAAGAGTGTTGAACCTTCTTCTCCTGTGTTCTACTGTACAGACGTGAATTTACTTTTCCTTCAGCCTGAGGTTTATTCATTACACTTTTTGGTGTGAAAGGGCTTTTACATTTGCTATAAATAGAACTTCTTATATTAAAAACAATCAAGCCCTGCTCATATTTAAAAAGTAATGCGAAAGTAACGCAAAAGTAAAGTAACGCATTACTGTCCATAAAAAGTAACTAAGTAACGTAATTAGTTACTTTTTTAGGGAGTAACACAATATTGTAATGCATTACTTTTAAAAGTAACTTTCCCCAGCACTGTTCACCTCCTAGTAATTTTTTACTAAATATAAGAATAGAATAGATTAGAATAGAATAAGAATAGAGCAGTTGTTGTACTACTACTACTAATACTAATAATAATAATAATAATGATGATGATGATCAAAATAGTACTGCATCAGATTACTGTAAAGCATATGTTTTGTGTTTATTTCCACAGCACAATGCACACAGCCTTCTTTTGCATCAAGAAATGTCAGTTTAAAAGCAGAGCATCTCTCGACTCAGAGTTTCCCAGATGGATCCACTGTAACATTTGAGTGTGTGATTGGACATGTGCCAGCTAACTCAAAAGCATCTAGATCAGTTACCTGTCAGGGTAACCAGTGGACAATCCTGGAACTCAGTTGCACAAGTATGTACTCTCATTAAATATGCTAAGTACTCTATATTTGTAAATTCCTATAAAATGCCTCTTTTTATGTCTAATTTAGATATGTGAAAGGATTTATGGTATAGGTCAACAAGTCATTAAATAGCTTAACAATCCTTAAATAGCTCACAGTGGTTTTGCCACTGACAGTCACAGCAGGAAGCATCACAGTATCACACATTTTCTCTTAAAATAAATCCCTGTATCATGTAATGAAACTGCACTAAAGATTATTTTTCATTATTTTCAAACAGTATTTAAAGAGCACCAATTCTAAATCAGTCAATATCTTGAATTCATTACAGGAAAGCGCTGTGGGAGCCTTGCAGATTTTCTTCATGGGAGATATGAAATTAGTGGAATTTTATTTGGTGACACAGCTAAACCGGTTTGTGACATAGGGTAAGGGAAATGATTAAGGTCTGTTTCTATAGGGTCTTTTAAGTGTGTTTTAAACCATGTTGAATTTAGATTGTGTGCTCTGCTTGAGTATTTGGTAAGAGGAAAATCATTGCTTTCAGATACATGTTAGCGGGTCGGGAAACAACAAGAACATGCCGAGATGCGGGATGGGATGGCCGAGATCCTCTCTGTGAACGTATGTTAGTTCTTACATTCGAGTGAAATAAAATATTGAAGAGCACAAAACCATTCCCAATTTGTACTGAAAGATTTTATTGTGTTCTGAAAATAAATACCTATTCACCTGGATATGTTTTTCTATTTAGCGGTGAAATGTTCAGCACCTCCAGTCATAGAAAATGGGCAACTTGAAGATGAGCCTTTGGACAGTTATGATTATTTACAAGCAGTCTCCTATAGATGTAATGGAGGACTTAATCTTATAGGAGACTCAACACTTCATTGTTCTGAGGATGGAACCTTTAAACCAGATCCGCCAAAATGTTTTGGTAAGTTATGGTTCAAATGCCAGTCAAGGGATATGAAGGGGGAAAAAAGCACTTGTGAGTTTCTTCCTGTTAATGAATAAAATATTTAATGATCAATACTGCTCTTTTACATAAACAATTTTTCTTTTCTTTTTTCCCCAGATGGGTGTCCAGCGCCTGCAATTTCTAATGCAAAAAGAATTGGTGGAAAATCACCCCCCTACAAACTGCATAATTTTGTGGAATACAAATGTGAAGATACTTACACAATGAAAGGAGAAGCTTCTATTGTGTGTAGAGCAAATGGATGGGAGCCTGAACCACCAAGGTGCATTGGTAAGACTGTAATTATTTCTTTTATTAATGCATGACTACATTCTGTATAGGAACAGTTCACCCAAAATGAAAGTTGTCATATATTTATTGTGTTGTTTGTTGAGGAAGACTTGGTGAGCTAACCATCACATTCAAGTAGTTCAAAAGATAGAAATTAGTAATAATGTTATAATAAATAAAACAGTAGTGGATCTGTTACTGGAGTTTTGAATCAAGTGACCATAATGCATGTTACTTGTGTTTATCTCCACAGCGCCTTGTGGTTTGCCTGAGTTAAGTGAACATGTCACTTTAACAGAGGAATCCCACTCACGTAGTTTTCCACATGGATCCAAAGTAACAGTCAGATGCATTCATGGATATGAGCCAGTTGACATGACAGTATCAAAAACAATTACCTGTGAGGAAACCAAGTGGACAAAATCACTGTTGACCTGCAAAGGTAAGTACGATTATTAAATTTGTTTCAGATTTATTTGTTTTTCTTTTCTGTGAAACACAAAAGGAGATGTTTAGCAGAAAGTGAATGGGGCTGGGCCATGTGGGGCTCCACATGACATCATAGAAATTGGCCATATAAATTTTGCACTAAATTCCAGGTCTTGATTAAAAACCAGTTTACATGTCAATTTCTTTCATATATATCTGAAGAAACCTTTAGAAAGTTTCTTATCTCTCTCTTCAAGTGTGGTTGTATTTCTGGGGTTATCTAGACTTATTGTACTCCTATTTCTAATTCCCTAACTCAATGCATATGTTGACTCTCAGCCCTACCTACAACTACCACTACTGCCACAACTGCTGCGACTTCCACAGTTCGCACAACATCCAAGGCTTCTAAAGAGAAGGGTATTGTCTTTATAAATCTATACTTCATTATAAAAAATATTAGATACACATTAATGTTCTCCTAATGGTCCTGCTTTAAAGAGTTAGCGACATTCAGATCCAGAAGTAGAGAGCTCAGAAACTTTCTGTAGTGATGTTCAGACATTTCTTAACGATTATGAGAACATGATAGCCAACAATTTAGTGCTGGAAATTTTTAGCCATCACATTCAGGGATGTGATTACAAATATCACAACACATTCAAAAAAAATATTCAAATCATTTGGGAATTAAACTGGCTATACATATGCTCTAATTCATAGAAGTACTGCTGTATGTCTGCTCTGATCTGCCTGTAGAAATAATCTGATATAATACTCTAGTCTCAAAGGTAGTTGGTATAATTCAGTTAATTTGTATTGCACTTTTCGCAGCACATTTACTAACCATGTATAGGCTAGATTTGTGCATGAAATCTGTGTTCCGATGTTTCCACAAACAAATCATGATTCACCAGTAACACTCCAAAACACTCTAAATTTGATTCTTGGTTTAAAAACAAAAGAAACAGCTGAAACCACACATACTTAAATCACATAATCTGGGTGGATTTGTAAACATGTTAATTTTATACATGGATATTTCATTTTAAATATATTTTATATTTAAATTCTGAAAAAAGAGTAAAAAGTAAAAGGGTAAGAAAATGTGTCTTATGTTTGCTGAGATTGACGAAAGATTGCAAAGGAAAGGTTGCATGGATCTCTTATGCAGATATACTCCAGATTGATTAACATTAGAACAAGATTAAGAAAAAAATGTTTGCACGTGTTTTGAATGAGGCAGACATTTTTAATAAGTTCTTTTGTGTACAAATACACTCCACACAATTATTGGTGAATGAGACTCACTGTTGTAAAGCAGCTTTACTAAGAGCAGTGCTTTACAAAACCCTGCACAGTGTGGATGGTAGCAAATAACGCTTTCTAAAGTTAAAGTAGATGAGGAAAAGACCTTGAGAAGAACCAAGATTCAGCTGGGGAAGCCTTCATCTGGCACACATTATACAGCATACACACAAATCACACTTAACACATGTAATCCAGCTACATAATGCTAGATCATTTTGACTAACTTAACAGAATTATAATAGTTATTTAAATTTTGTAGTTTTTTGTTGTTGTTTTTAACTTTTTTTTTTTTTTTTTTTTTTTTTGTGGATCAATGAGTGAATCATTCTATATTAAAATAATTTCCCCCACCCCTACTAAAATTACAAATGAGCTGTTGTCAGTACAACTCTAAATGTCATTGCCATTAAAACTTTAACTCTACATTTAATATCTACTAACACTGTGTTGCATTTTGTGAAATTGGCGTTTGTAGTGTCTACTTGATGTCTTTTTGGCTTTTTTTAATATTGGCCATTATTTTATTAGTTTACATAATTAAATGTCAGAGAGAGAGGTTATTGTTTTACTTTATAACCACATCTTAATGTTATTAGCAAATGGGACATTTAGGGGAATTCTTCTTCTTCTTCTTCTTCTTCTTCTTCTTTTTCTTCACTGCATGAGAGAGTAATTATACCTCTGGTATAAATGCATAAATTAAACTGTCTGTCCACTGTATCTTTCCTACCTATGACTTTTATTTTAAATCTACTCCATCTAGGTTATCCATCTATTTGTACTTGAAGCTTCAGATTTTTCCTCATTTACTGTTTCCTAACTGTATTCTTTTTCTTCCACAGAAGACACAAATACAAGTAAGTATTATTTAAAGTAAGGATTATGATATTTGATAATTGTAGTATTCCTGTAAATGCATGTTTACAAATTTGACAGATTGTGACACCTCAGAGATCCAAATAGACTGGTTTCTAAGCATTCAAATTTCTGTTGACAATTGTCAAATGACAGTTTACTTTTGGGTTATGTTTAATTTTTTTTCACAAGTGATTTGTATTTTATAATAGATTGCAAGGATATGTAATTTTAAATATATTTCATATATAGTAAAAGAGTATGAAAATGACATTTTTAATGATTAGTTCTCTTTTGTGTACAAATACACTCCACGCAATTATTGATGAATGAGACTGAGTGAGACTCACTGTTCTAAAGCAGCTTACTAAGTGTTATTAGCTCCTTATAATGTAATTGTTTGTTCCCCCCCTTCTTCTTACCATGAGAGAGTAATTATATCTCTGGTATAATTGCATAAATTTACAAATTTACTGCAAAAATTTATTGCATAAATTGTCCACTGTATCTTTTCTACCTATGACTTTTTTTTAATAATCTACTCCATCTAGGTTATCCATCTGTTTGTATTTGAATCTTCAAAATTTTCCTTCTCTTTTACTATTTCCTAACTATTCTTTTTCTTCCACAGAAGAGCCAACAGTTAAAAGTATTCGTAAGTATTTTTTAAACCTTTTTTACTATACTTCTCAGTAAAGAGCTGATTCCCCTTGTCAGTAAAAGTCACCCGTGGCTCCTTGTTCTTTTTGATCTGAAATGTATGAAACTGGTGGATTATGATATTTGATAATTGTAGTATTCCTGTAAATAAGATTCAAAGTATCCTATAATATACTGGTTTCTGAGCATTCGGCAGGTCATGTCATATTTCTGGTTGGGAATCGTAGCTTGCTTTGATATGGCAGTTTAATTTTGGGTTATGTTTTAATTTTGTTATAAGGGTTACAATGTGATTTGTATTTTATGATAGGTTGCAAGGATGTCTTGAGCTGTTCATTTTGTCTTAATCCATTCAACTAATGTATTTATTTATTTTTTGCAGCTACATGGGGACAAGCATTGCTTGGTATAGTTGGTGTATGTAAGTCACAGTCTGCATAATTCACCTGATAATCTACATGTCCTATTCCTTCTTTTTATTGAATATAATCACAAAATCTGTTGTGAAGTTGTTGCAGTGGTGTCATTTCAGATGATAAAAAGCGACATGTATTTTAAAAAACTTGCTTGCAATTTTCGACACGGGACCACAACCTGAAAAAGAAATTTCATTGCCTAAGCCGTTAGTTCTCTATAACTGTGTCCCAAATGATGCACTATGCACTTATACACTATGTACTTATGCACTATGTACTCAACCATGTAGTGTATGAATTTTATAAGGTTATTTTGTCATTAATAATCAGAGTCTGATAGCCCCTCCCCCTTCACAACATAATTAAAGCTGTGACCGTTGAGTGCATGAAGTGTCCAACATTCCACATTTAAAGTGCACTTTTTATCTTTGGAATTTTCAGTGTAAACACAATACTTGCACTATTTATACTACAAAACGTGATAGAATAGTGCATAAGTACGCGATTTGGGATGCACCTTATGTTCCAGCCATTGCTCTATAATAGAGAACTGGATTGCTCATGACATCATAAAACGTGAAGCCACCGTGCTGCCATATTGGTATTCCCATACATTCTATTGAATTGAATTATTTAAATTATATTATTTTAAGGAGATGGCATTACCTAATATACTCATATAATAATCATTCAAAACATAACATTGTGTACTGGCAAAAATTTTGATTTCACTTTATTTTGATGGTCCCTTTACACATTCTGTTGACTATAAGTAACTAATGAGAGTTAGTTGACATGTAGGTGCAAAGCTACTTATTGTCAACAGAATGTTCAAAAGGGACCATCAAAATAAAGTGTTACCAAAATTTTTATTTCCAAGGTGATGCGTGGTAAGCTTTGAATTTAATCCAGTGTTGTGCAATACATTAACAGAGGCTTGTATTGTAATGTTTATTGTATATTCAAATCAATTTCTGGTACTAATGCCAGAGATATGTTCACGTTTAATATTTCCTGCATAAATACGTGCATAAATATTTTGTGTTTGGTTAATTACCTGTGTGGGCAGTGTGCAGCACACGCACCTGCCTTAACGATTTCAACATATTGCTTATCCTGCCCAAAAAGACCATAAACATTACAGATAACATCTGAAGTAACAATTAGTTTACATACACGTATCCTAAAAAAAAAAATACTGTGTGACTGATACGCTGCAAATCAGCTGATTTTTAGGTCAATGTTTTGGCTGTCAGTCAATGATGCCCTCTGTCGGTACAGAATAGCAATATGGCCGGTGGCTTCACTGCCTGATGGCAGTTTAAAATGAGTGAGCAGTGAGCAGTCTGGTCAGTTAGACAGATCAGTGGTTCCAACCAACAACCTAAATAGCATTTCATTGGAGAAACCAGGAAAGAGCCTGAGCACACTTAAAATAACATCCTCCCGCTAACAAATTAATTGTTTTTTTGTTTTTTGTTTTTGTCCAGTCACCCCGTCAGCTGTCACACAATATCAGTTTTGTTATTTGTAAAATATTCTAGAAAATTTGTTTTGTTGTGCTTTCATGTAGGATTCTGATGTTACTAGAATAAGAATTAGATCCTTTTTTTTTTATTTTAATCAAGCTTAATCATTTGTAATGCAATTCCTTTCTGTTTAGTGGCTGGTGGTGGAGTGCTGTACCTTGTGATCAAATATATGAAGAAACGGTAAGTTATCTGCACTGTCTCAGTTGCTCCTTATGTGATTTCTTAGCTCTTGTTCTTACACTCTCATATTGGTTAATAAATTAATATTTTGCATTCAGTGGTTGCAAAACAGGTGGAAGGTTTGGGTAGGGTTGCCACCCGTCCCTTAAAATACGGAATCGTCCCGCATTTAAAGGTAAAATGATGCGTCCCGTATCAAATCGATACGGGACGCGATTTGTCCAGTATTTTACAAATGCCATCACATAGTTGAATCAACAAATAAGTATTTTACACTGTTTATAATACTAATAGCAGTTATAATGAAATCAGTTTCATACGAGGTATTAGAGAAGCTCATTTGCGCGATTGCATTTTGGCATCTTTGTTTTCATAGTAACGGAGTCTCCTGATCGCGCGGTTTAAAACATCTAGGAGCTCACACCTGCCCTTTGAACACAAGGCTTTCCGAATGTAAGGCTGAATGGGAAAGTTATCAATGGGTCTGTCCAGTAACTAATGATGAATGCGCAGTTTGCAGGGAAACATTTCAGTTGCTCTCGGTGAACTGTCTGACTTAAAGGGATAGTTCACCCAAAATTGAAAAATTTGGCATTGTTTACACACCCACAAGATGTCTTGTGGGTGTGTAAACAACCACTGAAGAAAGAAATTTTTACATGCTCAACAAAAGAGAGAAATTATGATGTTTGGAACATTGTAATAATTTCTTTCTTTTGTTGAACATAAAAGAAGATACTTGAAGAATGTGGGTAACCAAAGAGTTTCTGGTCAAGTTATTGAGAGGACCAGCAGCTGTTTAGTTACCCACATTCTTCAAAGTATCTTCTTTTGTGTTCAAAAAAAAAAAAAAAAAAGAACTTTATGGAGGTTTAGAACAACCTGGGTAAGTTATGACAGAATTTTCATATTTTTAAAGTGAGAGAGACATCTGTGCTTCAAGGTATAGGCCTATTGTTTTATTAAAATTTGGATAGTCTGTTAATATAATATTCCATACATTATCAGAGCTTGGTAGACGTAATTATTATATTTTTAGGCATTATTAGAACGGTGAATTAATAGATTATAATTAATGTTAGACCCCATTTATTAATTTATCATTTATATTAATCATAAATATATACATCATTAAAAATGTCATATACAATTTGGCATTTTAAAAAGTTAAAAAAAAAAAAAAAAAAAACTAAATTATTTAGATAAAAATGGGACAAGTAAATGTAGCCCTAATTTGAGCAAATTAATAAAAAAGGAAAATTCATCCCATACAGGTAACAACTGCAGAACTGTCAAAAAAAAAAAGGACTAATAATAATAATTATAAATAATCAAATTTAAAATAATATTAATATGTTCTTTTGGAAGTTTCTGTTGGAAGTTCATGCGTGTGTTGGGTTTTCAAAAAAAAAAAATTATTTTTTTTTTTTTTGGTATTTTTTTGGTGGTGGTGAGGGTAGGGGGTCGTGAATGGGTGTCGCTTATTTTGCCTCGCTGAAGGTGGCAACCCTAGGTTTGGGTGAGGTTTCCACACATTTTCCATGGGAATTGGAGATGCCTTTGAGGTTTAGGTTTAATATATCAGCTGTTTATCATGCACATGCTGACTTTTGGATTCCAGCTCAAAGCTGCAAAGGTGGTGACTATTCCCTGGTGTAGATCTAAACTACTCATAATCATGAAGAGAACTCCACCTTTCAAAGAAACCTCTGCTCCCATGAAGCATTGCAAATGACATAATTGTGTCAGTATCCCTCCAAGTATCCCAATTACCCCTCTCAAGCTGTGATTCTATTCACAGGGCCCCTGGCTGTGAATACTGTATATAGACGTTCACTTTTTTTAAAAATCTGTTCTTTTCATCATCAGGTGATTGGAACATACCTTAAAAGTACTTATATTTGCAGATATATCTAGATATTTCTGAATTTTTTTTGTTTTGTTTTAGATATGTCATTCATAATGCTTCACAAGCAGTTCATTCTCTCATGAGCATTTAAGTGCCCACATTAATCCTGCTTTTTGCTTCAAATCAAAATATATATTTTTTTTAACCAGGTAGTTAAATATATAAAAATTCAGAGGAAAGAAGTTTCCATGAAAAAAATCTTCACTTTTGCAACCATTAATGCTGGTAGTCTATGAGAAAGCTGTGTGCTTTTTATTTTTTAGTTATTTTTTTTTTGGGGTGGAAGGGTTCTTGTTCTGTGTTTAGCTATGGGGTGAGGTCTTGTAAGTGTGTGCTGCATTGAGGTTTGATATTATTTAGTCATGCACATGCTGACCTTCAATGGACTTTTGGATTGCAGCTCAAAACACGAGTATTCTGACAAGGTGGCAACTAATAATCAAGAAGATTGTTTATAACACCCTCACAAACGTGGTAAGGACAGTTGGAACTGTGAATCTTTGCAACTTTCTCTAGGATAAAGGCTTTTCCTCCTCCTTGTTACCTTAACATGAGCAGACAGGCAGTGTTTCTGAACATCAAACAAGCATCATTGACATTTAAATGTGGCCGGTTAGATTTCTGATATCAAAATTCCATCAATCCCAAAATATAAAAGTGAAAGAACAAGTCAGTTGAGAGTTTAGGATTGTGGAGGACATTTTGAGTTTAGAAGGGTCTTCCTCATGACTGTGTTTAGCATATCCATGCATGCATATTCATGTCATTTATTCATCAGTGTTTTCTGGACACTTGGCTTATTCCTCTAGGTTTTTTTTTTTTTGGTTTTTTTTTTTTTAACCTGAGCTTGATATAACTAGGACTTACCAGTTTTCATACCTTAAAAAATATAGAACAAAATAATATAATTCATTCTTTGTTCTTAATTAATAGCATGCATTATTCTGTTACTTTTTGTGAATGACTCATTATATAATTTTTGCACCTCTAATTACAGGTCTTCATGAAGTTGTCCTGGAGAAAATGCAAGTGAAGAATCCTGCATATATATCATTAATATACACGTTTCCCAGAATCCTGCAAGAGGCGAACTGCTTTCCCACAACAAATTCCTCCATAATCAGACCCAATGTTGCTTTAATAAGACAAGCTTAATTTGGAATAACTCCTTTCTAGCAGTCGCTAACTCTTTTTTTCCCCCCATTCTGTACTCTGAAACAGATCTGTCTTCACACAAGTCAGATTGATTTCACTTTTATAAAGTGTATGCTTGTCATTTCTTAATTTTTAACACTGTTAATACAGTGATCACTCTCTTTTCTTGATGTTGCTGTTCCTCTTCCTGAGAACATCTAAGGATTCATGACAAAAATGTGCACTGACTGTCCCTTACCTCACTGATTTAGTTGAGGACTACATTTAGCATGAATATTTATGTAGAAAGTCTGATCAAATCTCTGATTTAAAAGAGATGTCTGAAATTGTAACACTTCCATAGTATTTGTGAATCCACATTGTACAAACAAAACCAAATGTTGTACAATGCTTAAGGCTGTTTTAATTTTGCCTGGTTTTACTTTTCATCTGGATAAAACAGGATATGTATATGAACTTTCCAGTAAATATTATGTAGAATGTGATTTTCAGTGCAGATTTGAAATTGAAAGTTTTGTTTAATCCTGCTCAAGTACTTAAAGTGCCTTTTCATTCTAAGGTTTTTGTTCATTGTTGTCTAGCTGTATGTGTTGAGCAGACTTTGTATAGGTTCTAATTACATTAGAGATGCTTTGCTATAGTTCTCGATTACAGACTTTGGTCTAGTGAAGAGAAAGAAAAGAACTCTTAAACTTTTCTTTTCTGCGATGTTAAACATCATTTGCTTTTGTCTACTTTATTAATATTTACAGAATTTTCCAAAGTACTTAAGCCCAAATACTTACAGAGGCCTAATTGTTTTTTTGTTATTGGGCGCAGTTTTTTTTTTTTTATTTATACTAACTTGCTCTTGCCAAATTGCAGTCATGTAAAATCAGCTGTAGGTCAGCTAATATTTTCAACAATTTTTGTTAAATTGGTCAAGTAGTAATTTAATTTTAACAGCGAAATTTTTCCCTAAACGAGTGTGTTTGTTTGTGTGTGCGTGTGTGTGGAAACTGGCTGTTTAAGCTTTTTTTTTTGTTTGTTTGGTTTTTTTTTTTTCAACCTTCCAGGTTCAAAGATGTATTATATTGTTTTATTGTAGCAATTAGGTGTTGTTTGGAATGGTTTTGGACCACGACTTTATTTGTGCCATTTTAAACTAGGAATGCACTGGCATGACCCTACGACAGTACTAAATTTGGAAATCAACCAAGTTTATCAAATATAAATCCACCTCTTGTGATTCTATATTTCACTGAGATGTCTGGGTGCCTGGATGGTCTCAAAATAAAAGCTCCACAATCAAAACAGAACACTTGGGTACTTAATTGACAAATGTTTCCATTTGTTCATTTTATTTTAGTTCTTAGATATTGCAGACTTAATCACTGATTCTTTGTCAAATTGTGATGTTGTAAAATTAGATTTTACTCTTAAAATGTACAAACATACAAATCCAGTACAATATGAGAAACAAACCGCCAGATTTATAAGACAAGATAAATAACAGTAGTCCAAAATATAACAGCACAAAGATGTTCTAATGCAAAACGTCAAAAATGTTATTGCATTAAGTCTGTCTAGTTTACCACTTGACACAAAAACATGCATGTGCACTGTATGTGTACTGAAATGTGTAGGTTCAATTCAATGCATTAGGTATCATCATGAATAAATATCAATGAACCAAGTAGGTACAACTGCAGACCTGAGATCTCTAAAATGGGGCGTGAACTCCAAAAGTGGGCAGAACCTCCAAAATGGGGCGGGGTCTATTTGCGCAAAGATTTTCACCATTGGCTCTGGCTTCAGCCAATTCTTATTGACTTACATTTCAAAATAAAACTTTATAAATTAAACATTGTTTCTAGTTGATCTAAAATAAAATATGCTATATAAATCAATATTCTCCGTGAGAGCACGGGGCTCAAGGTCCGCAGGGTAGGAGGGGGTAGTGACGCTGGGTGTAACTAAAAAGGTGCCATGGTCCGGTTGAGGTCCAGTTGGGGAGTTACGGAACGGCCGGCTCGGCGATCTCATATCGCATAATCTTATTAACTGCTTATCTCCTGAACTGCAACTTTCTTTACCATGCTATTCAGCACCAATCCCACTGGTTAAGGTTAGGGTCAGGTGTGGGGTAGGTTTAGGGGTTAGCATTTTTGTAGCATAGTGCAGTGTTGCCATCTAATTTCCAGGGGAAGTTGCTAAAGGAAGGTTGATTTGTTGCTAAATGAAGTAGTTATGTCATTGCGCGATGACATTATTGCGTAATCACGACGCAAAATTGGCACATCAAATTTCAGCAAACAATATATTTTATATGTTAATTTAGATTTGTTTGTAAAATAATATGCATAATATTAAAATATAAATAACTGTATTTTTAAATACATTGAATTATTGAACGCTTATACAATTTTGAATGATTACAATTTGTTTTTTTTAATAGCTAGTAAACTAGTAATACTACACATTCTCAACAATTATGCTTTAAGCAGTGTATTAGTAGTTAGTTAGTGTGCTACACTCTAAGAAAAGTCTGTAAATAGGGCACAATCTACTATGTTAATATGAAAGAATTTTCCGTATTGGTTTTTACCTGCATTTTAAATTACACATTGTGTTTTTGGGTTACAGCGTTACAATGGATAATGTCCTGGACAATTACTAGTATCTTTTCCATTTTTCTTACAGTGTACTAACTGATCACCAATCACAGATACATGCTGCTAACAAAGTGTATCAAATGAACAATTATTCAATTATTATTATTAAATTGAACAAAAGTTGATAAAAGTTGCCAAATAAATGTTAAAAATTGCTAAATTTGTTGCTAGGTGCTTTTGGAAGAACAAGTTGTTAGGGTAGTCTGAAATGTTGCTAACTTTAGCAACAAAATTGCTAAATTGGCAACACTGGCATAGTGTAGGAAATTAACACAGGGATTGACACAACCAATAAAATCTTTAGAGTCATCTGTGGGGCAGAGTTTGAGCTGAAGTTGATTGGGAGAAAAAAAATTGCGCATACTTCATGTGCCTGTCTGTGAATGGGAGGAAGCCACGCCCTATTTTGGAGCTCACACCCCGTTTTGGAGTTCCCGCCCCCATTTGGAGATCTCCAGGCTGCAGTTATACCCTTCTCGAATGAACAACTTTTTGCAGCATTTATTAATCTAGACCAGTGCTTCCCAAACCTGTCCTGGAGGACCCCTAGCCCTGCACATTTTGTATGTGTCCCTTATCAGACACACCTGATACAACTCATCAGCTCGTTAGTAGAGATTGCAAGACATGAATTGGGTGTGTTTGATAAGGGAGACATACAAAATGTGCAGGGCTAGGGGTCCTCCAGGACAGGTTTGGGAAGCACTGATCTAGACCAATGTTAATTTACAAATATAAAATTCATATAATATTCAATGTTAACCAGTGTTCCTTCATATGTGTATATGTACAGTATATAACACGTTAATTTATACAACTTTAATTGTTTGTTTATATATATATATATATATATATATATATATATAACAAACAATTAAAAATGCTGTAAAAGAATTGTTTGCTGTTATTTCATGTTAGCTAGTGCATTTAATATATTGAACCCTATTGTAAAGTGTTAATCAAATAATTACAAATGTAATAAGGAAGAGATGAAAATAATTTCACCACTTTCTAAGACATCAAAATAAATCTGAAAAATATGATTTGCCTTTGAATATACTGATTTATATATACAGGTGCATCTCAATAAATTACAATGTCGTGGAAAAGTTCATTTATTTCAGTAATTCAACTCAAATTGTGAAACTCATGTATTAAATAAATTTATTGCACACAGACTGAAGTAGTTTAAGTCTTTGGTTCTTTTAATTGTGATGATCTTGGCTCACATTTAACAAAAACCCACCAATTTACTATCTCAACAAATTAGAATATGGTGACATGCCAATCAGCTAATCAACTCAAAACACCTGCAAATGTTTCCTGAGCCTTCAAAATGGTCTCTCAGTTTGGTTCACTAGGCTACACAATCATGGGGAAGACTGCTGATCTGACAGTTGTCCAGAAGACAATCATTGACACCCTTCACAAGGAGGGTAAGCTACAAACATTCATTGCCAAAGAAGCTGGCTGTTCACAGAGTGCTGTATCCAAGCATGTTAACAGAAAGTTGAGTGGAAGGAAAAAGTGTGGAAGAAAAAGATGCACAACCAACCGAGAGAACCGCAGCCTTATGAGGATTGTCAAGCAAAATGGATTCAAGAATTTGGGTGAACTTCACAAGGAATGGACTGAGGCTGGGGTCAAGGCATCAAGAGCCACCACACACAGACGTGTCAAGGAATTTGGCAAAAGTTGTCGTATTTCTCTTGTTAAGCCACTCCTGAACCACAGACAATGTCAGAGGCGTCTTACCTGGGCTAAGGAGAAGAAGAACTGGACTGTTGCCCAGTGGTCCAAAGTCCTCTTTTCAGATGAGAGCAAGTTTTGTATTTCATTTGGAAACCAACGTCCTAGAGTCTGGAGGAAGGGTGGAGAAGCTCATAGCCCAAGTTGCTTGAAGTCCAGTGTTAAGTTTCCACAGTCTATGATGATTTGGGTTGCAATGTCATCTGCTGGTGTTGGTCCATTGTGTTTTTTGAAAACCAAAGTCACTGCACCCGTTTACCAAGAAATTTTGGAGCACTTCATGCTTCCTTCTGCTGACCAGCTTTTTAAAGATGCTGATTTCATTTTCCAGCAGGATTTGGCACCTGCCCACACTGCCAAAAGCACCAAAAGTTGGTTAAATGACCATGGTGTTGGTGTGCTTGACTGGCCAGCAAACTCACCAGACCTGAACCCCATAGAGAATCTATGGGGTATTGTCAAGAGGAAGATGAGAAACAAGAGACCAAAAAATGTAGATGAGCTGAAGGCCACTGTCAAAGAAATCTGGGCTTCCATACCACCTCAGCAGTGCCACAAACTGATCACCTCCATGCCACGCCGAATTGAGGCTGTAATTAAAGCAAAAGGAGCCCCTACCAAGTATTGAGTACATATACAGTAAACATACTTTCCAGAAGGCCAACAATTCACTAAAAAGTTTTTTTTTATTATTGGTCTTATGAAGTATTCTAATTTGTTGAGATAGTGAATTGGTGGGTTTTTGTTAAATGTGAGCCAAAATCATCACAATTAAAAGAACCAAAGACTTAAACTACTTCAGTCTGTGTGCATTGAATTTATTTAATACACAAATTTCACAATTTGAGTTGAATTACTGAAATAAACGAACTTTCTAATTTATTGAGATGCACCTGTATATTGAATATATTGAATGATTCAATATACCATTTTTCTTTCTGCAAAATGTGTGTAAACACTCAAATACTCATGCTAGATCCGTTAATTCTTGATTAACAACCACATCAGTTTTGACAGACATACAAATCAAGTATATTTTTACAATTTTGACAACATGACAGTTTTTGGCTCAAATCACTCACTCTAAGGCACTGAAATTGCTGGGCCTTTTGGATCATCAAAGCGGTCCATGGTGCGAAGCTGCATGATCATGTGCAGGCCATAGGTAAGAATGAACACCATGAGCAGAGAGGTCAGCAGGCCCATCCAAATCCCCGGAGTGAAGAATCCTGCACAATCGCTGGCATACGAGAAATCTTCACCAGTAACGTTGAAGCCTTGGATCTGTGGGAAACATGATGCATCAATCAGCTGCAGTATGTGGAGTTTTTGTGGTATACTGTACATGAGTCTCGTTTAACACTACCAGTCCAAAACAGCGCACTGCAATAGTACCTGAAAATCAGTGAAGGACAGCGTCCAAAAGGTAGCATTGTCCGTAGCACTTGGTTCAATGGGAATCAAACCATTCGCTTGCAAGAGTGAAATTGAAAGTGACCCCTGGTATCTTGCCTGCCCTTCCTGAAAGGAAAATATTGCACACAACAAACTATTGTTAATGTCATTATAAGTTGTTTTGTGACCTTGATGCATGGACAGTGATCAAAGAACTGTCAAGATAGATTTTTCTCTATACTTTTTGAGTTTTAAATATACAATGTAATAAATAAATAAGGCAACCAAATACACTCAATCTTTTTTAATTAACTATATTTCTGAAAAATTTTCAGCTTTGTCAGCTGAACTCTGATATAAATATTCAATTGAAGATTTTAACATATTTCAATAATTTCACATATTCACATGTTCATGGTTCTGTGGTGTCATATGACACACAGGTAAACAAAATATTTGTTTTTTAATTTTAAAATTATTCATTTATTTTAATTAAACATTTTTTTTTGTATTTAATTAATAGTCTACTACTGAGTAATTGGCAGTCAAGGCAACTTAAGATTTTTCAGCATTTATCGATGCAAAGACCTACAATATGTTGCTCTTTCATCTATGTATATTTTTCAGTATATGAAATTATATGGGGTATTCACCATTTACTTTTTAACACTATAGAGTTGCAGTGAGATGCACATATACCTCAAGACACAAATGTCACAGTGATGATCAGCATAATCAAAACTCTGAACCATTATAGCTTACTAGTGGCAGCAGCAAAACAAAAATTGATTTTTTTTTTAATTTAAATTTAAATTTTTTTTTTTTTTTAAATAATAGTAACCATTTTTTAAATAATAGTAACCATTTTTTTCAAGCTGCAATACAAGCTGATTAAACAAAATAAAAAAATGACTACTATTCAAGCTACATTATTTTATTTTATTTATTTATTTTTTTTGTTAGAAGATTTTCCAGGTTACATAGGAAGGGATTTCCACATGTGCACACCCATCCTGTTTCCCCCAGTCTTCATCTTTTCATGAGTATTGTTGAGTACACACTAATTCTGAAGGACTCCGCGTCAGTGTGCGTGAGTAAAATTAGGTTACATGATTTTGAGCTTTTAATCTTTCTTAAACACTGTTAATCTTAGCATTAAATTTTAGAGATTGTAAATTTCCGCTATGGTAGGTAAAGAATCTACGGTCACCGCGAGGGGACGTCTTCGGAGTCGGTGCACTTAGTTTTATTGAGGCCATGACAATTTTTATTTTATTTATTTATTTATTTATTTATTTATTTTTTATTCATTTTTTTTTTTTTTTTGTGGCCACGACATCATAACTTGTGGGAACGTGATAATAAGTCGTGGCCACGAGATCATTTTGTTGAGGTAACGACATCCTCATGTCGTGGCCTTGAGATGCTATGTTGTGGGAACAACATCCATTTCTCGTGGCCATGACTTCTTATGTTGAGGGAACATATTTTTCTCGTGGCCACGAGTTTAATGCGTAAACAAACCTGCGTGACCATATAGCAACCCGGGATTATCAGAGATGGATAAAACATTTTTATTAACATTAAACATTTCATTTAATATTTGTATATTATTATTGTTGTTGTTATATTAACTTGTTAGAGCTATATTTTTATATTTATTTCATATACATATAATATTTTATTATTTTCTGTTTCAATTCATGTATTGCTTTACCTAATTAACGTTCTGTGTAATTATGCTAGTATTTGCTACCATATATTTGCAAATAGCCTACTGTAAATGCCTGACAATTATGCCAATACTTTATGACTGTAGGCTATTTATGCCCGTGTGTGATGATAAATGAGCGTGTTGTGTTTTCATTTACAAATGAAACTACGTGAATGATTTATTATATGATTTATTCAACGAAACACTAGGCTATAATATTTATAATTATTAATTTGCCGAAATAAAATGAAATATATGTTTAAATTCAACCTTTAAACAACAGTTCCAGTAGGCTATAAATTCCAGTCAGCATAATCAAAGCTTTATTGGCATGTCGAGCATTACAGTAGGCTTATTTACAAAACTAGACAGAACGTTATGTAAAGAGATCGAAATGAAGGGAAAAAACGAATATAAAAATGTAATAATAGGCTAATAATAATAATAATAATATACAAATACTACGGAAAAAGACGATCAGTTAATGGACAGTTACAAGACTGTGGGATGGATAAAAATGTTTTCTTGTAGGTCTATGTTATTTTATGTACTTTATGTAACATAACATTTGTAACATTTATTCATGATAAACTTTATTCGAATGCTGTCTACATCACGTGCAATAGCCTGCGACAAGCAATTTGGGTGTCCACACCAGACACGACGTGACACCGCGACGCGACAGATTCAATCAAGCGCACTGCTCTCGCAACGAAATGGATACGTTTATAATTAATTCATAAATATTAAACCTTTTTAACATCATTAAATGTTCATACTGAGTGACTGATAACATCTTTGTCGTGGAACACACTCGTTGGTTCGCAGTGAGTCACGGTTTTAACGTACATATTTGGTTTAATTTATTTTCAAGATCTGAGGTAAACTATCTATTGTTGCTTTCAGTATGGCTATAAGGTCACGCAATATGATATTTAAACTTATATTGGACACGTTTAACTTTGAATAAAGCACATAATCTCCTGAGATTATCTACTGTCATATAGTTTGTATGTTGTTGTTCCGGCTAGTTAGGACAAAAACTCAGATTAACATGGAAAAGATACCTTTTATCGCGTGTAGTTAGGGCAAGGTGTAAGCCTATATGGGTAATATAATAATTTAATAATGTAATAATTTCTATAATAATTAATATAATAATTTCAATTCAAAATAAAAGATTAATAAATCCATCTCTGATAATCCTGGGTTGCTATGGTCACGCAGGTTTGTTGGCATTAAACTCACGACTTCACATCGCGTGGCCACGACATAAGGATGTCACCTCAACAAAATGATCTCGTGGCCACGTCATAATATGACGTTCCCACGAGTTAATATCTTGTGGCCACAACAAAACTAAGTGACCCGAAGATATCCCCTCGCGGTCACCGTAAGAATCAAGGATGTTGCTCTTAATATAATATTTGCTATAGCCTATAAAGTTGCTTTTCTTGTTGGGTATTTAATTAAAAACATTTATCTTTAATTCAAAAAGAACACTTTAAAGAGATAAGGCTATTATGTGCACTTTTAAAGATTGTAATGTCTTTTAAAGGTTTTAAAAAAGAAAGAAATATGACCAAACTCATGTTCATTTATATGAAATGGTTTCAGTGTTCTTCTATAATGTTTTATTCTGCATGGAGCAGGTTGCCCCTTTGAACTCAGGAATGTCTTGTATAATTAACTGTTCCACTGCTGTTTTTTCAGTTACAGAAAAAAAAACAATTGCTCTGGAATTATATTGGGCTATAGTTCACCAGTGTTCAGAGACTATGGGATTTAAGTTGCTGAATCTCTGTGCTGCTGCCCTCTTCCTGTGTCTTCTGAAAGCTGGGAGAATCAGAGGTGAGTTCATAAGTCATTCCATTTTGGTCAATGTGTTTGAGCTACAAATTATTTTATCTACAGATAGCTACAATAAATGACATCTTTAATATCATACCAATCTATTATATTGTGCAATACACATCTGAAATTTTCTGTCTGTAATTTGATGGAACAAAAATGGGTAAATAATTTTATTATTTACCCTTACCCTAAATTTCTCCCAAATTTTGTGAGAAAACATTTAAAACCCTAAAAGATTCTAGTTCAATATATATGCTGACAAGCAACAAAAGACACATTTAACAACAGACAAAGACTAAGACAAACACAGCATGGTTACATAACAACTGTCCTTTTTGTAATTGATCTGAATGGCAAAAATTTGCCCAATGACTACTGGGTTACTGGAATACTACAGATTAAAAGCGTGTGATTTGTTCTTCTCCTCAGCCCAATGTACACAGCCTTCATTTGCATCAAGAAATGTCATTTTAACAGCAGAGCATCTCTCGACTCAGATGGATCCACTGTAACATTTGAGTGTGTGATTGGACACAGTCCAGTTGACTTAGAAGCATCTAGATCAGTTACCTGTCAGGGAAACCACTGGACAAGTCTGGAATTCATTTGCGCAAGTACAGTATGTACTGTCTTTAAGTACCCTATTCGTAAATTCCTCTAAAATGTCTTTCAACATTATCATTTATATATATATATATATATATATATATATATTTTTTTTTTTTTTTTTTTTTAAACATCTTATGTGAGTAGTTTAAATGCATCAGCAAGCCTTAAATGGCTCATAGAAATGCTCATAGTAATGGCTCATTCCTCTTGAAATGAATCTCCTTAGATAATGAAACAATAAATGCTGTGCATTATTTCCGTGAGCATGTGAAGATCACAAATTCTAAAGTAGTCAATATTATCTTTAATAAATTATGAAATCCTGTGGAAATCTTGCAAATGTCTTTCATGGGAGATATGAAGTAACTGGAAATTTATTTGGTGACACAGCTAAACCAGTTTGTAACAAAGGGCAAGTGAAATTCACTTTTTTGAGGTGGATGAAGTGGGTTTGTGGAATTTAGATTGTGCGCTGTGTTTGAGAATTTGGTAAGAAGATAATCATTGGTTTCAGATACATGATAGCAGGTCGGGAAACAACAAGAACATGCCGAGATCAGGGATGGGATGGCCCATTTTTGTGGAATGTTACCAAACCATTTTGGTTACCCTTGATTTCTACTGTATGGACAACAATTTCTTGCATTTCTCAAATTATGTTCCACAGAAGAAAGAAAATCATACAGGTTTGGAATGACATGATGTTGAGTAAATGATGAAAATTTTCATTTTTGGGTGAATCTCCCTTTAAGAACTTTATTACTTGTAAATAATAAACACCAAATTTATATATGACACTGATATTTATCTTTAATCAGGCCCTTATTGAATTAACATTTTACTTCAATTAAAATTCATTAGAACTAAACATCTGAAAAGAAAGAAGTATCCAGAGTTTAACTGACTAGTATTAGTAGGATGGTTGTCACAAGAAGTAAAACCATGGTCCTTATTACCATGGTTATATGGTTTTTAAAATAAAAAAGTAATAATAAACTATAAAATTTGTAGTTTAAAAAACCAAACATGAAGAAACTACAAAAAACAGCTTCTATGAAATTAAAATAGCCTATTCCCCAATATGTAATAACAGTAACATTTAAATACATTTCTGCCAACACATAGGCTATTTGTATAGTGTTAATAACTTCAAGTTAAATTACTATGGTGCTGAATTGACAAGCCTATTAACGTTTTCCAATATACCTCATTGTCATGGCTGTTTTCAGCCAGCATCACTACAGAACATTTAATGTTCTCATCAAGCGACTCACGCTGTTTATCTCTTATGAATCGTGGCAGAAGCGTGGCGCTGTACGGTGACTGATCCAGCTCTTTGACGCGTGGCTGGCAGATGCATCGGGTAGCGCTGCTTCGTGCTTTTGAAGTATTTGCTTTATGCAGTTTCGCATGTGCTGTAATTTAAAAACAACGCCTAATATCGAGGAGGTCTCCTTCGTTTCGGCGATCGGCCCACTACTTGAATGGAATGTCCCAGTGTTCCCGATGGCCAGTAGGCGATCGCGGGCCCCCTAGACCTCTGGGCCCTATGCACTCTGTCACCCTTTTCCCTTCACCCTTTTTAGGAGAGGAGAAGGTAAAAAGCAATACAAAACAATGTACAGGTTATGTTGTCATTCTTTTGCTCTCTGGTTGAATGCAGTGTTATAATAGGCTAGGCCTATTTATTTGATAATAACATCAACCAGTGAAGCCTTATATGCATCTAACTCTGGGGGAAAAGCTTAATAAAATCACCAAAACAAGTCTTCATGTTTAGAATGAATACAAACACATTCCAAAACTGTAAAAGGTTATGCATTTAGAAAAAAGTTTTTATCCAAAATGACTTACAAAAGAGGAACAAAGCAATTAGTCAGAAGTCAGCCATACACCATGCCAGGTTTATTAGACAATAACAATAAAGTGCTAAGTTTATCACAAATAAACACAAGATTTTGACGCACATCATTCTTATTAGATCGTTGCATTCCACCTCGTACCAAGTTGTTTTGGATAAAAGCTTCATGTTAAGAATGAATAGTGCACAAACACATTTCCAAAACTGTAAAAGCACATTCTTATTAAATTGTTGTATTCCACCTCGTACCCGCTACAATTGATAGAAAATCACTGTAAGCACGCAGTTAAGACAATTTGTTGTATTCCACTTAATACACAACAAACAATATACAATAAGATTTGATCTTCTAAAATGAGTCCGTGAGTACAGTTTACAAACCCGTGGGAACGGATTGCGAAAGCGTTTGCACGGATTATGAATTCGTGGGTACGGATTTAAAAACCGAAGGTATAGTTTACAAAATCTGTGCACACGGATTGGAAATTCGTGGGTACGGTTTGTTAAACCGAGGGAACAGTTTAAGAATTCGTGAGTACGATTTATAAACTGAGGGGACGGACTGCAAAACCGTCGCCACGGATTTTTTTATTTTTTATTTTTTTCCTACAGGTGACTTCCGGGGCTCCGTAAATGCCAGTGAAGAAAAAATTACTTGTGATTTTCTTCCTGTTAATGCATAAAATATTTAATGATCAATACTGTTCTTTTACGTAAACATATTTTGTTTTCTTTTTTTTTTTTCCCAGATGGGTGTCCAGCGCCGACAATTCCTAATGCAAAAAGAAGCGGTGGAAAATTGTAGTAGTAGAATCAATATTACATGATTTAATCTGTTCGTCCGCCGACAGTATAATCATCAATTCTAGGAAAGACTATTTTCCTGGCCAAAAAAGAATGACTTTCCTAATTCATACAGTACTAGCATTAACTTGTAGCAAGTGACTCCGAATTGTGAGCAGCACACAGAGGCAAATAATTGTGAATATAATGAATTTAATAAATGAAACTACAGATAACATACACCTAGACTAAGCAAAACACATATATACAGAATGAAGGAAAGTAAGGAAAGAGAGAGGAGAACAAAGAATGGCAGTATTTAGCATCAATTAACCACAACCTAGTGAGAATCATCAGAGAATCAAAAATCACCTTAACAAAGGGGCCCAAACTTAGACACGCATCTAACAAGTTGGAAACGGTTACTTGCTTTGGCTTTGTTGCTGAACAAGAGTCCGGATACAGTAGACAACAGAAGTTCTTGATGAGTTCAGTAGGAGTGAGCTGGAGGCTTTCGTCGTGTTCTTCTGAAGATCGGAGAGTCCACAGTGAGTCGACAAAGTTACTTGAGGATAAAAACTGCCAGAAGGTCCGACTCAAGGGTGATGAGTCTTGGAGAGTGTGTCTCAAAGGGATTGAGCAATGATGGGTTTGGGTTAGGGACTTTTAATGGTTCCTGGTCACACCCATCTTTGGCAGGTTGACCAATGTAGAGGTGTGAATTTTGAGCGGGAGAGGTTCCTTTGTCTCACGCAACACCTTATTTGCATGGTTTATGGTGGTCTGGAGGAATTGTCCAGTATTAAGTCAAAGTATGATAAAAAGAGTATGGTGCAAGTCATGGTGACACAATATACCATTAATCTGGGAATCAGAAGACGGTCATTTTGATACCTAACATGCCAGGGTTTGGAAAACATTAAGGCAGTGATACATTCATATGTCTAGATCCAAGTAATTAGAGCTTCACTACAGTACTACAGAGTTTTAACTAAGCTACTATAACATAGGAGCATGCATACAACACAGGAATACACTATATACATTTTGGAACAGTTTGATTGTGGATAAATGGAGCCAATGTCCTTTTCTATGTGTATTGTGGATTTTGAGTGTGTCTGGGCCACGGATAGTGGCTCCTCGTGGGGATGGAGGAATCGTTCCTTCCCCCCTGGAATCTCTTTGAAGCTCAAAGAGAAAGTTGACGACTGTCCCTGCTAGCGTTGGAGAATATAGCAGAGGTGATAACATCCTCTGAACCAGAGGTGGACGTTAGACATGTATCTGTGATTGCATCTTTAATTTCGTAATCACAAGGCATCTGTAATTTCGCAATCACAAGGAAGGAGGGAACTTTACTATGCCTAAAACCTGATTGAGCATCTTGATTGTATTCAAACGCTACATTGCATTGGCTTTGGTTGGTGCTGAGCAGTGGCGGACTGGCCATCTGGAGCACCGGGAGTTTTCCAGGTGGGCTGCTGTACAATGTGGGCCGGCACTTTGCGTAATATACAGTAGCCTATAAAAACTTGGATTGTAGTAACTGCACATATATCCTTCCATCGGTCCAGACGAATGGCCCAGGCCGCGCGGCCCACTTTTTCAAAAATTCTAATTAATTTAGCGCGCTCCGGCTCAGTACAGCGGCTCAAAAGCGCTCCTCAGTGTCAAAATACAGCCAATCAAAGTGTAGAAGGCGGGATTTACTGTTCACAGACGCTGAGCTGCACGCGACTTGAATGCAAGCTGAGGTAAGATGCAGCTAAACATGACAGACAATTCAGCAATATTTGCCAACCGTTTACGATAAAAAACAAACAAACAAAAAAAAAGTTAAACGACAGACATTAATTTCCAAGAATACAAACTACTACTGACCTTTTCAAATTTCTCAGATTTTAATGCCATTTATGTTATTCGTCACAATGTAGGCTACATAACATAGCAGTTATCAGCAGACATGAGATACGAGTTAATGTATATCTATATATAGGCTTTCTTCCGTGATTTCACGTGTCTAAGAAAATGTTTAAAAATCTATAAAAATCATTCTCAATCTTACTGAAGAACATTGTAGATCTGAAGACTTTTGCTTTCGAGTGCTGTGCATTGGAAAGTGATTTATATGATGGGCCTAATAAAAATATAATTTGCTTATTAATGCACATGCATTATTTTATATACACACTGGTGGTTAAAAGTTTGAAATAATTAAGGCTTTTTATTTATTTATTTGAAAGAAGATTGAATGTATTTGATCAAAAATACAGGAAAACAATAACATTATATTACACTTAAAATAATTGTTTTGCATTTTTAAAATGTAATTTATTTCTGTGATCAAAGCTGAATTTTCAGCATCATTACTCCAGTCTTCAGTGTCTCTTCAGAAATCATTCTAATGCTGCTTAAGTTGCTGCTTAATTATTATCAGTTATTATTTGTGATCAATTATTAATAATGGTTTTATTATTGTGGTTCTCAGTTAAAGAACAGCATTTATTTGAAACATAAGTACTTCGTAATAAGTCACTGTCACTTAAATCAGTTTAATAAAAGTCCCTTTTTGTATTCTATAATCTTTGATTTTATGCAACATTGTTGAAGGAAAATATTAATTGATATTTTTTTTTATCTTACCCAAGACCGAATGGTATCACATTTTCCACAAAAATATGAAGCAGCACAACAGTTTTCAACATTGATAATAATCAGAAATGTTTCTGTTTCTGCAGCAAATCAGCATTTTAGAATGATTTCTGAAGGATCATGTGACACTGAAGACTGGAGTAATGATGCTGAAAATTCAGCTTTGATCACAGCAATCAATTATATTTTACTATATATTCGCATAGAAGACAGCTATTTTAATTTGTAACATTATATATTTCACAGTACTGTTTACTGTATTTTTCATCATCAAAATAATTTGTATACTCTTTTCCACAATTGGAGCTCTATTCCTTAAAATGATAGACGACAAGCTCCTGCAAAAGGACAAATACTGTATATGTAATAGAAAGGAACCATAAAAACAGTCCACATTTTGCACTATTCAAGTCTTCTAGACGATACCAGAGCATTGTGTCATATGGATGATTATATGTATTCAACTTTAGTGATATTAAACTGTCCCTCGTAAAAATTTTTAAAATTATTTACTATTTGCCATATACACCAGAAAAGACGAATTATAATGTAAAGAAGTATGCCACTCATTTATGGTGTGGTGCGGTGTGTTGCGGACCGGGTTTAGTGGGCCACTCTGTGCCAAAAAGTCCAGGGCCACTTTTTGGCCCCAGTCCGCCCCTGGTGCTGAGTAAAGTGTCCTGGTGTGTGTTCAATGCGTAGATTCTGAGGAATTCCTTTAGGAGTGAAAGCTTTGTCATTCCAGCCATGAGTTGATTGGTCCGAAGTGAATCGACAAAGTTGCTGAACTTAAAACTGTCAGAAGATCGGACTCCCGCCAGAAGGGGAGTCGCGATCCTTCCAAGGTGAGATGTGTGTCTCCTGGGAACTCCAAGTAAAGGGAAGAAGAACTCCCCTTTTGGGTGTGGGAGAAGTTTTATCTGGTTTCCCTGTAAAACCCATTTTGGTTAGTTTGACCAATAACAAGGCGCATAGTTTCAGCGGAAAAGTGTTTGTTTGTCCCACTTGACACCTCATTTGCATGTTTTATGACTGGTCTGAAGAATCGGTGTAGTTTTACCCACAGTACAGTAAAAATAGTATGATGCATTTCATGATCACATAGTGTACATCATTGTTTGAGGAATAAAGAGCAGATCATTTTGATACCAAGAAAGAAACATCTAGAAGATACTAAACCAGAGATACATTCATACACCTGAATATGAGTGTTTAGAGCTTATTAATACAAATAACGAGTGGTAACTAGGCTAATATAATAAGGAAATATACAAACAACACATGCATATATCAGATACATTTGTAACTGATTAATTATGGTCTAAATAAAGAAAATGTCTCTATGTGTGTGTGTTATGTGTATTGCAATTGTGGAGGTAGTCCACTGGTCAGCCAGGCCGTTGGTGCCTGGTACCGAGGGTCATTTAGTTCTCTTTGGAATGTGTTTGAAGTCCGATGGAGAGAACAGAGAGTCGATCTGTTTAGCATCTTTTTGACAGTGGGGGGACAACCATTGGCAATTTAGCACCCATATAAATGTAGAATGTGGTGCCAGGTCTGTGAATTATATGCAAATGTCAAAAGGCTAAAAGGGTCTAATACATAAAGTCCCAACAACCATCAAGGATCATAAGCAGATGTTACAAATGCATGACTGTGTTCTGTTTGAAAGAATTGACAACATTAAAGGAACAGTTCGCCCAAAGTGAAATTTGTCATATACTTGTGTTGTTTGTGGAGTAAACCTTAGTGAGCTATAGTGAGTCTAGCTAACATCACATTCAAGTAATTCAAAAGATAGAATAAGGTAGAGATGAGTAATAATAGTATAAAAACCAAAGTAGTACTGGATGTGTTCCTGGAGTTTTGCATAAAATGGCCATAATGCATGTGCCTTGTGATTATCTCCACAGCACCTTGTCGTTCACCTGTTTTAAGTGAACATGTCACTTTAACAAAGGAATTCCGCTCACGTAAAAGTTTTCCACATGGCTTTAAAGTAACAGTTGAGTGCATCTGTGGATATGAGCCAGTTGACACGACAGTATCTAAAACAATTACCTGTGAGGAAACCAAGTGGACAGAACTGCTCCTGACCTGCAAAGGTAAGTACTGTGATTATGTATTTCTCCTGATCTGTTTGTTTGTCTTTTTCGTGAAACACAAAAGGAGATGGTTAGCAGAAAGTGAATGGGGCCGGGGCATGTGGACCTCCGCCTGACAACACGACATTATAGAAATTGTCCATACAAATATACATACATACATACATATACTATATTTTCTACTTAGTCTTGTACCAAGTCTCGACAAGCTTTGATTGTAAGTGAGAGGTGAAGATCACCATTTAAATTTCTTTGCACACACAAGGCTATAATATGGCTTCAGGAGATTTGTAATAGTGCAAAAGACCTGTGGACACCCACCTTTATTGCAGGGCTGCCCAACCCTGTTCCTGGAGATCTACTCAAAGCCAATAGAAGGCAAGCCTGCAACATTTAGCCAAAAAAGCGTAACCGCTAAAGAAAAACCCTTCCAGTTTGGGAAAGGAGACCAGAGGCCGTTTTCTTTGAATGGATGTCAGTGGAGGAGAGGCTTCACTACGCTGGATAAACAATAGGTTACGGTACGTAACCCCGGTTCTCTGAAACATCGAGTGGAGAGATCCACCTATGGGAAGGGCATCCGCGCCTGACCTCTGCAGAAGCATCCAATTGCGCCAAGTCTGGCTTGACAGACAGGAGCGCATGCCCAATGGCAGGTAAGGGGCCGCCCCTTAACCGAGCACATAAAGCCCCCACACACACTACCTTTCCTCAGTGAGCATATTCGCTTCTCGTGCAGCAAGCAGGGCAAATTGGAGGATCTCTCCACTCGATGTTTCAGAGAACCGGGGTTACAAAAGTAACCTATTGTTCTCTTTCATCATCTCGTGTTTGAGATCCACCTATGGGAGATATGGACAACTCCCTGGTTGCCCAGTACACTCACAGCGAGACCCTGTAAGCCAGAGGACGGTCACCTGGCAAGGCGGTGCTTGACACGTCACCAAGTATCTGACCCTACACAAAGTGAGAATGCAATACCGGCCATGTAAGAAATGACATGTGGTAACATGCATACAAAACCTGACAACACACATAATGCCAGAGGCATATATTATAGAATTATAGATATGAATATATTGACATACATATAAAAATATAATAATATGGCAGGAGAGGGTACAGATGACCTGCTTAATGAGATGAATAAGCCGGGCTGGACAACCCAGGCTTAACAAGGTGTAAAGGGTCTAAGAGCACAAGGCTACAAAGAGCCCACACCAAAACAGAGTAAGCTACCAGGGTGTGGGCAACATCAAGCTGGTAGTATTTGACAAATGTGTGTGGAGAGGCCCAGCTTGCAGTGGCACAAATGTCCTGCAAGGAAAAACTCCTTTAGACAGAGCCCACAAGGCCGCTATGGCCCTAGTGAGCTGCACTCTGAGGCCCACATAGCCGCACTCCATTAGATTCATATGCCAGAGATGGCTTCCACAAGCCAATGAGAGAGGCATTGGTTAGAAATGGGTTTTCCCGTATTAAGGAGGCCCAAGAAATGAAGAGCTGATCACTCCTCTTGAAAGGGTTGGTCCTGTCGGCTGGTCTCTGCACAACAAGACATGAGGCATTTAGCCTCTTATCCTCCGCAGAGGAGAAATGAGGAGATTGAAAAAGAGAAGTTCAAACACTTTACAAGTGAAAGCTGGGAAGCATTCTGGCATAAAGGCCGGGTTAGGCCTGAGAATCTCCAATGTGAGAGGATTAGTGCATGAGGGATGACCATAGCACACGTGCAAATCACTGACATGTTTTGGCGGAAGCCAAGGCCAGGAGCAGAGCTGTCTTGAAAGACAGAAGCTTAGAGGTGATATCACCCTGGGGCTCAAAGGGCTGTTGAGACAGGGCATCCAGCACTATGGAGAGTTCCCATTCTGGTGACTGGATGGGAACGGCAAGCACCCTTCATAAATCTATGAAACTTGAGGGCGTGTTACCCGTAGTGCCATCAAACCCAACATGGCATGCAGCAATAGCTGCTAATAACCCAAAACATCAGTGACTGAGCACTGATATGATATTAGCTGGTACCCCTTGCACCACTCCTCAAATACATGCCACATGCAATTATAAAAGGAGCATGCAGAAGAGGCTCCAGCCTTCTGAATAGTAGCAAAAACACGTGGGGGGAGCCCCAATGTCTTTAAGTTTGCCCTCTCATGGGCCAGGCCCAGAGAGCCACCCAGTCCAGGTGAGAGTGGTGGATTTCCCTGTTCGCTTGGGACAGGAGGTCCATGCGTAATGGGGCCATGGCTAGGCATACAGAAGAGGGATTATTTCTGCCAGCCATGGAGCTTTAGGCCACCTGTGTGCTATCAAAATCAGCATTTTCCAATGAGGCGAAGAGATCAACAGCTGCCTGACCAAACCTCTTCCATAGCAGTTCCGCTATCTGAGGGTGTAGGCGCCTTTCTCCGTAGAGTGGGTTCCCTCACGACAAAAGGACTGCACCTCTGTTCAGAATGCCCGGGACATGGGTTGCCCGTAAGGACAGAAAGAGCCGCCTGCTCTATATTAACAGCCTGTGAGCTGTGCATGAAGCTTGGAGGAGCGCATCCCCCCTGGCGGTTCATATGACTGTGGTGTTGTCACAAGGCACCAGCACGTGAAGTCCTTGCAGGCAGAACATGTTTTAGAGCCTTCCAAACAGTGAGGAGCTCCAAATAATTTATGTGGACGGAGTAGAGTGTGCTCCCAGTGGGTCCCATGAGCGTAACACTCTGCATTCCTCCAGTGACGCAGCGCTGCTGTGCATGAGCGCATCACTGTGATAGAGCGGCAGAGATCGCGTAATGGGCTGAAATGAAGAGATAAATCCCACTTCAGGAATGCCCTCATTCCCAGACGGCTCAGAGGTAGGACATGGACAGCCGAGGCCATAAGACCCCTTGGTCTGAGACATGTGCGAAACTGCATGCTCGCTCCTTCCCTGCATTGCGAGAGGCAATTCATGAAGAAGAGAAAGCGCTCTTGCGACAGGCGCGCGCACGTTGTACTTGCCCAGCAGGCACCAGACGTCTATGTAACGTCAGGTTGACGTTGGACATGACGTCGGACAGACGTTGCATTTTGGTTGAAAATGAAAATCGGGCTGACGTCAATATTTGACGTCAATTTGACGTTGACTTAACGTTGGATTTTAGTTGCACAACCTAAAAACAACTAAATCTCAATGTCAGCTGACGTCGGTATTGGACATCAATTTAACATTGACATAAGACGTTGAATTTACGTTGAATTTTGGTCACCCGACGTCGCAACCAAAATTTAACCAAATATCAACATCTTATGACGTTGTGTGCCTGTTTTGTGCCTGCTGGGTGAATTCAGCTCCAGACACAGAAACGTCACATTCTGGGCAGGAGTGAAATGGCTGTCGCTCACATTCAGAGGCGTCATGCCCATTCAAAGTGATTCAGATTTTTGAGCCAAGTGGATTTTGAATGCAATTTCCAAAAGACAAAAAATAGCCGATTAATATTTTCTATATTTAATACAATCAAACCAGCCTGATTAAATCGTTCAGTGCGTCATTTCATTAGCTTCTAAATTCAAATCTGCGTTCGCTGGCTGGCGCTGAGCGCTGAGACGCGTTTTTACAGGCTGCCAATCACACACGATGCTGTTGAGCTTATGAATGCAATGACCAATCAGAGGTGTTCAGATGAGTCATCGCTAAAATGCCTCACTCGCTCGCTGACTGAATACCTCTTTCTGGCGAATTCTCTCGTTAGAAACAATAAAGTGCAGATGTGTATACGAATCTGTAAGTAAGATATTAATTTCACAGTGTAAGCAGCTTCAGTGATTTTAATGGGAGTTTTTGAGAGTACTCGAAGTAGACTGTCAAGTGAAAATGTTCTTTGATAATGTAATGTTCTTTGCTCTTTTTCTGTAGCTACAATGAAAGTGATTAGTAGCCTAACTTGCAATGTTTTTATTCACATTAACTTTCAATGTTAAATTCACATGAAATATAAAGTCAGTAGTATTAAAAATGTTATGGCATGACACCCATAAACAGACAGGTTTTTATGCATAGTTAATAGATTACATTAGGTTACTTTGACCATCGCCCACTATCAACATAATCTATAAAAGTGAGAATCAAGATATTTCATAATATAGTTAATGCGTTTGGGAATGTTTCGAATAAAAAGGAAAAAATAAAAACATCTTTTCAAATTACTGAACGTAAGAGAGAGCCGTGTGTTAACATTGTGAAATTGTATTTCCTCAAATGTTTGTTCAACACTGAGATCCAGAATAGGACGGAGAGAACCGTCATTATTTGGAACTAGGAAATAACGAAGAGTAAAGCCCCTGTCTGCTCAAGCGCGGGGGAGACACTCGAACCAACCCCTTTCTCGAGGAGGAAGATTTCGTCTTTCAGAATGTGAGCAGAGCTCTCTTCCGTATGAGAAGAGAGAACTGAGAAGAACAAACTGAAGTCTGAACCCCTTCGTTATTGTGTGAATCACACTTTCAGGAGCTGATAAAAACAGCCAGACTGTTGCGTGATTCGCGAGCATCCCCACATACACCGGAGAACTGCTTAGAGCTGCTAGTTCGGCCTGTTCGCTCATTTGTGGTACAATGGCGCTATCTCGTGGGTAATGAAGGGACGACATGTGGGGCTGTAAGGAGATGTTCTCTCTTATTAAAACGAATTCTTGATTTATTAATTTATTGTCTTTATATGTGTTGGGCAACACTGAGACCGAAGTCTTTATATAATTTGTGAGAGAAGTGTGAAGGGAGATGTGTGGTGACACTGCTTGTGCACTTTTTCTCACTGTATTCCCCTCTGAAAACGGGGAATCGCTGGGCTACACCAGAAGGGTCTAACTGCAGCCTGGAGATCTCCAAATGGGGGCGGGAACTCCAGAACGGGGTGGGAGCTCCAAAATAGGGCGTGGCTTCCTCCCATTCACAGACAGGCACATGACACGCATGCGCAATTTTTTCTCCCAATCAACTTTTTCATTTTGGGGTGGAGTAACCGTTTGATAAAACTGACTTGACTTGATCAGAAAGCTTTGTGTAAAAAAAAAAAAGAAAAGAAAAAGAAAAAAAAAATTGTGGTGAGAATTATTATTTTTAAATTTCATTTAGTGTCAGAAGCAGAGCCAGGACCCAGTTGTAACATGCTAGAGACTGGTGCTCTCACTGTGGAAGACATAGGTAAGCTGTTGTACCAGTGTGTGAATAAGCAAACATGATCTCATTAGTTACAATATAACAACGTTCTATGACCAAGTGTTACTAGTGACCCATTATGTTTTTAATCAAACAAATAAATCTTCACTGTAAAAGCAACACTTAGGCTATTGTATTTGCAATTAGATTGAATATTATGATATTTTTGAAAAATACAGTGATTTACAAGGCTGTAGACAACACTGTACTGTTGCAGACTTATATACTGAGGTTTTTATTACATTATTTTATTTACACTACGGGGCCGTTGAATGCTTTAATCTGATTGGCTGACGACCGTTCTAAGGTGTGCAGTTATTTTCAGGGAAACGTGCGCCGAACCTAGTTCCGGGCAGGTCTTGACCGCATTACATGACCATATCACTTCGCCAAATGATTTCAGTTATTTCAAAGGTCATAATACAGCCTAAAACAGCAAAATAACCAAAACCCACAACGACACTGGCCAAACAAATAAACATAGTAAGCAATGGGATAAAAACGACAGATCATTTCCATGTTTTGCCACAAATTATGATCTATTATGTACAGAAAGTACTCTATTTCTCCCGCTCTCACAGACACGCATGCAGAAACATTTGCGCTATTTTAATTTTCTTGAATATTTTACAAATAAAACAAAACTGGTTTCTCCAATGAAATGCTTTTAGGTATTTACCTTAGCTATTTATCAATAGCACAGGATTTTTATGATATGTATATGTAAATTAATTGTTAGTTTAGATGTGAAAGGAAAGAGCCTGAGCACACTCAAAATAACATCCTCCTGCTAAACAGTCAATCCCCCCTGTCAAATGTCACAGTATCACTTTTGTTTTATTTGTAAAATATTCAAGAAAATTAGTTTTGCTGTGTTTTCACGTATGATTCTGATGTTACTAGAATAAAAATTTGATCTTTTTTATATTTTTATCAAAGTTAATCATTTGTATTGTAATTCCTTTCTGTTTAATAGCTGAGGCTTGGGTGCAGGATCTTGTGTACAAGTATTTCAAGAAACGGTAAGTTATCTGCACTGTCTCCGTTGCTCCTTATGTGATTTCTAGGCTGTTCTTACACTCTCATATTTGTTAATAAATTAATACTTTGCATTCAGTGGCTGCAAAAGTGGAAGGTTTGGGTGAGATTTCCACACATTTTCCATGGGAATTGGAGACACCTTTGAGCTGTTTATCGTGTACATGCTGACTTTTGGATTGCAGCTCAAAGGTGGTGACTATTCCCCGGTGTAGATCTAGACTACCCATAATCATGAAGAGAACTTCTAAAGAAACCTCTGCTCCTGTGAAGCATTGCAAATGACATAATTGAGTCAGTATCCCTCCAAGTATCCCAAGTACCCCTCTCAAGCTATGATTCACAGGGCCCCTGGCTGTGAATACTGTATATAGACATTCACTTTTTCAAAAACTGTTCTTTTCATCGTCAGGTGATTGGAACTTACCTTAAAAGTATGTATATTTGCAGATATATCTGGATATTTCTGAACAGTTTGTTTTAGATATGTCATTCACAATGCTTCACGAGCAAGTGCCCACATTTATCCTCAGGGATTAAAGTTTAAATGCATGAAAGTGCGTTTTTTGAACAAATCTAGTGAGTCAGTGATTCATGATTCCCCATTCATAAAGACAGTCACTTGATTCATTCCTGAATGAATCAGCCGTTCGAACGAATCAATTGAATGAATGATTCAGTGATAAAATCAGTGACGTGCCGCCACCTGCTGGCGGTTTCAGTTTCATTTTTAGCGTATGATTTCAGTTATTTAAATCATTTAATATTTCTGTATTCAAAATTTTATATTTAAAACATGAATCTCCACATGAATCTATGAATTTAATTTCACTCATGCCACCTCTGAGCCTCATTAAACGTATGAAAATGTACCTACAAGCCACTTTTGTGTTCTTCTGTGCCACCTCTGTAGTGCAAATGATTTTTTTATTAATACTAATTTCATATGATTGGTAACTTATTTGTCTCATTCTACTTCTTATTATATTGTTTTAAATAGAAATTTTAAAAAGCTTATAAACATACATTTTTGAATTTGACAGATGAAAATGATGCCATTGCAAAGGTAAAAAGAAAATACCCCTGTAAGTCCCTTTAAGGAGTCAAATGTCACCTCGTATTAGGAAGGCTAATTTTTTTTATCAGAATTTTTGATTATTGATCAGGAGGTGCTCCTAATTTTTTTAAATTAGGAGGACAAGGGCTCATAAAAAGAAAAGAAAGCATAGAGCCATGTGTAACATGCTAGATCTGTGCATGAGGTCTTAAAGAGACAGCAGCCTAAATAAACCTGCTGCTGTCTTTCATTATACAGTGAAGACTATCCAGTGTTATTTTACAGTTGAATAGGTTATAGTTAGACCTAACTGAAAAAAATTAATTACTGATCATTTAATTTGTATCTTGTTATTGTTTTTGTTTGTGCTATTGATTGTCATTAATTTATTAGTTCTTATTTTATTATTTACTATTTACTTGTCTTTTTTAGTTAAAATAAATTCAATTCTGAATGCACGTGATTCTTGGGTGGGGAGGGGGCGTGGTCCATGGGAAATAGTCCTGCCACCACAGCTGGAAAAAATCCTAGAGGATCATTCATCTTGGTTGTTTCAGCAGAGGTCACTTTTTTGAGCAGGTAGTTAAATATAATTGTGATCCTGGACCACAAAACCAGTCTTATGTTGCACAGGTATATTTGTAGCAATAGCCAAAAATACATTGTATGGGTCAAAATTATAGATTTTTCTTTTATGCCGAAAATCATTAGGATATTAAGTAAAGATCATGTTCCATGAAGATATTTTGTAAATTTCTTACGGTAAATATATCAAAACTTAATTTTTGATTAGTAATACTCATTACTAAGAACTTAATTTGGACAACTTTAAAGGCGATTTTCTCAGTATTTAGATTTTTTTTTTTTTGCACCCTTAGATTCCAGATTTTCAAGTAGCTGTATCTCGGCCAAATATTGTCATATCCTATCCTATAAATCGCAATTTCGAAAAATTTACACTTACGACCGGTTTTGTGGTCCAGGGTCATATATATGCAATAATGTATCAAACCACAAAATGCTTCATTGTGCATAAAAAATCAGAGGAAAGACGTTTCCATGAAAAATTCTTGTGGAAAATTCTTCACTTTTGCAACCACTACTTTGGGGGGTGGAAGGGTTCTTGTTCTGTGTTTAGCTATGGGGTGAGGTCTTGTAAGTGTGTGCTGCATTGAGGTTTGATATTATTTAGTCATGCACATGCTGACCTTCAATGGACTTTTGGATTGCAGCTCAAAACACGAGTATTCTGACAAGGTGGCAACTAATAATCAAGAAGATTGTTTATAACACCCTCACAAACGTGGTAAGGACAGTTGGAACTGTGAATCTTTGCAACTTTCTCTAGGATAAAGGCTTTTCCTCCTCCTTGTTACCTTAACATGAGCAGACAGGCAGTGTTTCTGAAAATCTTACAAGCATCATTGACATTTAAATGTGGCCAGTTAGATTTCTGATATCAAAATCCCAAAACATAAAAATGAAAGAACAAGTCAGTTGAGAGTTTAGGATTGTGGAGGACATTTTGAGTTTAGAAGGTTCTTCCTCATGACTATGTGTTTAGCATATCCATGCATGCATATTCATGTCATTTATTCATCAGTGTTTTCTAGACACTTGGCTTATTCTTCTAGTTTTTTTTTACCCGAGCTTGATATAACTAGGACTTAGCAGTTTTCATACATTAAAAAAATATAGAACAATATCATTTATATAATTCATTCTTTGTTCTTAATTAATAGGATGCATTATTCTGTTACTTTTTGTGAATTACTCATTACATAATTTTTGCAACTCTAATTACAGATCTTCATGAAGTTGTCCTGGAGAAAATGCAAGTGAAGAATCCTGCAAATATATATATAGAGAGAGAGAGAGAGAGAGAGAGAGAGAGAGAGAGAGAGAGAGAGAGAGAGAGAGAGAGAGAGGAGAGAGAGAGAGAGAGAGGAGAATCTTTTTAAAAATAAAATGAATATTATATCCACATGATCTCATTGAGCTCCTCTGTTAATATGTTTATCTTGTACCATTTTCAGACTGTTCTTGACTCATTATATATATATATATATATATATATATATATATATATATATATATATACACACACACATACATGTATTAGGGTTTTCAGTCGATTAAAATTGTTAATTTAATTAATTACATGATGTTTCGATTAATTAATCTAATTAATCGCAATTAATTGCAAAATAAATTTGACTGTGAAAATACCCACAAAAGGTTTTTAAAGCTTTTTTTTTTTTTTTTTTTACATATTTTTATTTTAAACCACAACATTGCATACAGTATAGTATTACAGTTTAACATGTTAGTCCTTTATGTTCCAGCTACAATGACAGTAGTCTCAATTATATCAGACCTGTGATACAGAAAATGAAAACATCCCAGTACACCTAGTAAGCCCACAGAGAAAACTAAAAAATAAATAAATAAATAAATAAATAATGAAATGAAATAAATAAAATAAAATAGAATGAATAAAAATAGAGATATATCGAATATATCAGTGGATAGAGAAGGGGGATGACATGCTTGTAACAGTATAGCTCATTATTGAAATATTAAAGGCATAGCAGGGGCCCACCTCTTTAGAAAAGTTGTTTTTTGAAGTCGCAATGCATATGTGATTTGTTCCATTTCGTAGAGCTCCCACACTTTTTGAATCCAGACATTGTATGATGGAGGGTCAGGTTTTAACCATCTGCATGTGATGCACTTAATAGCTGCAGCAAGTAAAATTTGTAATAAGTATATTTTGGATCGACCCTCAAAGCCCACTGGGCATACGCACAGGAGGGCAACTATGGGATCTTCAGGGATTTCAGGATGGAAGATTTCTTTAAGAGCATTAAATACGTCTTTCCAATAGTTTCTTAATTTTGGACATGACCACAAAATATGGGTGTGGTTACCAACATTCTGTCCACAGTTTCTCCAACACTTGTCGGAGCAGGAAGGATTCCATTTTGCTATTATCTGTGGGGTTCGAAAAAAATCTAGTTATAATCTTCCATTTGAATTCCCTCCATATATTTGAGTTGGTCACAAGATGTACATCACTGCAAGCTTCTTCCCAACTTTCCAGGGGAATTGTTCTATTAATTTCGACC
>JBCAMP010000091.1:145000-157500 GCA_039654775.1 Spinibarbus caldwelli | reverse complement strand
ATCGATCTGATCCTGATTCAATCCAATATAAAACCACTGAAACCTCAGCAGAATCTCATTCTCTAAACACACTCGCTCTTCAGCTCATCTGTGCGGCTCGTTTCCGGGTTTCCCTGCTGCTTTCTAAGCTTCTCGGAATGCTCATGCTTCTTTATTTCTAACTGGATCTGTGATGCATAAACACTAAATCAATCAAACACACACAAAGACTGTAAAATAGACAGTTTTGTGGGAAAGTGTAAGTGATGTTTGCAAAACTCACCAGCACAATACCAGCGTGTAGTGTTTGGCTGCTACACTGCAAAAAAAAAAGAAGATTTTCTTGCTTAGTATTTTTGTCTTGTTTTCTAGTATAAATATCTAAACATTCTTGAATCAAGATGCATTTACTTGACAGGTAAAATGACTTGCTTAAAATGAGCAACAATATCTGCCAATGGGGTAAGAAAAATAATCATGTTTAGCCTTTGAATTCAGATTACTTTTCTTACCCCACTGGCAGATATTTTTGCTCATTTAAACCAAGTCATTTTACCTGTCAAGTATTTATACTAGAAAACAAGACAAAAATTATAAAAAGTAAGAAACTCATTTTTTGCAGTGTATGCTGTTGCTAGAGCGTTTCTAAGGTATTGTGGCTGGTTGCTAGGTGTCCGTTTACAGTCTGGTTCCTCATTCATTGTGCGTCTGTGAGATTTTTCACCTTTTCTGTTGCATCATTAGTAAAACAGCAGCACACGGATTCACAAACGCAACTTTAACACTTGCTGATACCGCTTTCATGACTAGCGTTACCAGTGATGCCTGACTACTAATACATTGATAATACTAATAAATCCTAGCAATGATAAAGACAGCGGCGGAGGTGAATCACGACACTCGACACCTGTTGCACGGAGAGAGCCCCTGCGGCCCGGAGCAGGAAAACAGAAGCGAACTGACTCCGAATCACAGCCGCGCGACAGAAGCGAACTGACTCCGAATCACAGCCGCGCGACAGAACAGAAGCGCACTACTGAATGATGTTCGCTGGATGAGCAGTCATCAGTGCAGGAAGAGGAAAGACGGAGTGAATCAAATACACGAATGAATACATGCAAGAAACCATTTAAACCGATAATGACCCTCACAAACGCCTCGACCGAACAATAAAACGCGATTGACAGAAGAACGTCGCGCGCGGCTCTTTCCCCAGCTGTTATGATGATGATGATGATGATCTGACTCACCTTCATCTTCGGATCAACAGGTGATGCTGGCGGCTGGAGTCGTGCACGAGCATCAGCACCGGAGCTGACGGAGTCTCGAGGAAAGATGAGCTCGTGAGTGTTTATAAGAGAGAGAACGGAGCATCACCGTGACGATCCACAGCAGCCAATGAGAAACCGTTCAGCTTTCACCAGGACTCGACCTGAGGCGTTCATTATTACACACGTTCTTCACCTCTGCAGGGCTGTTTCTGTCATCTTATGGAGCTCGACGCTTCTGCTTTCACTGGATGGATGAGAGCAGCGTTTACATTCATGCATCTGCAGCCGCTTTTATCCTGAGTGAATTATATTGCATTCAAAGGGCACATGTTTTCAAGTTCATGCATTCACACTGCAAAAAAATGATTTTCTTGCTTAGTATTTTTGTCTTGTTTTCTAGTATAAGTATCTAAACATTCTTGAATCAAGATGCATTTACTTGACAGGTAAAATGACAATGACTTATGAAAAATAAAATAAAAAAAAATCACAATTTTGTTAGTTTTTGCTTAAAACAAGCAAAAATATTTGCCAATGGGATAAGAAAAGTGATCTCAATTCAATGGCTAAACAAGATTAGTTTTCTTACACTGCAAAAAATGCTTTTTGTCTTGTTTCCAGCCAATATATCTAAAAATTCTTAAATCAAGAAGGATTTTCTAGACAAGTAAAAATTATTGTCGTTTTCAGAAAAAAACAAGTCAAAATTAAGTGAGTAAGCAAAATAATCTTATTTCAAACAGAAAACAAGATTATTTTGCTTGTTTCAAGCAAAAAAGCACTTAATTTCGACTTGTTTTTTTCTGAAAACAAGACAATAATTGTTACTTGTCAATAAAACCCTTCTTGATTTAAGAATTTTTAGATATCTGGGTTGGAAACAAGGCAAAAAATCTACATAAGAAAAGCATTTTTTTGCAGTGCACCCCATTGGCAGATATTTTTTTACTTGTTTTAAGGAAAAACTAACAAAATTTTGATTTTTTTTTTTTTTTTTTAGAAACCAAGACTTAAAATTTCAAAGACTTAAAATTTAAAAGTCATTTTACTTGTAAAGTAAATGCATCTTGATTCAAGCATGTTTAGATATTTATACTAGAAAACAAGACAGAAATAGTAAGTAAGAAAATCTTTTTTTGCAGTGCACTGGCAACAGAACCCATGAGCTTGTGTTCGAGCGAGAAGCGCTCTGATGAGCTGTAGCCCTTGAGATGGCCATTCTTCACCTGAACACAAACACAGATGAAGGTGAGCCGCACAATGAGCCTCAGTCTCAGCTTTAGGCCTGGATTATGACTGTGTGTCACAGCGGTAGAAGAGCAGGATTACGCCGGTGTGATCAGAGTCTCGTTAACAAACACCTGCTGCCTGCAGAGACTCATCTCACATCACGCACATCAAACCCTGCTGTAATCCTCAGTGATTTCCTTCATCTCCATCCCGCACTCTTCCTGAGACACCGAAGGAGCCTTACAGAGGTCAGGGGTCGTGACCTCGTGACCCCGGCTGACGACATCAGCATAATAACAAGCCTCGGCGTGGTTTTCTTTGATACTGAAGTAGTTTTCAGTGTCGGTCTGGTTTAATGAGCTGAATGTGAATCAAATGTTTAATAAACACTTAATAAAATGTTTAATAGAATTTAATAAACCTCTGTGTCCAGACAGGATGATTTTCATGACTGTGATCAGAATTAATTTCTTCACATTATGAATATAATGTCACAGTAATGTTCGTAAAACGTGCTTTCTTTGTGAAATCTAATGAACTGAACTGTCCTGCACTTGTTCTTGGCAGGTTTGATGAGACTGATGCTGTTTATTGGGGTTTGTCTCTAATCACAGGAGCATTGTGGGAATCACAGACGATGCCGGACGCTCATGAATGTTAATCGATGGAGCAGATATGACATCTGACGCTGATTGTGAGCACTCGTTGTGTGACTGTGAATCATTATGGGCTGCAAATAAAAGAACTGATAAAATTCACACACATTTACTCGGCTTACTAAACCAGAACAATTCTTAGATTCTGTTGTTTTAATATACCGCTAATTATAAATACTACAGACGCCTAACCCTAACACTTGATGGATGTCCATATCAAACTCTTTCCTCCCTCTTTTACTGTATTTAAAAGGAGGTGATAAATAATTAACATATATGTAAAGTGTTTTCTCAGAGTTTGAGGATGTAAAGCTCACTTTCAGAAGAACACAGACTGCTGTGATGAAAGAAACTCATTTTCTGATTAAAAGTGTGTACTGAAGCACATACAGAGCCTTGTTCACTAGCAAGGTGCCCTTACAAGGGAGCAACACACACACACACACACACACACATACACACACACACACACACCTTCAATATTAGGAACGTTTTGTTTTTTTAATTCATTTTCACTGTATGAAATCAATATCTTTTAGCTGTTATGTTCTTTTGTTTAGTAGTTTCGTTCTTTAAGGCTTGATTCAGCCGTTCATGGCACCAAACACTCATCATTCAACACACATCGACTCCAAACCAATAAATAAACGCTCCACAGACAGCAAGCATCCCGTTATTCACGCCACGGTACAAATAATAAAAACTCCACCTGATTCAGGAAGCTTGACAAACACGTAAACACCTGGAGCAAAGCAATCAGCTGAAGTCAGATAAAGCTCAGTGCTTCTCATCTGAAGACGTGATTCTGGAGAAACTCGAAGGAATCGAACACAACACCCGATCAGTGACTCTGAAACAGAGCTGCAAACTAAGATATGTTATAAAACTATTTTTAAAAGTTCTGAATATAAAAAGGCTCTAAAAGGTTGTTTTTCCCTTAAAAGAAACAAACACATCTCTCCGTAATATCAACATAAGTCTTCAGTCATGTTCCATGTGAGGCAGAACGGAGACATCATCATAAAACAAATCATAATATTCATCTGTTCAATAATAATAATCTGTAAAATGAGAAAGCACAGCGGTGACATAAAATAATCCCGAATGACACACACAGTTATTTGGCAGTAATAAGAGTCTCCTAACATCATACTTCCTGTCCTGCCCTCCATCACTTCCTGTTGTCAAACAGCACCAGAGGAAATGGGGAGGTCATGTGACTGATGATCGGTTTATTGATTTCTAGGATGTTCCTGTAATGCCACGGTCATCATCGGATCTGTGTGAAGAGGTTCAGAACTAATATGGACTCCTGAAGAAACCAGAGACACGAAACACGTTCTTCATTTGAGTTCTGAGCTGTTAAACCTGGAACTAATGAGATCAATGCGGTTTTCCACAGCATCTGTTGTGTAGCCTCATTTATAATAAAATGAGTAACTGTGTGATTTTCAAGCTAATACATGCATATGCTGATTTCTTATTTACTGCTCTATAATACAATAATATAAAGTTAGTTACACACAGAATGTGTTTTTCCATTCCAATGTGCTACTTTTCCAGTGTTTTTTAGGTAAACGCGTGCTAGACAGATGTGTGTGACCACTCTGCTCACATCTCGTGTCTTTTGCAGCATCTCGTGTTTTAAGACACCTTGATAAGTTAAAAGAAATTCAGCTTTTACACGCAGCACCGCTCATCAATGTCAGTTCCAGAACAGAGCACCAATCAGAAGCCCCCGGAGGCGGGGCAAGCTTTGGTTACAGTAGCAGGTTGGCATGGCAACGGTTTTATTCCAGGGCAACATGGCGGAGGAGGCATCCTTTATAACCGTTCCTCACGCTTTTAGACGCAAAGACGCGTTGTGTGTAAACGGCCGCTGGGTTTTTCACTAAAGCAGTGTTTAAATCAGTTTCTTGTGTGAAGTCATCGGCGTTTGACGCATCTCTTTACCTTCGTTGATCTCATTTTGCTGAAAACGTTCCAGAATCGCAGCGTCTCGTCTCCGGCTCCAGTGACGATGGCTTCTCCATCTGGAGACATGGCCTTAAATCACACAGCAACTACTATCAACACCACATTAAACTGACGAAACCCATGAAGATGACTGGTTAGTGTGCACTAAACGCCTCCTTTACTAGCACTGCTGAACAACAGACCAGCAGAGCGGAGATCTGAAACTCATCTGTGACCCTGGAGCACAAAAGCAGTCATAAGTAGCACAGATATATTAGCAACAGACAACAATACATTGTATGGGTCAAAATGATCAATTTTTCTTTTATGCCAAAAATCATTAGCATATTAAGATCATGTTCCATGAAGATATTTTGTAAGTTTCCTACTGTAAATATATCAAAACTTCATTTTTGATTAGTAATATGCATTGCTAAGAACTTCATTTGGACAACTTTAAAGGTGATTTTCTCAATATTTTGTTTTTTTTGCACCCTCAGATTCCAGATTTTCAAATAGTTGTATCTCAGCCAAATATTGTCCTATCCTAACAAACCATACATCAATGGAAAGATTATTTATTCAGCATTGCATAAAATTGACCAGGTCCAGGGTCACATTTCACTGATTTTCCCAACCTCTGTGTCAGGATGGGTACTAGTCAACCAGTATCTGACTAATTGATTAGTAAGGTTGACTAGTGAGTTAATTTATAGGTTTATTTTCTTTAGCAGTGCTGCTAGTGAGTTACATAATAACCTAAAAACAGGTTAGTCTGATCTTACCAGGTAAAGGACTCTGTAGGAATGACCCGTTAGTTTAGCAACCTGAGTTAGAGACGGATATTTCCACACCAGGATCTGATTCTGAGAATATCCGTGAGTGCTGACCTGCAGAGAGAGAGAGACAGACAGCTGCAGTTAACCATCATCTGAGTAATGAATAAATAAATCAGTCTCTCAGTGTTCTCTATTTGCTCTTTTTCAGTCAGAGGTACAACCCTTTCAACCAAACAGTCACAGACTCTTTTCACATTTCTGGGTTTGGAAATAAACTACAGCAGGTTAAACTAGAGGCACAAGGGAATACAAAAAAAAAAAGAAATACAACAGTCACAACAGTCAAACTCTAGTTCAAGTAAGCAAGGCTTCTTTCTAAATGAACACACAGGAACAAAAGCAGTTTTGCAGGGTGGTAATATTCTGAATGCCTGACTGCGCTTGTTTGGTGAAGGAGCTTGGGTCAGAACACCTACCAGCTCGTTGGTGCGTCTGGACCAGGCCAGGTTGCAGACCTGCGAGCCGGTGTCAGTGCACTGCAGCGTCTGACCCATCAGTGTGTTCCAGAAGCGGATGCAGCGGTCAGCCGTCCCTCCGCCGGACGCCAGCAGCCCTTGCTGATGAGGAGACCAGGCGATGGCTTTGACCGCGGCCAGATGCTCGGTGTACTGCTGCATGAGGAGAACACTGGAGTGATTCCACACCAACAGCTGCAAACACACAGACGCCAGTCGAGCCACCTTATTTACAATCAACCAGACACCTTCAGAATTTCTCACATTATCACAGTTTATTCACTGTAGGGTTAGAAAATGGTAATAAAATATGAGAAGAACTCAGAGTTAAAGTGTGTCAGAACAAATTCATCTTGATAATGTCAGATAACTTTGATAGAAAGGTATGGAATGAATTCGGTTGAATAGTTGTCAGCTGTTAAATTTAAGAATATAATTAGATAAAAACCAATTTAGCTCAAACAATTACCAAGCAATGCTTCATTTTGTTCAATCTGTTCAGGTCGCATTAGCAATTAAAGAAAAAACACTTAAGCAAAACATGTTCAGGTCAAAGTGTCTGAATAATTTTTGGTCCCAATATTTATTAATTTTACTGGTAGTCCACTGTATGAAGAATTTTTGAGTATAATATGTCACAGTTTACTGTATTTTGCTATCCTCACTTACATAAATGAACTATAGTGTCCTGCACCCACTAGTAAAAAATATCAAAAATTATATCTGGCGTCTGAATAATTTTTGGTTTGACTGTATATAGCGTTTTATACAATACTGATTGTGTCAAAGCAGCTTTAAAGTGTCAAAGAGGAAAATAGTTTGTCAGTAATGCAAGAGGACGATAACAAAGAGTTATTTTTCCAGCTAAAGTCATTCATTCAGTGATTGATTCAGTGATGTCATCATCCAGTTCAGCTCTCTTCCAATAGTGTCTGTGCAATCAGTCAAGTGTCCCCAACTAAGCAAGCTAGAGACCACAGCAGCAAGGAACCAAAACTCCATCAGTGACAGAATGGAGAAAAAAATAAACTTGGGAGAACCCAGGCCCAGTCGGGGGGCCAGTTCTCCTCTGGCCAGACGAACTAGCATGGCCAATCAAAGCAGTGATGTGATGATGACGAAGCATTAGTGGGACACACCTTGTTGTCGTTTCCTCCGGAGGCCAGCAGCTGGTGGTCGGTGCTCCACTTCAGGCCGCACACCTCCTGTCTGTGCCCCTGCAGACGACGCTCGGACTGCAGTGGCGTGGCGCTCCGACGTCCCTCTGCAGGATCAGACGGTCCCTGCTGCCCGACGACAGCTGGTCAACGCTCCAGGCCAGCGCACCTGTGGCACGCAATCAGAAAAACGTAACACACGCATGCAGACTTCAGTGGCACGCAACACACGCATGCAGACGTCAGCGGCACACAACACACGCACCCAGACGTCAGCGACACGCAACACACGCACGCAGACGTCAGCGGCACGCAACACACGCACGCAGACGTCAGCGGCACTCAACACACGCATGCAGACGTCAGCGACACGCAACACACGCACGCAGACGTCAGCGGCACACAACACAAGCATGCAGACGTCAGCGGCACGCAACACACGGACGCAGACGTCAGCGACACGCAACACACGCACCCAGACGTCAGCGACACGCAACACACGCACGCAGACGTCAGCGGCACGCAACACACGCACGCAGACGTCAGCGGCACTCAACACATGCATGCAGACGTCAGCGACACGCAACACACGCACGCAGACGTCAGCGGCACGCAACACACGCACGCAGACGTCAGCGACACACAACACACGCACGCAGACGTCAGCGGCACACAAAACAAGCACGCAGGCGTCAGCGGCACGCAACACACGCACGCAGACGTCAGCGACACACAAAACAAGCACGCAGACGTCAGCGACACACAACACACGCACGCAGACGTCAACGGCACTCAACACACGCACGCAGACGTCAGCGACACACAACACACGCACGCAGACGTCAGCGACACACAACACACGCACGCAGACGTCAGCGACACTCAACACACGCACGCAGACGTCAGCGACACACAACACACACACGCAGACGTCAGCGACACACAACACACGCACGCAGACGTCAGCGACACACAACACGCACGCAGACGTCAGCGGCACGCAACACACGCACGCAGACGTCAGCGACACACAACACACGCACGCAGACGTCAGCGGCACACAACACACGCATGCTGCAAAACACATGCAGGTGTCAGCGGCACACAACACATGCATGCAGACGTCAGCGACACACAACACACGCATGCAGACATCAGCGGCATGCAACACACGCATGCTGCAACACGCATGCAGACGTCAGCGACACATAACACACGCATGCAGACGTCAGCGACACACAACAAACGCATGCAGATGTCAGCGGCACACAACACACGCATGCAGACATCAGCGGCATGCAACACACGCATGCTGCAACATGCATGCAGACGTCAGCGGCACATAACACACGCATGCAGACGTCAGCGACACACAACAAACGCATGCAGATGTCAGCGGCACACAACACACGCATGCAGACATCAGCGGCACACAACACGCATGCAGACGTCAGCGACACGCAACACATGCATGCAGATGTCAGTGGCACGCGACGCGCATGCAGATGTCAGAAACACGCAACCAGTGTTGCCAGATTGGGCGGGTTCCAGCCCAATTGGGCAGTTCTGAATTTGATTGTGGCGGTTTTCAAACATATAAATTGTATAAGCTAACTGGTTAACAAAAGCTCAAGTGTGCATCCAATCAGTCATCAAGATGTTAAAACGGTCACACTGCAAAGACAACTGGTGCTGATGTTGACATCCGCACTTATAGCCAATCACGAGGGATCAGCAGAGCAGACAGACCTGTTGATTCATGAGTGACAGGTTTTTAGCATGATAACAGATCTGATTTTGAATGTATGACCATAAATATTCAAGTAATCACAAAGCCTAAATATAAGTTAAAGAGTGGAAGAGTGACTCAACTCTCAAAACGTGAATTACTGTGGAGTGATGATTCATGAATGACAGGTTTTTAGAGCGATAATGGATCAGATTTTGAATGTATAACTGAATTATGATATTTGAAAGTATAACTGTGTATGCACAATGTCACAATGTCTAAATATAATTGAGTTACACGGTAAAGAGTGACTCTGCTCTCAAACGTGAATTACACCTGTGGAGGGAGATGACACGAAGGCTCTAATATTAGAGCCCGACCGATATGGGTTTTTTGGGGGCCGATACTGATATCGATATTAGGCCGTTAAAAAAGGCCGATTTCAATATATCGGCCGATATTCTTTGTGTATATTATAGTACAGTACCAGTCAAAAGTTTGGACGCTTTCCCATTCCTGTGTCCAAACTTTTGACTGGTACTATATATAGAATACTATATTATATACATAAACAGAATATATATATACATAAACACATTTATTGCGATGATCACTCAAATGTGGTGATCAAACACTTGATGATAATGACGTGACAAAGATATGTAATGGAGGCAGGGTATTTAACAATTTAACAATAAACTTTATTATCCAAAATGAGTCTGACATCAGTGCACTGAACAGTAAAGGTGAAGTTTATTTAACTATATTTCAATTCAATTCCATTCAGCTTTATTCCGTTGAAGTTTATTTCACTTCAGAACATTCATTCACGGATCTGCGCTACTGTCTTCACACACAGATGAAACTTACTAGAGAAGTGTGGAGTGTGACATAATATACCACTGTAAATAAATACAATTTAAATTCACATCTCGCACACTTTAATGCCCTTTGAATGTAACGTGTACGTTCCCTTGGAACTGGAATCATGGCGGAATATCATGTGAAGTCCACTTCGCAGGGCACTTACGGTTGAATAAGACAACGCTGATGTCATTATCTCGTGAACGCGGCGGCGGATCTCCACCAAATTTGGGGGATCCCTTCAGCTCGAGGAGCCCTCTCGAACGCCACCCTCCGCGCCTCGGTAGCCCCCCGGGATCGCCAGATCGGTTGGCGTCCGACCGCGAATTTAACCGCCCGTAACTCCCGGACCCCGGGGGCTATCGACGCGGGGGCTAACTTAACCTAACCCTAACCCTAACCCTAACTGAAGGGATCCCCCAAATTTGATGTGGATCCGCCGCGCTGTTACAGAGATATGGCCGTTCAAAGTTTCAATGGTATTCCATACACTTAAGCTTTAAAGCGTTTCATCCAGGTCGCCAGTAGCAAACAATGGAGCGCGCTCTGCTGGACAAACTATGTAATTACACGATATACAAGCATTTTATCTGCATTTTATGTTCTGTAAAAAAATGTTCATTTCGGTGGCATATCGGCAGCATATTTGCCGATACCGATATATCTGCGACAGGCTCATATCGGCCGATAAAATCGGCAAAACGATATATCGGTCGGGCTCTATCTAATATCACTGCAACTCCATAATCAGAGCATACTTCAATTAATTAATCAAAATTTAAACTAAATATCTGGGTCTATACTATCCTGTCTTTTATCTTTTAAACGGTCCAGACTGGTAAATCCTTGAAAACTGCTAGACTTGATTAGTTTTGACTATGCAAAGTTCTGTATAATGTTCTACAATACTGAACTTCACAAAAGACTTCCTCTAGTTCTGTGAAAAATTATAGAGCGACACGAAGGCGCATTATTGTTGTTGTTGAGTTTTTTAAATTGTCAGATTATTATACAGTATGTATCAATGAATGACACAGTTCTGACTGTCATGGTGTGTGCATGAACGAGTGTGAAATACCTGCTAGTTACATTGCTTTTTCCTATCACTTATATTGGGCACTTTTTGCATTTAGACTGGCTTATTCTGACTGTTGACATTGAAAATGATGCATGTGTTGTTTCGAGGGTATTGGTTAATTTCTTGATTGGCATTTTGACAGTGTCTGGTTGCATATTTTATTCATGTTTGGTAATTCTCTTTAATGTAGGCTATTTGCCCCAATTTGATCCGTTTACCTGGAAAACTTATCTAACGTTATATTTATGTTATTTTGTCGTCATTATTTTGTTTTAAAGAGTTAAAAATGGCCCTTATCAACCTTGATTTACATATTCTATCACATTATTTTGACAGTTAAAGTTTTAGGCGGTTTTTTGTTGGAGTGGGCGTGGGTTTTTGTGAGATTTTGGGCTGGAAATCATCCATCCAATCTGGCAAAACTGCACACAACACACGCCTGCAGACATCTGCTACATGCGACACACAAAACACACCACACACACACACACACACACACACACACGCACACACACCAGAGGAAGTGGCGCTGAGAAACAGTTCCAAACAACCAATAGTTCCAGCACTGAAGCCTATTCAGGGATTCAGCGCATCTAGTGGTTAAACCATGGCATTACATATGAATATTATTTTTCTGGCCACCAAACGCCTCTAAATTTAAAAACATTTTCTCTATTTTAACCCTAAATACTACACTGATTGTAAAATAAATACTAAGCATATTAGAATATGTTATATTTTAAATGGTCATTCATGGATCATAATTATTGCACATATTATTTAGTACCAAAAATCTCCTCAAAATATTAACGAAATTAGAACTGAACTAAAAGATACAATTATTAAAATACAATTATTTAACTGATTAAAAGTTACATTTTTTAAAGGTGTTTGGTCACATCTGACAGACAAGGAGAACATATAAATGCAGTCTCTTTATCGCTCCCTAGAATAAAATGCTATTGTAAAGCACAGTCAGAGTAGTTATCTATCTGTACACAATCAATGCACATTAGTTGTTAATAATTACTAGAAATTGCTGCAAATATAGTGAAACTGCTGTCTATTCTACTTGAACCCATTCAAACATATTGACATCGCGGAGTTGTTTGGAACTATTGAGCGCTCCATGAACCACGTGACGGCGTGTCGACGAGATCAAAGCATTAGGGGTAATATCGATAGTATCGATACCAACGTTGGTATCGGTATCGGATCGATACTAGCTTGATTAGATCGATACTTTAGGTTAATTTTCTCTCCTACACTTAATATATTGCTTAATA
>JBCAMP010000091.1:15000-140000 GCA_039654775.1 Spinibarbus caldwelli | reverse complement strand
ACAGTAGGAACCTTCAGAGGTACATTCATATTTGGTATATTTACGTTACAAAAAAACACAAAATATTAAATAAATAAACTCTATGTTTTAATAACATCGTTTTTTTTAATTTAATTCAAGGAACAAAACACAATATAAAACTAAATAATCCGACATAAAAAAGAAAGAGAAGAAAAAGTCAGAGGAGAAACAACAACAAAAAAAAAGAATAAATGACAAAAACAATTCCAGTCAAATCAAGTCTTGCTTTTCGATTCAGAGAATCTGATTTGACTAAATATCATCATAAAATTATTTGTTTACAATTATGTAAAGATAATTCGATTAATAAAAGTGTTTGTCATCTTTAAAATATTGTGTGCAGATAAACCAAGAAGCAGATCATGTTCTCAAATAAGTGCAACTGTGATGACGTCAGGCCAGCAGGCGGCGCTGCGACGTGACGTCACATGAGCAGAGACGCAGCAGAAGAAGAAGAAGAAGAAGAAGAAGAAGAAGAAGCGTGAGCAGAGTCAGCGCTTATAATGATGAAATAATATAACGTGCGCGGAATAACCAGAGCGATCGCGGCGCGTCGTGGAAGTTATCGCGCTTCTGCAGCGGCGTTTGGACGCCAGGAATCATGGCAAACGACGAGACGCTGCGCTCTCTGATGCTCACGCTCAGTTACGTGCTGCTGAAGCGGCGGCGTGACGTCACCAGCGCAGACGCGCAGCGCAGACGCGAGGTTCAGCGACGCGTCGCGCACAGACAGTATTTCCAGCAGAGACACAAGAGGATGATCATGGTGAGCTTCCTCAGTTTGACGAACACAGAAACAATGCTTACGAACATTAAACATGGTTTTATTATAGTATGTGTAATATAGCACATTTTTTCTTTATTTTGCATATTGATTACCATTTGTATAACCACAATTGTTTGTGGTTGGTTACCATGGTTTAAGTACACTAGCAATTTTTCATTTGTATTTATTTTATATATATATATATATATATATATATATATATATATTGGTCATGCCTGCAAAAATTCTATGAACTTTTAATACTTTATTTGTGGCCCTGGAGCACATAAGCAGTCTTAAGTAGTACAGGTATATTTGTAGCAATAGCCAACAATACATTGTATGGGTCAAAATTATCAGTTTTTCTTTTATGCCAAAAATCATTAGGATATTAAGTAAAGTTCATGTTCCATGAAGATATTTTGTAAATTTCCTACCGTAAATATATCAAAACTTAATTTTTGATTAGTAATATGCATTGCTAAGAACTTCATTTGGACAACTTTAAAGATGATTTTCTCAGTATTTCGATTTTTTTGCACCCTCAGATTCCAGATTTTCAAATAGTTGTATCTCAGCCAAATATTGTCCTATCCTAACAAACCATACATCAATGGAAAGATTATTTATCAGATGATGTATAAATTGTAATTTCATGAAATTGACCCTTGTGACTGGTTTTGTGGTCATATATCGTCTGAATACGAGCCGTTCTCTTCACCCCTGAACTGCGCAGGTGAGCCTAACAGAAGTGTGTTTCTCTCTCAGATGATGATCGCTCAGGCGTCTCGTTCGCTTGGCGGTCCGCCAGCGCGCCCCACGCGGGTCTGGAGCAGCATCGAGAGCACCGATTGGTGGGAGCGTGTGGTCATGAGGGAGTTCCAGCCCTCCGATTGGCTGGAGAAGTTCCGCATGACCAAAGAGACGTTCTTCCTGCTGTGCTCTAAGCTGAAGCCACGTCTGAGCCGTCAGGACACTCGTCTGCGTCCGGCGCTGCCGCTGGAGAAGCGTGTGGCCGTGGCTCTGTGGCGGCTGGCCTCGAATGTGGAGTACCGCACCATCAGTGCTCTGTTCGGCGTGGGCCGCTCCACCGTCTGTAAGTGCGTTAGAGATGTGTGTCATGCGATAGTTCTGCTGCTGCGGCCGCTGTACCTGCGCTCCCCGAGCGAGCAGGAGCTGGAGGACGCAGCGCGGCTCTTCTCCTCGCGCTGGGGCTTCCCTCACTGCGTGGGAGCGCTGGCCAGCCTGCACGTGCCCATCATCGCCCCGTCTAGCAACACGCACAGCTACTGGAACAGCCGCGGTTGGCTGTCGGTGGTCACGCAGGGCGCGGTGAACGGGCTTGGGCAGTTCTGGGACGTGTGCGCTGGGTTCCCGGGCAGCACCGAGCACGCCGAGCTGCTGCAGAACTCTACGCTCTGGGCTCGCGGCTGCGAGGGGTTTTTGCCGCGGGGTGAGCCGGAGCGCCGGTTCATGGGCCGGCCGCTGGGCTTCCTGATGCTGGGCGACGCCGGATACCCGCTGAAGAGCTGGCTGCTGAAGAGCTTCCCGGAGTCCGGCGCGCTGTCGGAGGCTCAGAGAGCGTTTAACCGGCGGCTGGAGCGCGCGCGCAGCGTGGTGGACGAGGCGTTCCTGCGGCTGCGGGCGCGCTGGCAGTGTCTGCTGAAGAGGAACGACTGCCGCATGGACGTGGTGCCCACCATGATCCTGGCCTGCTGCGTGCTGCACAACGTCTGCGAGGTGCACGGAGACGAGTTCGACGAGCGCTGGGAGGAGGCGGTGCGGCACGAGGAGAGCCCGCAGCCCGCAGACGAGGTGTCGCCCGCTGCTGACGACCGCCACGGAGAGGAAGTGCGAGCGCTGTTCTGCGAGTACTTCCTGCAGCAGGAGAACCAGCAGAGGACGCTGGGATGCTGAGACCGGACCAGATGGTCAGTCGAGAGCAACGCTGCACAAAATGATCTGCTCACTTAGTATTGTGTCTTGTTTTCTGGTATAAATATCTAAACATTCTTGAATCAACATTAGGGTTGGGTATCGTTTGAAATCCCACGTCGATACCCAGTTTCAATCCAATGTGGTTAAAAAAAAAACATTTGGTAACACTTTACAATAAGGTTGTATTAATTAACGTTAGTTAATGCATTAGTTAGCATGAACTAACAATGAACAACGCATCTGTTCAGCATTACTTAATCTTTGTTCATGTTAACTTATTCATATACTAATGCGTTAGTTAATGCATTATTAACATGAACTAACAATGAACTATGTCTGTAAATAGCTTTATTTAATAAGCTTTATTAATTATACTACATATATACACAAAACTTTATGTAGCAGCTAACACAATACTAACTCTCCATTTGGGCACTGATTTGGGCTATTGGTAAACTCGGAAACCATCTAAACATCAACGGATAATGTTTCTCATGATTGTAGACTGTTTATTAACATGACTTACCATTAACAAAGTATTTACTAAGATCATTTGTCAATCCTATTGTAAAGTGTACACTAGTCCAACATTAATTAACATTAACTAACATTTGTGGGTTAATAACAAAGCAGTATTGATTTTACTGGACCTTAAATGAGTGAAAGCCATTCATGCATCACTTAGATTTTCAGAAACTTTATTACATATTATATTATTACATAATTGTGGTATACATTATATATGTTTATATTATATAATCAATGCATTAAATAAATAAACAAACTTAGAGAAGAAGGAGGTGTTTCTCCTACCGAGCACCATTTCTGTCCCGCTTTCCGAGCCGGTAAATCACGGTGTTGATCCGTCCGGTTCCCGCCGAACCCCGCGAGAACACACGTGCGCGCGCTCGGTAGATAGTCACGTGGAACGAAACGATTTCCAATCAGAAAACGAGCTGACGGAAGCATTACTCACCTAAAGCTCGCTCTGTAACACATATAAAGTTAACGTTCACAGTCTTCTCGACTTCATCCAAACATTTTTCTTTTTAATCCCGCGAACTTTCGGTAAACAAAAGGTATCCAAATATTATTATCGGCATTTTTTCTCGCGCGTCGTCCGCCATTTGTTTACTCTAAAGTCACGTTCGTCAGCGCGAGATTTCCCGCGTTTACAGTCTGATCTGTTAGTGTGTGGTGTGCTGTCACAAGGGAACAAAACTGTTAAAAATCTATTTTTTGTTTGTTTGTCTGTTTATTATTTGTTAGTGATATGCCTAAATAATGTTAATAAACAGTCTACAAATGTTAGTAACACATCAGTTAATGTTCGGCTAGTGTAACGTTACACTTTACAATAAGGTTCACAAATGATCTTAGTAAATACTTTGTTAATGGTAAGTCATGTTAATAAACAGTCTACAAACATGAGAAACATTATCCGTTGATGTTTAGATGGTTTCCAAATTTACCAATAGCCCAAATCAGTGCCCAAATGGAGAGTTAGTATTGTTTATCCATTGTGTGTGTTAGCTGCTATAAACTTGTGTGTATATACTGTATATAGTGTAATTAAATAAAGCTTATTAAATAAAGCTATTTACAGGCATAGTTCATTGTAAGTTTATGTTAACTAATGCATTAACCACAACATTAACTAATTCATCTGTTAATATAAACAGATGCATTAGTAAATATGTAAGTTAACATTAACAAAACATTAAGCAATCCTGAACAGTGGAGTTGTTCATTGTTAGTTCATGTTAAGTAATGCATTAACTAACGTTAATTAATACAACCTTATTGTAAAGTGTTACCAAACATTTAGATATCAAACATATTTATTATGTGTCTCTTTTTGCAAAACATTTAGTTGCAGCTGAATATCATGAACAAAAATCAGCCGTCTGCATAAAGACTGGACTCCATTAAGAGCTGTTCATGTGTGAAATAGAAAATAGAGCAGCACGATTCTGGATAAATTGAGACTTTATGAATGGAATGATTCAATGACTCACTCAAGATTTACTTGTTACATTACTGAATGAATCAGTGTTTTTGAATGAATCTCTTGAACGAATGATTCAAAGACAAATACAGTTTTAACAGCCCCTTTTCACCACCTATAAAAAAAAATATGCGCACACAGGAACTGATAGGCGGAATCAAAATTTTAATTTTACAACAAGTATCCGATTCCTGACCGTAAGTATCCAATTCTGCAATTGAAATTGATTTTCGATTCCCAACCCTAATCAAGATGCATTTACTTGACCGGTAAAATGACTTAAGATTTTAAGTCTTGTTTTCTAAAAAAAAAAAGGATCAAAATTTAGTTAGTTTTTGCTTAAAACGAGCAGAAATATCTACCAATGGGGTAAGAAAAATAATATTGTTTAGCCTTTGAACTAAGATATTCAAAGATATTTCTGCTTGTTTTAAGCAAAAACTAACTAAATTTTGATCTTTTTTTTTTTAGAAAAAAATCTTAAGTCATTTTGCTTGTCAAGTAAATGCATCTTTATTCAAGAATGTTTAGATATTTATACTAGAAAACAAGACAAAAATACTAAGGAAGAACATCATTTTTTGCAGTGAAGGAATGTTTGGTGCTGTGTGTTTTTCAGAACTGAGACTCAGATTCAGTCATTCATTAGATGCAGAGCATCACAGCGAGAGAAGTGTGCTGATGAAGACGGTCACTAGTGTGGGTTAGTTAGTGCCGTGATTCCTGGAGCCCAGCTCTCAAACACACATCATCCGCTCATCAGCACAGACTGCAAGACCTGGAACAAGTGCGTCACACAAAGAGACAGAAACCTGCAGCGCTGGGATCTAGGAGCGGTCAGGAACCGCTGAGTTACTGAGTGATGTTACTAGTTAGTGTGAAACTGAGTAGAATTGACTTCATCCATCAGCAGCTGATTCAAACATCAAGAAGAATAGAGACTTTAGTGAAAAGATGCTGAAGATGTAGATATGTGATCCGCTAGTATGAAAGACTCTACTGTGTTTTAACTGCTTTATATGCTGTAAAGATGTGTTTTAATAATCATTCACTAACGTTCTTTAAATCATTAAACGTGAACAGTAATGTCTCTCATTACGATCATTATTATGTCCTGTTGTTTGTTTTTTCCTAGTTCTCTGTATTACTAGTTCTACTTTGTGATTCATCACAGTTGCCTGGCAACTCACCTGTGACCAGCTAGTTAGTCCCCTGAAGAGAGGTTAGGGTTAGCCCTGATTCTGCAGTCGCTGGGCTTGTTTTCATCACAGTCCCTTCTTTTTCCCCTTTTTGTTACTTAATAAACCTTATTTTTATTGGTAACCCTGTTTTTGTGTCCTTGATGTTGCTTCCCCAGAGCCAGGGTTGTAACAGTCATATTCTGTGTGATATTTCTACAGTAACATGTTTCATGTTTTTGTCAATACAATAAAACTCAATGGGGTCAATCATTCTTCAGAATGTCTTCATTCGTCTTCCTCACGTCACACGGGTTTGAGTAAACAAGTAAACAATCACAGGATGATCATTTCTGGATGAACGATAATGCTGCTCATCATAACAGGCCATCTGTCTCTGTGAGGCTTTAGATTAGGAATAAGCGGTGAAATCTGGCACAGGATTATGCAGAGGATTATATCTCCTGTTGTCTTGAAGTAATATAAGGGAAGATGGGTGTATTAGGGTCAAGGGTCGTCTGGAGACCTGTAGATGAGAGCGTGTGGTAGTATAATGATGATGTGTGGTGTTGATGACCGCTGAAGCTGTCCGTGTCCCTCAGCACACGTGTCTCATTATTAGCCGGATCATCTGCGTGTCTGGAGAGACGGACACTCATCTCACGCTTCTGTTCAGAGAAAGCTCCTCCGCTGGTCAGTATGCTGCATCCACTCATGATCTTCATAGTCTTCATCAACATGTCCATGTCCATCATCTACTGGACCTTCTTGATGTCCGAGGTCGTCTTCAAAGAGGCAGAGACGGATGAGGCCAGAGCCGCGGCGGCCGTGTCTCCGGCGTAGAGTTCGTCAGTAGATCTCATGCAGTCCTCGTTAGTTCATAGAGCTTCTGTGATCAGACGCCCGCAGCCACAGAGAGATTTCCCTTCATTTAGAAGCTTTCTGTCCAGTTTATTCCGCAACAAAAAGCACCGTTTGGGAATCATTGAGTGCTTTTTTATTTACAGGTAAGAGAAAAACAGTTTCACGTTTCAATGCATTACAACTGTCCTTCACTTACACAATCATTACTGTATGAAGAGATTATTAATTGTTTAACTCTTTAGATTATATACTTCTTTGAGAAATGACTTATCCAGTAGGAAATGGTGTCTTTTTCCGTCATTTCATTTGACAAAGTTTTTGTTGAACTTGAGAAATCAGGGCCCCAATGATGAGAGTTCATGAATATTCAGATTAAGTCAACAAATATGGCTTCTCAAGGGGTGGCTCTCAATCACAGTCTTAAATGTGCTGTACTTATTCATACATCATTATTAAACCTTCAGCTCTGCATTATAACGGGAGGAAAACACTTATAACCCATCTTTTTAAAAACATGTTTTGTGTGATTGTTATGTTCAGAATGTTTGAGGGGTACTTAAGTACTTTCTCAAATGCACGAAGCATTTTTATATGATGAATGGGGATGTGCAAATTAATAATTGGTGAAAAAAGAATGCATTTCTTTGGATCACGCTCTAAAAATAAAGACAAAAATGTTTGTCATGGAGACACTAATGGTGCCGTTTCCTAAGGATGGACTTGAGAGAGTTGCTGGTCACTTTATCTCACACACCTGATTCTGCTCATCATTACAGAGACTGTGCAGTGTGTCCGATCTGCTGGGGGTCCAGGAGGGGTTTGGAAGCAGTGCATTATGGAATGTGTTTGCAGAAGACTTATTAGATAAACTGTTGGATTAGTTTTGGAGATGCATGTGACAGCGTTTTGGAATGCGATCAGTGGATTACAGCAGAAGAGATTCACTCCAGCGCTGTGTGTGTGTTAGATTAGAAGACTCCTGTCTGAGGCCAGCATGCTGCACCCGCTCATGTTTGTGATCGTCGTCTTCAACACCGGCATGACAATCGTGGAATGGACGTTTCTCATGCACGAGGCCATGAGGTTAAACTCGGAGGATCCAGATGAAGTTCATCCATCCGAGTAGAGAGCGGCTCGGTAGCCGAGAGGAGTTTAGTCTTAGATCATGAGCACAAAGACATTAAGTGTGAAGGTAAGAGCTGCGTTTGAGTTCCAGGTCTCAACAGATCCATCAGTACATTACAGTAGAGTCTGTCAGTGAAGGGTTTCTGTGATCGTGTGACGCTGATGTCTGCTTTTGGTCAAATCGTTCCCATTATTCTCTCCTTTGCTGGATTAGGTGGGAATCTCTCGTAATCTTGGGAATGTTCTGCCCGCTGGTGATTCAGGATTTGATTAAAACAGGCTTAATCTTCTCCTCGTTCTCTGCGGCTCAATCATTCCCCTGTAATCCAGGCAGATATTGTTTGTTATTAGAAAACATTTAAATCTTCTTTACCTTCTGTATGTCGTGAGCTGTAATTAAGTGCGCTGCCCTACATGTATCTCGCTCAGGTTTTCTGAACAGCAGATGTGTTGGTCAGAGACATGGACTCTCTCGTCTCCTCGTCTGGTTCAGAAGAGCGGCTCTGGAGGGCCGTGGCTCCTCAGCGTTTGCTGCGGTCTCAGGCATCAGACGCGTCTCCGTTCCTGGAGTACAGGCCTCCGGCGCGCGACTCGTTCTCTGTGCCGCCGCACGTTCTGTACATCGCTGTGGGGCTGCTGCTGGTGGTTGTGGCCACATACGCGATCGTGGGTCACCTGATCGATGACCTGCTTCATGACCTGGCAGGTACCGTCAGCGGCGGCTCGTTGGTGGCGTGATACTCTCCTGGTGTTGTGTCGTGTTTCTGCTGTAAGTCTTTGTTTTGTTGGACGTCTGTTGCGATGCTTTGTGTCTCATTTGGGTTCAGACTCAGGTGTTTCCGACTCTTAATCTGTGCTCAAAATAAAACATTGTTTTTTTATGTCCTGATGGAGGTCCACATGTCTCCATTCTCTTGGTTCATCTGATGGTCTGTATGATTTGTGTCTCTGTTTGTCCTGATCATTAAACTGCATTCCAGCATCTTCTGCACATTTGAGCTCTTCTTCACAACAGTGACCGTATGATTTTGAGGTCCGTCTTGTCACACTGAGGATGACTAATGGATTCAAACTCAACTATTACAAAACCTGCAACTTTTCACTGATGCTCAGTCTAACACACTGCTCTTTACATGTGTGTGGTCACATCTGTGAAGTGAGAAGAAAGCACGTTCATCATTGCACATTATTGTTTCCTGAGCATTTTTAGATGTTTGTGTGCCATTAAATGAGTAAACAGCTGCTGCATGAACACATTTCCACACAAACTATTAATCACACACGAGCACTCATGCATTTAGTTCGATATGAACTGAATGTGTCAACTAAATAATTGACTAATTTTGAATTATTTAAGTGTAAATATTTAAGTAATATTCAAGTGACTGATGCTTAGCTTAAATACATGGGTTATAATATAAGCAGTGTGTGTTGTGGCCCATGTTTGTATGTCTGTTCCTTCACACGAACTGAATGGTTTTCTTCATCTCTCGTCAGACTGGGTCTTTGGCCCTAAAACCGAAGCCGGTGATGCTGAGCGCGGCCGTGAAGAGGATCAGGTTCGTCTGGATGAAGAGCGAGCCGGTCTGCTGCCGGGATTCACCGAGCCCCATCATCTCACAGCATCCGGCCTTCATTACATCACATCTCTATGAGTCTGTGCCAGCCGTCATTACTCTGGCTTTCATGTTTGCATAGATTGCGTAGATAACAGTCCTTCATTGTGGTCATGTGATCGTTGTGATGTCATCAATGTAATTGCTGTGTTCTGTGATGCCATTAAAATGAATTCTGGGATAGTTATATTTTGGGACTGTACAGTATATATGATTAAACAAGAAGGAACAAATGATGCAAATGAGATCTAGAATTAAAGCCTCTCCTCATTAGGAACCAACAGCTTGTTGTGTCTGATTCGTCTTTATGAGCTATGGATTATTCTAATGCCTGTCTGAGTCAGTAAAGTCAGAAACATGTAAGATATTCAGCTCTGAATCACCACAGCAGAATCTCAAGAGAGTCCAAAATCAGAAGAATGAAATACATCATGTTAAACTAAAGCTGACCTAGTTTCATTATCAACCATGTTTATCATGTACTGGTTTAATAGAGCTGCTGTTTCACACATTTTTTCCTGAAATGAACATCATTCATGAGGTTTTATCTTTTTATTATTCAAGTCGAGTACCGTATTTACTTGTTCTCTCAGTTCACGATTAACTATAACCATAACCAGTCTGTAAGCCGTCTCAAAGCTGGATAATACGTGCAGATAAAGCCTGTGACCTTGAGCGTCTCAGCCAATCACAGCGCTGCACGTGCGTACATCAACACCTCCATCCTTTATTCTTCATTCACTGCTGGAGTTTCAGAGGAAAGGAACGACATGGATGTCTATGATTTCTCCGGACGGATAACGTCTGGCCTGTGAACAAACTCTCATCTGGACGGTATGTATTGAGCTACAGATCCACACTTTCACAAGCGTACCACATGTTTATGGTGTTCTTGTGTGTTTGAGGTGCTTAGTTAAACATAATTAAATTACAGGTGCATAAAAATGTTTATAATATACTGACATGATAAAAGTGCAACACAGTGTTTTGAGCTCAGTGAAATACTGTGTTGTGAAGATGACTGCTGAGAAATCCTCTGAAACAATCAGTGCTGTGATCAGATCATTGAACAGCAGGGTTAGGGTCAGTCGTTCTTGTATTAATGTTAACTGTAATATTTGTAAGTTCTGGATAAGAGCGTGATGGCGGGTCCGCGTGAGCCTCCTCTGCTGTCCCCTTCTGCTGAGGAGGAGGTTTTCTTCAAGAATTACATCCCACCTGCCCGAGACGCCATCCATCTGCCCATTCACATCTTCTACATCATCCTGGCCTCCATCGTCATAGTGGCAACGCTCTACGCCATCATCGGTCACCTCATCAAAGACCTGATACACGACCTGGCCGGTGAGACGACGCGGTTCCTCATCAGCGATGGGGACGGTCCTCAAGAGTTTAGCTCTGCAAGTCTAACCTAGTAAAAGGATAGTTCACCCAAAAATGAAAATTCTGTCATTAATTACTCACCCTAGACAGCAAGGATCCTAACACGATCAAGGCTCAGAAACGTAGCAAGGAGATCATTAAAATAATCCACGTGACATCAGTGGTTCAATCGCAATTTTCCGAAGCTACGAGAATACTTTTTGTGCGCAAAGAAAACAATAATAACGACTTTATTGCACAATTCGTCTCCTCCACGTCACCCTATAGCGCCATTTTGGAGAGTATCACATACGTAAACAACGTATGTACGTGGATACATTGTTTACGTTCAGATCAAAGCGTAAACAACGTAAACAGCATATGTTGGAAACACCATCCGCATATGGTGCTGCTGACACAGAACAGCATACGCCGTTTACGTATGTGATACTCTCCAAAAGCTCTCGGAATGCATCAAAAATATCTTAATTTGTATTCTGAAGATGAACGAAGGTCTTATGGGTTTGGAACAATATGAGGGTGAGTAATTAATGACAGAATTTTAATTTTTGGGTGAACTATCCCTTAAAGGCTTTTCAAACTTTCTTAAGCCAATCTCCTCCCAAATTAGTAGCCGGGTTTCCATCCTTGCGCAAAATTGGAATATTGCATAAAACATTTGTGAATAAGCACTGTTTCCATCAGGGACGGACTGGGGCCAAAAAGTGGCTCTGGACTTGTTGGCACAGAGCGGCCCACCAAACCCGGTCCGCAACACACCGCACCACACCATAAATGAGTGGCATACTTCTTTACATTATAATTTGTCTTTTCTGGTGTATATGGCAAATAGTAAATAATTTTAAACAATTTTTACGAGGGACAGTTTAATATCACTAAAGTTGAATACATATAATCATCCATATAACACAATGCTCTGGTATCGTCTAGAAGACTTGAATAGTGCAGAATGCGGACTGTTTTTATGGTTCCTTTCTATTACATATACAGTATTTGTCCTTTTGCAGGAGCTTGTCATCTATCATTTTAAGGAATAGAGCTCCAGTTTTGGAAAAGAGTATACAAATTATTTTGATGATGAAAAATACAGTAAACAGTACTGTGAAATATATAATGTTGCTATTTAAAATTGCTGTCTTCTATGCGAATATATAGTAAAATATAATTGATTGCTGTGATCAAAGCTGAATTTTCAGCATCATTACTCCAGTCTTCAGAGTCACATGATCCTTCAGAAATCATTCTAATATGCTGATTTGCTGCTTAAGAAACATTTCTGATTATTATCAATGATGAAAACTGTTGTGCTGCTTTATATTTTTGTGGAAAATGTGATACCATTCAGTCTTGGGTAAGATTAAAAAATATAAATTAATATTTTCCTTCAACAATGTTGCATTAAATCGAAGATTATAGAAAACAAAAAGGGACTTTTATTAAACTGATTTAAGTGACAGTGACTTATTACGAAGTACTTATATTTCAAATAAATGACGTTCTTTAACTGAGAACCACAATAATAAAACCATTATTAATAATTGATCACAAATAATAACATAATAATTAAGCAGCAACTTAAGCAGCATTAGAATGATTTCTGAAGGGACACTGAAGACTGGAGTAATGATGCTGAAAATTCAGCTTTGATCACAGAAATAAATTACATTTTAAAAATAGAAAACAACTATTTTAAGTGTAATATAATGTTGTTTTACTGTATTTTTGATCAAATACATTCAATCTTCTTTCAAATAAATAAATAAAAAGCCTTAATTATTTCAAACTTTTAACCACCAGTGTGTATATAAAATAATGCATGTGCATTAATAAGCAGATTATATTTTTATTAGGCCCATCATATAAATCACTTTCCTATGCACAGCACTCCAAAGCAAAAGTCTTCAGATTTACAATGTTCTTGAGTAAGATTGAGAATGATTTTTATAGATTTTTAAACATTTTCTTAGACACGTGAAATCACGGAAGAAAGCCTATATAGAGATACATTAACTCTTATCTCATGTCTGCTGAAAACTGCTATGTTATGTAGCCTACATTTACAAACGTAAATGGCATTAAAATCTGAGAAATTTGAAAAGGTCAGTAGTAGTTTGCATTCTTGAAAATTAATGTCTGTTGTTTAACTCTTTTTTGTTTGTTTGTTTTTTATCATAAACGGTTGGCAAATATTGCTGAATTGTCTTGTCATGTTTAGCTGCTTGCATCTTTCGTCAGCTCGCATCCAAGTCGCGCGCAGCTCAGCGTCTGTGAACAGTAAATCCCGCCTTCTACACTTTGATTGGCTGTATTTTAACATTGACGAGCGCTTTTGAGCCGCTGCACTGAGCTGGGGCATACTAAATTAATTAGAATTTTTGAAAAAGTGGGCCGCGCGGCCCGGGCCATTCGTCTGGGCCGATGGAAGGATATATGTACATTTACTACAATCGAATTTTTTTATAGGCTACTGTATATTACGCAAAGGGCCGGCCCACATTGTACAGCGGCCCACCGGGAAAACTCCCGGTGCTCCAGATGGCCAGTCCGCCCCTGGGTTCCATCCAACGAGTCAAAGAGAACAAATCGTCTCTTCCTGATAAACTGGCACTAAATATCACTAAGAAAAGTAGGAGAAGCCACTGAATATAAGCATTTTTATATATAATAAATTACTTGCACCTCAGATGAATGCGGTCATTGCTTTCAGAGGTGGATGCTGCTCTTTGTGAACGCAGTCGTGTAAGACAATTATACAGAAACACTTTGACGACAGACTGCTCAGGCATTTCAGAATGACCATAAAAACATTTCAGACGCTGTGCAACGAGATCGGTCCGCCGGTTAGTCAGGATACGCCATCTCGTAGTGCAAAGTCACATGATTTTTTTGATGTGCATGGAAGAATTTATTTGCAAAATGCGTTTCTATCTCCCATTATTCGCATTAACCCTTTGTCACACAAGTCAAAAACCACCTCAAGCGCACATAAAAACTTTTTTGCGAAGTAAGGGATTTTTTTTCCCAGCGTTTCTGATGCGATGCATCAAAATGCGCTTAAAAACAGGGTGATGGAAACATAGCAAGTAGCTATGTCTGCATCCACCTATATGTGCATTTTGGGCTATCGCATAAAAAACGCTGGATGGAAATACCAAGATCCGCATGAATTCTAAAAATGTTCTTAAAAACCTATGCGCTCAACTAAGTCAGATATATTTCTTATCCAGTAAGAAAACATGCGCATAAACTACAATGGAAACACTTTTGCCTAATAAATTCCTTAATGTGCATCAAAAAAGACATGCAACTTTGCACTATAAGACAGCATAACCGGACTAATCAACGGACCGATCTCGTTGCACTGCATCTGAAATGCTAGTCATTCCAGAATGCTTAAGCAAAGTCTCGTCAAAGTGCTTCGTTATAATTAACTCCCAGAACTGTGTTCCCAAACAGCAGATTCCAGAAAAAAGATAACATGACCATGTTTCGTCTGCGCGCTCTGAAGCTCGTAATTTATTGAACACAAAAATTATTATATACAGTGCCTTCTCCTACTGCAGCAAATTTAATTTTTCTTAGTGATTTCTAGTGCAAGTTAATCAGGAAGTGACAAATTTGTTCAACTCTTCAACTCACTGGATGGAAACGGTGCTTTATTCGTAAATATTTTATGTGATTTTCCAATTTTGTGCCTGTTTAATTCGTAACTTTGGATGGAAACATAACTAGTGACACCTACACGTCCTAAAATATAAAGGTAGCTATCAATAAGTACTGATTCTGTCACAGATGTCACGCTGCTGAATATCCAGTTTATACACTACTGTTAGAATAAATAACCTTCAAAGATTTGATCTGATGTAGCCAGTGACTAGTTCTTTCTCAGAGGTGTCATTCTGGAACTCTTTGGTTAACAATTGTTAACTCAATCACAGCATCACCGGTCTTAAACAGATCAGGGCTGCGTTTCCCAAAAGCATCGTAAGCCTAAATTGATTGTAGAACCATTGTCATCAATGGAGCTACGGTCAGCTTAGTTTTCTGATGCTTTTGGGAGGATTGTGACATTAACCCCGTCTCCTCCTCGTCTCCCTGCAGACTATCTGTTCGGCCAGCAGCCCGAGGAGGTGCCCATCAACCTGTGCGAGGCTAGAGACAAGTTCATGGTCGACTGGTGTCCAGAGACCAGCCCGGAGCTGGAGGAGATGGCCCGCGCCGAGGAGATCCGGGTGGTGATGGAGGGCGCCAGATACACCCCTGCCATCTGGATCATCTCAGACGGGATCGAGCCCAGAGCGCCACGCTCCAGCCCACGGGTCGCCTTCGGAAAGAATGTGTAGAGGTTTCGGCTTCACCTGTGAGAAACCGAGACTTCATAAAGACTCTCAGACAGAAGAAGCGCAGCACTGTCACTCACCCGTCATCTGAGCTCATACACCAGTACAGTTCAACACTGATGGTTCATGTTCAGTTTACAGTGACTGAGTGTTACTCGCGCTGTGGAGACGCCTGCTGGTCCACAGATCTGCTCTAAAACAGCACTTTTCAGTCCTGATCCTGGAGAACCTCAGTAATTTGTCTCTCCTTTCTGATGGCTGAGCTCATCAAGCTCTTATCTAATGAGCTGATGATCTCAATCAGGTGTTTTTACAAATTGTGTTTCCCCATCAGCAGGACTGAAAAAGCACTGCTTTTTGTGAAGAGCGCCCTCTGGTGGAAACACAGCAATCTACACGATTTAAACAATAAAAACATACATTTAATTTAAAATGGCCTTTTATTCAAATTAGGATGTCTATAAGCTTGTGTTTTACTCTCCATGCAAAAGTACGAAGAAACAGTGATTCAGCCTTAGTTTGGAGCATCACAATGAAGCCCATCAGAGCAGCGCTGGAGAACTCTTTTCCAACATAAATGTGCTTATTTATCAGATATCAGTGTGTTTAAATTGGATTGCAATATATTAAATTGCCTGAAAAATATTGTTTGAAATGAATCACAAAATATCGTGATTGTGGTGCATGTGTGTGTGTTTTTAGATGCTGCTCTTCCACAGACATTCATGCTGATAGTCAAAGCTGTGAGGCAGTCAGAACTAAAAAAAAAAAAAAAAAAAAAAAAAGGCATTTTTAAATTCATTGAATGGAATCAGGAATTAGGCTAAATTCAAGAAAGTAGAAATAAAACAAAGTGAAATTCAAAGAGATTCAGTTGTGTGCCAAAATATCTTTCTTCCTGAAATGAATCACACATAATCTGTCATCATACACACAATGCATAAGGCATTTTCAGAAGCATTACATATTCAGTATAGCTTTCCTGTAGCTCAAATAGTAGAGCATGGCGCTAGCAACGCCAAGATCATGGGTTTGATTCCCAGGGAAAGCAAGCGCTGATAAAATGTAAAAACTGTAACTTGAATGCAATGTAAGTCGCTTTGGATAAAAGCGTCTGCTAAATGCATAAATGTAAATGTCAGTGATTCACACAATAACACCTATGCATATAATTGAGATATTTCTATATTTTTAATAAATGAAAGGAACGCTTAAATGTTATGTCATAAATGTTTCGAGCTCTGCTTAGTTATTTCGACCAGAAATGTGTGACTGCGGTCAGTAAATGTGAATGAGATTTCTATTGCACTCTTTAATTAAAGCGCTGCTCGGTGCAGAGAGACGCATGCGCAGTGCAGCCCAGGTTCTGATGAGGTTCGGCTGATGTAGGTCAGATGTAACCTGGATGAGTCCAGAAGCAGCTTCACACGGGCCTGTGAATGTAGGATACCCGAACCGAACCGGAGCTCAACGTCGGTTGTGTCCGCGAGGAGCAGCGATGGAGGGATGATCGGAACCGGGCCGGTGTTTGAGGATGAACCGGAGCGACGGAGCGGCCGCGGCCGAGCGGTGAGCATCGATCACGGCTTGATTTCACATGAATCCGCTCTTCAGCGTCACTAACACGGCCTTCGTTTCATTGCACCAGTCTTGTGTTTATGTGCTGATGCAGTTCATTTGACAAAGGGACTACAGTTCGTGTTTCTCCTGAGGTTCATCCATCAGTGCATGACTGCAGATGCAGCTGATTCAATCTGACCTGCACTGTATTTACTTCAAACATGACCCAGTCATCAAATAATGTTAACTGTAGCCTATATTTTCCATCCTCATCACATAAGCAGTGCAGTGAACCTGGTCAGACATGATCAATCTACAAGAGCTGATGGGGGGCTCCATCTTAAGGTTTATTTATTTGTTTGTTTGCTTGAATGTTTATTTTTGTACAATGGTCTTTTATGCTATCCACCACACATGCAAAGTTGGTTGATTGCGTAACTGCAATAAAGTAATAGGCTAGTTAACAATTACTTGTTTACATAGGTTATATAATGTATTTTATATTATTTAGACACTTAGGCTATACAGGTGCATCTCAATAAATTAGAATGTCGTGGAAAAGTTCATTTATTTCAGTAATTCAACTCAAATTGTGAAACTCGTGTATTAAATAAATTCAGTGCACACAGACTGAAGTAGTTTAAGTCTTTGGTTCTTTTAATTGTGATGATTTTGGCTCACATTTAACAAAAACCCACCAATTCACTATCTCAACAAATCAGAATACTTCATAAGACCAATAAAAAAAAAATAAAAAAAAAACATTTTTAGTGAATTGTTGGCCTTCTGGAAAGTATGTTCATTTACTGTATATGTACTCAATACTTGGTAGGGGCTCCTTTTGCTTTAATTACTCACCTCATTATCTTACATATGCAGGTAAAATCAGAATTTCTCCAGTTATTGTAAAAAAAAAAAACAAGCTAACAGACTTCACAGCTAGCGTTAGTGAAGCGGTCAGTGGGATCTTTCCGCCACCACCTAAGCTTCGCCCACAAAAAACATTTACTAACATGAAAAGGGTCTATACGCAGAGTACGCAGTTTGCGTAGGGCACCAGCTCCCGGGGGGGGCACCATCCCAGTCGCTCAAAAAATAAATAAAATAAAATAAACTGTCATTCTATATTAATTTTAACATTAATATATATATAAAATACATTTTATGATGAATGCGTATAGGCAGTATTAATCACACGTGACGCGCCTGCTTTCACTCTCACCTCATGTTTGCGGCTGAATACAAATGATCATCATAATTAATGGACAACTAGCCCATGCATCACTTTCAGGTAACTACGTTCATAATCCTGTGAAACTTTTTGACTGTTGATGTTAGTAACGTGTTTTAAAGGGGTCATATGATGCGATTTCAACTTTTCCTTTCTCTTTGGAGTGTTACAAGCTCTTGGTGCATAAAGAAGATCTGTAAAGTTGCAAAGACTAAAGTCTCAAATCCAAAGAGATATTCTTTATTAAAGTTAAGAGTTAGCCACACCCCCCTAAAACAGCTCGTTCTAACACGCCCCCACATCCCTACGTCACGATGTGGGGAGATTTGCATAATATCGCCCAAATGTATACGCAAAGAAAGGAGGCGTAACTTTCTCGCCATTGTGGAGAGACACTGTGTGTTTGAATGCGAAAGAAAAAGTACTTTGTTTGGCCTGCCAAAAGAGGACATAACAAGAAATCTGTGGTTGTTTCACACCGATGAGCTTTGTACAAATCAACCCGTTTCAGAAAGGTGGGGCTTAGAGGAGATAAAATAATGTAAAATATGTGTAAAATAATGCATTTTTTGTACTTTAAACCACGTAAACACATTGCATTACACCAAATACACATAAGAATGTTTTTTTAGCACCATCATGACCCCTTTAATGTCGGTAATAATTTCACCACCACCAACAACGCATCTGACTTAATATTCTAGTTTCCATGATTTAAAATGTATTATATAAAAATAACGAGGTGATTTAATTAATAATAATGGTTTCATTGAATAACACTGTTAAAATACATAATGTAATACAAAATAAACAACTTACATTATTACAAAGGCCTGATAATTGCTGTTGTTACACTTACAGGACGATCGAATCCTTGTTTAATATTGACCAAACATTTAATTCAAATATCCACTTAATTTTTAATTTTTGGCCACCTTTTGCGATAGAAATGCTACAGCCTCTATAATTTCTTCAACAAAAACTTGTGGACATCACCCTTACAAAAATTAACCATGGTTATCATAGTAAAACTGCTTAATTTTTTTTAAATTTGTGATTTTTGAATGCTTGAGACCATAAAATCAATCTGAAAACTGTATTAATAAAATCATAGCCATAGTTAACAATTTAATTACAATTTATTTATTTACTTTTATATTTTATTAAAGTTCTATTTTTACCCCTTATAGTAGGTGTTTTTTGTTTGTTTGTTTGTTTGTTTTTTTGAGGGAGGAGCCACAACAATACTATTCTGCTTAGGACACCCATGTGGCCGGCAGCGGCCCTGCACATGCCACAGTTGTAATATAAATCTATAGGGAAAAATCTATTCCCTTAACAGATTATCTATTATAAATTAGTTAGACAACATTTGCCACAATAAATAAGCCTACAGTAAAACATGATAAATTATAGTAAAGGTGGTCATGAGTAGTTTAAAAATATTTTAATATTATGTTAGTGCTGGTGCAAGATTGTTTTCTCCTCTTTTCATCAATCTTTTTAGTTTATGCCTTTTTTTAGATAATGTTCGACTTTCTCCATAGCATTGTAAAGTGTCAGTTTCTCAATAGAATTCAAATAGATCTCTGTTATTGGCTTCCAGAATGGAGTAAAATACAGACAGACGGATCATAGCAGTTAGAGGAGAGTCTGTCTCTCCATCAGAAACGCCTCAGCAGCGCCAGGGAAATACTAAGTATGATGATAGAAATCTGCATTCATTTATTAATGGAAATAGAAGTTTGCTAGATTTATGAAGCAATTATTGCAGATGTTTATGTGAGGCTCATGTTGTTTGTTTACTGAGCTCTCAGTTCTGTTTCAGTGAAGGATCGGTTTTGTCTCAGATGTTTCTGCTAAAATAAAATCAGACCCAAATGAGTTGGTAGTTGTGACCCAGAGCACAGAGATATAAAGCAGCTTTGATGAGCCATGTTAGAGTTCAGATGGAGATCATGTGATCTTGGCTGATCTGAGCTCGGTTTGAGACATTTACATTTATGCATTTAGCAGACGCTTTTATCCAAAGCGACTTACACTGCATTCAAGTTACAGTTTTTTACATTTTTTTTAATCAGCTCTTGCTTTCCCTGGGAATCAAACCCATGATCTTGGCGTTGCTAGTGCCATGCTCTACTATTTGAGCTACAGGAAAGAGACGTTGTTGAGATCCGTGTGTTACTCCAGAGGAGACTCGGTGAGATTACTGAGGTGTTTTTCTCAAGAGAAGCCTTTGAGAACAGAGAGAGTCTCATACATCTGTGATGATGGTGGGTTTGAGAGGAAACCCAAAGAAAGCTCTCATTTACACCTGACTTGAGTGTGTGAACTGTGTGTGTGTGTGTGTGTGTGTGTGTGTGTGTGTGTGTGTGTGTGTGTGTGTGTGAGAGAGAGAGAGAAGTCTGACACCCGCTGGACATCAGTGTTTTCTCTGTGAGCTGAACTCTGACCGCAGTGAGAAAGTGAAGAGCTCTTTTACTCTTTCCAGCCGTTTGTTCATTTGGAGCTGCTGTGTTTTTCTGTAAATGACCAAAATGGTGATTTTCACCTGAGATTCAGAGCCAAATTACAGAGGGGTAAAAATGACTTCAGAAAGATGGCAGCATCACTGTTATTTTTACACAGAGTAGGTCTATTAGTAAAATTTATTGACTTTAGCAATCTTTGTTGCATTATGTGCCAATGGTGACGGTTCAAAAATGGGAAAACAGCACTTTTTCAAGTTTTTTTTCTCCAAAGTTTGCATGCCTGTGACTCAAGAAGTATTAAAGATATCTTAATGCCCTTTTAGATATTGGGTCTTAACAAACTTTCCTTTTGGCATCTTCGTTTGTAAGGCCCTAAATGGTTCTATATTGGAATTTCAATATGGCTCCAGGGGTAAATCGTTAAATTGTACACCTTTTCAATGGTCAAAAACCGAATGGGGGTCACTTTGCAAAAATATAATGCCTCTTTTCTTTTAAAGAGGAATGTCTGAAGAACGAATAATGTTGAAAATAGCTCTGTTACAGACAAATTAGGCAATGTGTAGAAATAACAATAAATCATAACAGGAAAAATCGTTGTTTCATTAGACAAACTCCTTACTTTACAACACTTGAAACTGAGATAATATTTCATCTATGCATACCTTAAAAATATAAATCAAAACCCATGTCTTCACAGAACCATCCACTTGGAGCATATATTTTTCATCTGAAAATGTATTATATTCAAAATTCAGTAAAAAAAGAAAAAAGAAATGTTGAAGGATTATAAGGGTGCAAAAATACTTCAGTAATTTTAATGAGATTTTAAACAACAATTTCATTATTTTTTTTGTGAAAATAGTTCATAGGAGTTGACCCTTTAAGTAACAGAATTGTAAAGTAACAGAATTGACTGCCAATTGTTACAGCATTGTCAGCACTGTTACTCTACCTTGGTAGCAGAGTTTGACGGTAACAGAATTGACAATTTTACATTTCTTAGCCAAAGACTAGCATAAATGCTAAGAGCACATGGTACACTAATGAAATCATGATTAAAAGACTTTTAAATAAACCAATGTGTGATCGATGATAAATGATGTTTTCCTTTTGATATTGTGGTAACAGTTTTGACATTTTACAAAAGCCTTGGTGTAAGAACTTTTTAGATTAAAATATTTTCTCAGAGAGCGCGCACAAACTTTTCAGTGCTTCAGATCTTATTAGTGAGGAAAAGTGACATCACTTCCTGTATCTTACATAGTTGTGGGAGATAATTCACTAATTTAAAGGCAAAGTATGGGACAGTAACAGAACTGATGCAAGATTTATGGACACATTTTTACAAGATTTTTTTTTTTAACAATTTAATGTTGTAGAGTTAGAAAAATAACTATTTAGTGCTTTTATAATTAAAATAATTGAAATAATACCAAAAGAAAAGTAAAATTAAATATTTTTATTACACAATGATACATGATGGAAAAAATCACTAATTCGGACATCAAGAAATCATGATTTTCAGCTATTTAAGACACTTTTTTACAGAAAACATTTTATTGTTATGGCTTGTAACACCTTGTGTTCCATGACAATGAGTAACAAATTATTAAAACAACCATTTGAAAAAATACTGACTTTGGATACCAAATGTACCTGCAATTATAGAATCACCCAGCTGTATGTGAGGCGGCCTTAAGCTCAAAGTAGGCTATACTTCGGCTAACGGTCTGCACACTGTCCTCGTGACGCAGTAATCATCAGAAGTGTCCGCAGATGTTCGTGCACACCGTCTGCATGCAGCCCAGTGTTTGTGACTGCGCAGACGGTCTGTGTACAACAGCGCAGGCGCGAGGGCAATGCTGTATGTGTGCGCGCTTGAGTGTGCATGAGCGCACCATCTCTAGAGCATGAGTGCTGAAGATTCTCCTCATGTTTGTGCTGCTGTCAGATTTCATAACCGGTTCAGATTTTAAAACTCCTGTAGTCTGAGCCGAGATCGGCCTTAATAGAGACCGCCGATCAAACTTCCCAAAGCGATAATTGGCCGATAGCAATTGGTAAGCCGATCAGTCGGAGCACCCCTAATTTTCACTCTATCAATATGTGGGTATTGAAATGGCTTTTGAATGTGCGCTCACTGTTGACTTTCACTTTTGGTTTGGTGATCACGTGCACTCTGTGTAAACATCTTACAAAATCAGATATTTGTCAATGAGCTCAGAATCTGTTGAGCAGTAGAGTTTGTGACTGGCATGGGTTAGTTTTGTCATGCAGACCTGACAACCCTGAGCAGAGCAGACGCTTTCAGTTTAGAATTGTAGCGTATGTTTTCCAGCTGAAATAAGTTATTTTTATTTCTATAACAAAGAAAAACGACAGTGAGGGCAGTGCCGCGCTGCGCCAGGAATGTAATCACTGTGCGACCAAACACCGTGTAACACTGATTACTACAGCAGGCCAAGTGTTTCTGATCGATCTGCGCAGCGTCGATACGTCTCCAACAAACCTGTTTATTTGTCCGCCCGCTCCTGCAAGATCCCCATCCTGATACAGCCCTCTACTTCATTGTTCTCTGATTTGTTTGATTGTTTTATTCACTTTCCCTTTCTGCTAAAGTACAACGACAAAAGCCGTTCTGTCATGTGTGTATGAACTTATGATTTATGGATTCCTGTTTTGTTTTCTCAGGGATTTTGTTGTGGATGGAGAGGGAATTGTGTGCAGAACTACGGGTTACATGACAGGTAAAACACACACACATGCAAAAACATAAATTTTTCTTTGTGACTTAAATATCTAAATACTGTTTTGGATCATCGATTTCATAGTGAATATATATGTGTGTGTATATATGTATATTGTACGTTAAACAAGTGTGTGTTTGTTTGTAGATTTTCTGAATGAAGACACTGATAAAGTTCCTCTTCAAATGCTTCCGCTGAGAGAATTTGAACAGGTGAGATTTTCAGTCTTTGTCTGCAGCGGTTCAGATCCTCTCATGTATAGTTAGATCAAATGAAACTGTTTCCATCAGTGATCTAAAACACATCCATCTGTTTCCAAACGGCCGCTGGAGTCTGTTTCAGAGGAAGGAAAGGCACTGGACAGACGGCGGTCCATCACAGATCTCTGTGCTGTGTGCTGTATTGCATGTGTTAGTCAAGCATGATTATATGTACCTTTATTTTGTCTTGTTATTTGCAGCCTTCTCTGAGAGTGAGCTGCTGTGATTCAGAGAAATGGCTTCTTATGATTAGAATATATAATAATAGATAGAATATATAATAGATAGCGTGAGTTTGTGTGTGTTGTGTTGTTAATGTCAGTTCTCATGTTCCTCCTGCCTCTTTTATTGTGCTCAATGAAACATCTAGCTAAATTCATTATTGGAATATCACACACAAATTATTTCGGGATCAATCCATCTCAATAGAGGTTGCTTGGTCATTTTTAATTTCCTAACAATTGAGTGATTGAGTGCTGATGCAGCAGTGTTTAGAGTCCCGCTCACATTCACCTCTGATGTCTGAACAGAACAGTGCTGTTAGATGTGTGGGAAAGACCGTGTGTTGATGGTAAAGGTTCAGATGAATGTGGGATGCTGGCTGTCGAAGCGTTTGACCAATATTACACTGGGACTATGAGATGCAGAAATACTTTATACGAGTCACTAGTTTCTCTCTGCTGATGAACTCAGCTCATTCTTGAGGAAAACGCTTTGATACTCAAAACAACAGCAGATGATGAGTGCAAGACAGAGACACTGACCTTCCGATTGATTAAATGCTTGAAATTGGGCCTATGGAAGGCAAAAACTGTTTTCAACATTGATAATAATCAGAAATGTTTCTTGAGCAGTAAATCAGCATATTAGAATGATTTCTGAAGGATCATGTGACACTGAAGACTGGAGTTATGATGCTGAAAATACAGCCTTGATCACAGAAATAAATTACAGTTTAACAGATATTCATATAGAAAACAGCTGCTTTAAACTGTTACATTTACATTTATGAATTTGGCAGATGCTTTTATCTTACAGCGCATTCAGGCTATACATTTTTTTTTTTATCAGTATGTGTGTTCCCTGGGAATTGAACCCACAACCTTTTGCACTGCTAATGCAATGCTCTACCACTGAGTCACAGGAACAGTTTTACTGTATAACTGACCATATAAATTTGTCCTGTATTGTGTTTGGTCGTCACAGTATAACAGTGATGTCAGTTATGATCGTTAGAAGAGACGAAGATGAAGCTCAGGTATGACAGAGTTTTGATCTCGACATCATTCCCAGACTTACATTCGTGTGATTCCAGAGTCTTCATCATCATCATCATCAGTATTATTCTGCGGTGAGGGGAATGACGGCAGGTGCGTCTGACTGCTGGTGTATTTACAGACGCTGTTCTCCAGGGCCGTGAAGCACACAGGGATGCCAGTAAAGATCTGGACGGTTCAGAGTGAGCTGCATAACTCATGCAGCGGTCAGACGAACGGCCGGCTGCTGTGGGACTCAGCGGTTCATCTGAGCCCAGTCTGAAATAAACACACTCTTGGGCAGTTACTATTAGTAAGTCAGTTTCTGAGCGTCGAAGGCCGTCCGATGGACCGAGTCCAGAGTGTTGATGATCATGTGACCTCACCTCATCTCAGCCCGCTCTCTGCAATCGTCTGCCGTGTGACCACAGCCTGTCCTCTGATTGGCTGGTCTCTGGGCTGTCAGGGATTCCTGGGATTTCTTCCAGAGTAAAAACAGCTCTGCCGTCTGTATCACCGTTCTAAAGCTCATCATGGAGTCATGCGGCCCCGGGCCCTTATAGCGGCCCCTTGTTCTCTGCGTGTGTTTGAGCGTGAAGATGGCATGTAAATATGATCATGTGGATGAGGATTTTTCATGTTTGTTTTTGTAGTGTTGTAGTTGTGTGATGTGTGTGAGCGGTGTGAGCTTCACACACACACACACACACACACACACACACACACACACACTCCCGCCGGACATGTCTAACACCTACCGAACTCTCTCGCAGCACCTCAATGACCTGAAGAAGGAGAACTTCAGCCTCAAGCTGCGCATCTACTTCCTAGAGGAGCGGATCCAGCAGAAGTTTGAGGGCAGCAGCGATGAGATCTACACTGTAAAAAAAATTCCGTAAAATTTACGGTAAAAAACTGGCAGCTGTGGTTGCCGGAATTCTACCGTAAAATATACGGTAGCAACGTTTTAGGTTTTAACTTAAATTTACAGTTAAATACCGTAATTTCATTAACTGATATAATGTTAATATACCAACTTATTGAAGTACTGAAATCTGTTTTGTACATTTGTATTACACTGATAACCACCAAATGCAGGAGGTGATGAGAAAGTCACGATGAAACAAAGCCCATCACAAACAGATTTTAAATGATAACATATATAGAAAGTGCACAGTGTCATTCACACAAACACTAAACACTATCATGGTGAGACTCATTAAACTAAAATATGCAATAAACATTAATTTAACAACATTAGATGTAACATATAACCCTAATTAACATAACTGATAAGAAAAAACTAAGAAGAAACCTAATTATTTCAAAGAAAAAACATCAAATTCAAACAAAATTTGAAATGCAATGCAGGGAATTCTGGGAACGTCAATTTACGGTTTTTCCCTGTAAATTTTACATTCTTTTTCACTTCCAAAAGCGGTATTTCACCGTAAAATTGTCTGAAATGTCTATTACAGTTTTTCACCGTATATATTAGGGGAACTTACCGTTAACCATTTAACAGGTTTTTACCGTAGCTTTTTCACAGTTTTTTACCGTTAAAATCACGGTCATTTTTTACAGTGTAGCATATATAGTTATTCCTTTAATTAGTTTTTCTCATAGTTTTTTTTTTCTGCTTGTATAATTTTTTTTTTTTTTAACAGTTAGCTAGTCTTATGTAGGGCAGTGTTTGAACTGAAATGTGCTGCCATTAGCCTACATGAAATGCATCAATGCAATGATAATTTACCACATTCATTACTAATAAATAAGTTATGTAAATGGGAGAGACGGACACAGTAGTATAATTGCAGCAGGTGCACAATAAATTTTCATACATGACATTACTGCTGGTGGGAGGGGCCCCATCTCGTTCTTTGCGGGGGGCCTCTAAGATGTGCGGTACGCCACTGCTCAGAATCTATATTAGTGAGCACATCTCATAGTCGTGGTGGTTTCTATATTCATTTAAAGGGAGAGTTCGCCCAGAAATTTAAATTCTCTCATTTACTCATTTTTTTTTCTGTGGAACACAAAAGAAGATCATTTGAGAATTTTTTTTGTTTTGTTTTTTTTTTTTTTTTTGTTTTGTTTTTTGTGTCCATATAATGAAAGTCAGTGAGCTCCAATGTTTTTTGGTTCCCAACATTATCCAAAATATTTTCTTTTGTGTTACACAGCAGTAAGAAAGTAATACAGGTGTGGAATGAGGTGAGGGTTAGGGTGTCGATCTGTCCCTTTTATTGATAAACTGAATCTCATACAAATAATGGTGAAATCTAAAGCAGATTTAGGGATGTGTGGCTCACAGGGTCAGGGGTCAAGGTTCAAGGTTAGGGTCACTGGTCAACATGATTCACTAGTTATGACATGTTGGCACTCACAGGTAGAGACAAACACCCCACAGCCTTGGTTTGTGCTCATTTATGCAGCAACCTGATTAGACATCAGTTTAATGACTCTGGAATGTCAAAATATAAAAACAGGAAACGTACTTCTGCTAACAGAAAAACGTTCCTTCCTGAAATAAATATTCAAATGAAGCACGCATCATTCAGAAACTGTAGTGCATTGTTTTCATTTATGTGTATCTGTGTAACGAGCTTGTAGCGCTGCTGCTGATCTGTCAATCATCGGTCACTCAGGGGCGCGTGGACACACACAGCCGCTTCACCGCGCTTTATTCTGACCTGGAGCACGAAGAATATCCCGTAAATATTATATTTCGCAGATCATTATTATTTTTCTCGGCTTAGCACGTTCCAGTCGAAGTCTTGTGTACTGTCGTGCGCGCTGGGCTGACTGACGCACCCCTCTGTGAGAGATGGTTCAGCCCGCGCTGCAGGTTTCGCGGAATCACCTCCTTTGATCTCATCACGCGACAGCACCGGGGAATCTGAGGTGTTTTCACCGGATCGCGCTGAGAGGGGCTCTGACGTCACTCGCTCTCCGCAGCTGATGCTCCGGTGATGAAGGCTTACAGAGTACGCGTGCTCCGCGGTGAAACATGACACAGACCTTGTGTTTCTGACACGATAGAATTCACCGATCCTCGATGAGTCTCTGCGCCAGCGGACTATCATTCATTTCTCTGATGCTTCTTTCATGGACTGTCTTTTGAGAAACAGCTGCAGGACTTCATGATTCTGAGCCGCAGCGTCTGATGGTGATTATAACGCGTCTCTTGTCTTTATGTGATCTTTGATCTCACCTTAAATATGTTAAACTGATGTAATTTTGATTTTAAATGTACTGGATTTACATACATAAGAACAGAATGACTGTAAATGGTAGGAATACAAATCTTGTTCTATTTCTCTCTGACCTGAAGGTGAGCTGCGAGTGTCCAGAGCTGTCAGGATCCGGAGAGTAACCTTAAACCGGCAGTAGATGGAGGCGGCGTGTCGCATCTGCGCACGCGAGCTGTGCGGAAACCAGCGGCGATGGATCTTTCATCCGGCCGCCAAACTCAACCTGCAGGTGCTGCTGTCTCACGTGCTGCGGTGTGGTCTGCGGCGGGACGGACGCCGCGAGTTCATCTGCAGCAAGTGCTGCTTCATGCTGGACCGCATGCTCCGCTTCGACACGGTGATCGCCCGTGTGCAGGCGCTGTCCCTCGAGCGTCTCCGCGCAGACTGCTGCAGGAGAGAGAGCGTCTGCGACAGTGCATCACCGCGCTTTATAACAAAAACAATGGGCTGGAGTCATCGGGGGCGACGGAGGCGGTGGGCGGTGAGTACTGCGCGCTGCTGCTGGAGGACCTGATGTACTGCATGCAGGAGTCCTGGGCAGGAGACGAGGAGGAGGCGCTGGAGTGCTCCCACAATCCTCGCTGCAGCCGGCGCTCGCGCAGGTGCAGAGTCTGCAGAGTGCTGCGTGTGCCCAACTCGCTCTACGAGGGCGTGTGTAAGGTGCCCAGGAAGGTGGTGAGGAGTGTCTCCTGCGGTCCGTCGTCGCGTTACTCGGCCAGCGGCGCTGAGGAGCAGATTGTGACCTCGAACATGCTACTGCCCGAGACGAGTCTGTCAGACGGTCAGCGCACACTCCTGCACCGCGAGAGCTCCGCCGACTCGCTGCAGTCACTGGACAAGAGTCACAGAGCGTCTGAGGAGCGTCTCGAAGCGTCTGAGGAGCGTCTCGCTGCGTCTGAGGAGCGTCTGAGGAGCGTCTTGGTGCGTCTGAGGAGCGTCTCGCTGCATCTGAGAAGAGTCACAGAGCGTCTGAGGAGCGTCTCGCTGCGTCAGAGAAGAGTCACAGAGCGTCTCGCTGCGTCAGAGAAGAGGCACAGAGCATCTGAGGAGCATCTCAGTGCATCTGAGGAGCATCTCGGAGCGTCTGAGGAGCGTCTCGCTGTGTCAGAGGAGAGTCACAGAGCGTCTGAGGAGTGTCTCGGAGCATCTGAGGATCATCTCGCTGCGTCAGAGAAGAGGCACAGAGCATCTGAGGAGCATCTCAGTGCATCTGAGGAGCATCTCGGAGCGTCTGAGGAGCGTCTCGCTGTGTCAGAGAAGAGGCACAGAGCATCTGAGGAGCATCTCAGTGCATCTGAGGAGCATCTCGGAGCGTCTGAGGAGCGTCTCGCTGTGTCAGAGAAGAGTCACAGAGCGTCTGAGGAGCGTCTCGCTGCGTCAGAGAAGAGGCACAGAGCATCTGAGGAGCATCTCAGTGCATCTGAGGAGCATCTCGGAGCGTCTGAGGAGCGTCTCGCTGTGTCAGAGAAGAGTCACAGAGTGTCTGAGGAGCGTCTCGCTGCATCAGAGAAGAGTCACAGAGTGTCTGAGGAGCGTCTCGCTGCATCAGAGAAGAGTCACAGAGCGTCTGAGGAGCGTCTCGCTGCATCAGAGAAGAGTCACAGAGCGTCTGAGGAGCGTCTCAGTGCATCTGAGGAGCGTCTCGGAGCGTCTGAGGAGCGTCTCGCTGCGTCAGAGAAGAGTCACAGAGCGTCTGAGGAGCGTCTCGCTGTGTCAGAGAAGAGTCACAGAGCGTCTGAGGAGCATCTCAGTGCATCTGAGGAGCGTCTCGGAGCGTCAGAGAAGAGTCACAGAGCGTCTGAGGAGCGTCTCGCTGTGTCAGAGAAAAGTCACAGAGCATCTGAGGAGCGTCTCGCTGCGTCAGAGGAGAGTCACAGAGCGTCTGAGGAGCGTCTCGCTGCGTCAGAGGAGAGTCACAGAGCGTCTGAGGAGCGTCTCGCTGTGTCAGAGGAGAGTCACAGAGCGTCTGAGGAGCGTCTCGCTGCGTCAGAGAAGAGTCACAGAGCGTCTGAGGAGCGTCTCGCTGCATCAGAGAAGAGTCACAGAGCGTCTGAGGAGCGTCTCGCTGCATCTGAGAAGAGTCACAGAGCGTCTGAGGAGCGTCTCGCTGCGTCAGAGAAATTCACAGAGCGTCTGAGGAGCGTCTCGCTGCGTCTGAGAAGAGTCACAGAGCGTCTGAGGAGCGTCTGAGGAGCGTCTCGCTGCATCAGAGAAGAGTCACAGAGCGTCTGAGGAGCATCTCGGAACGTCTGAGGAGCGTCTCGCGTTCACTCTGTCGCTGCTGCAGGACTGTGTGTACAGACCCATCCGGACTCAAAGGGGCAGCAAGCTTCCCGTTTTGAAGAATCCAGTTTTTTTAAATGGAAGAGATACACTGGACAGTCCAGACCAGGAGAACCTGTTTGATGTAGAGAACCACATGCTGGAGGAGCCGGAGCTGAAGGAGCTGTGGGAGCAGGAGGAGTACCTGCCCTTCCGTCTCAGGAGCGTCCCGAAGGTGAAGCGCTTTCTAACGGGACAGTAAGATCCGTGGATGCACTCAGATGACACTCCCCACTAGTGCTGTCAAACGATTAATCGCATTCAAAATAAAAGTTTGTTTACATTATGTGTGTGTACTGTGAATATTTCTTATATATATATATACACACACACACACACATACAGTATATATTTTGAAAATATTTAAATGTATTTATTCATATGTGAGCCTGGAGCACAAAAGCAGTCATAAGTAGCACAGGTATATTTGTATTAATAGCCAACATTACATTGTATGGGTCAAAATGATCAATTTTTCTTTTATTGCAAAAATCATTAGGATATTAAGTAAAGATCATGTTCCATGAAGATATTTTGTAAATTTCCTACCGTAAATATATCCAAACTTAATTTTTGATTAGTAATATGCATTGCTAAGAACTTCATTTGGACAACTTTAAAGGAGATTTTCTCAACATTTAGATTTTTTTTTTTTTGCACCCTCAGATTCCAGATTTTCAAATAGTTGTATCTCAGCCAAATATTGTCCTATCCTAACAAGCCATACATCAATGGAAAGATTATTTATTCAGCTTTCAGTTGATTAAATTGACCCTTATGACTGGTTTTGTGGTCCAGGGGCACATATAATTTAGATAAATTTAGATAATTTAGATAATATATAAATATATTTAATATAAAAACATCTTTCTTACATATATACATGCATGTGTGTGTATTTATATATACGTAATAAATGTACACAGTACACACATATTATGTAAACAAAAATGTATTTTGGAAGCAATTAATCACAATTAATCGTTTGACAGCACTACTCCCCACAAGGTTTGTGCTGAGAACAGTGTGTTTTGTGCATGCAGTCATTAACAAACACAACTGTCCCGTTTGGTCTTTGTCATGTTTTGTACGATATTCAGTTGTTTTACTGAGTTGCTACTTGAATCCTGAAGTAAAAACAGTTGGAAAGCACCAAACTAAAAAAACATCTACAGTGTTTGAGGACATTCGGGTAATGTTCAGAAGTCTTTATTTACTGTATTTTGGGTCCAGCACATGATCTGCTTGTAAACAAAAGCAAAACCAGCACAAACCTCTTGATTCATTTTAAACCCTTAAAGCTCAAACTGTCCCTGCTGGATATCAGCGCTATAAGAGCCGATGAATGAAGTCACTGTTAGAGCCGTACCATCATCAGATCAGTTTTGTTCTCACATCTCTCTCTTTTATACTCACTGATGTCTCCTCTGTTAACCCAATGATAACCATGCCATTTTCAGTTAAATAGGTGAACATGGAGAGTGTGGCACCACCATTGGCCTAGTTCTCTCTCAAAACCCTGAGGGAGCGCACACACACACACACACACACACACACACACACACACACTCCCTCTCACACACACAGCGACGTCTGACCTCAATGTATCTCAGTTAAAGCTCCTCAGATCCTTCAGAATAAAGTCTGTGAGATTAAACTACAGTCCAGCACCATTTAAACCAGATTAGGATCATTTACTGACAGCTTTCTCAAACATGGACCCTCAACACACTTTTAATTAAATTCATCAACCAAAATTGGTGTTATTTGATCAGTGTCTGTGTCAATCAGCTGATATTAAAACCAAATTAAATCAGGGCTCATTTTTCCCATTGCTTATACAATAAAATATGATAAAATATATTTTCAGTAGTATGGATCTTATATTCATTTTTCTGTTGAATGTGAAAATTATTTGATGTTTGGTGTACTGTGTGTTGTAGAGTCTGATAGAAGAGCAGCAGCTGCATCAGTATGAAGACGCTGCTGGACAGTGTGTGAATGAACTACAGCAAGCACAGCTACAGCTCGAGTTTCTGCAGAACAAGATCCACGAGAGCGAGACCAACAACAAGGTAAGAGAGCTACATTACCCACAACACCCCACAACCAACAGAATACTGTCTCCTTGCAGATCACATCATACGTGTGTGTATTTATATGTGCATTTATATCTGGCAGAGAGATGTTAGGGTTGATCGGTGTGTGTGTGTTTCTTGTGACTCAGGTGCTGCAGGAGAAACTGTGTGAGATGGAGTCGGAGCTCCAGTCCATCAGACAAGCTGCTCAGAACCAAGAGAGAACCATCCAGAACCTCACAGACAGCCTGAGAACTAAAGACACAGAGGTCATTATACACACACATCACAAAAGAGACGTCTAGTGTATGTGAACAATGTGTTTCCTTCTCCCGTCATTAACTGAGTGATTCAGTCATCGTGTGGATGGTGAGCAGAAAAAGAAAGTTAAAGAGTTTCTTAAGATAAATTCTGAGAATATTCCTAAATGCAATTATTAAAAATGCATAAAAGTTCTAAAATAAAATATTTAAAAATATATTTTCTTAAGGACATTTGTGTTGGTGAAGTAGCTGACAGGGCTGTTTGCTAAAGATTCAACGTTGATCAACTCCATAAACTCAATAAAATAAAAAAATTAAAAAACACATCTCAACAGCTTTTCGACTGAAGTTCAGGTTTGTAATGTGCTGTGTATTTAAAGATGTTGTTTGTAAAAATCCTGTCAGGAGACAGAGGGATCTGTTGCTTTTAGTTACTGCATCTGTGCTGTATGATTGATTTGATTATGAAGTATAAAGAAACGAGTTCCTTATCTGAGCAGATATTATGAATAATGTGGATCACCAAACAGTTGCTGGTCCCATTGACTTCTATTGTATGGAAATAATGATAATTTTCATTTTTGGGTGAACTGTCCCTTTAATTATGATGATTTTTAAGAACGTTCTTTTCAGGAATTCTTCATAAGTTTTAGCTTTAGAACAATGTTAAGAAAAGATAAGAACATTCTTAAGTAATGTTTTTTTTTTTTTTTTGACTACAAAATATTCTAATAACTTTGTTACAAAATAAAAGTAAACTAGCAATTAAGAAGAATTTATTCTTAGAATGTTTCGTGAATCCGGTCCTTGTTCACTCCAGTTCTCAGTCATTGTTTTCTTCTCTGTGTGTGTGTGTGTGTGTGTGTGTGTGTGTAGACTCAGGAGCTGTACCATGTGATTGAGGGCCAGAACAACACACTGCGTAAAATCACAGAGACCCACCAGCAGCAGCTGCAACACACACAGGTGAGCACACACACACACACACACACACACACACACACACACACAGAGGTGAGGACACATATAAACACACACACACACAGAGGTGAGAACACATGTACACACACACACACAAAAATCCGGTTGAGGACATACACACACACACACACACATTGAAGCCGTGACGTTGGTGTTGCTAGCATCATGCTGTACTGTTTGCTCTGCAGCAGCTCCTGATGAATGTTTTCTTCTTGTTGTTTCTGTTTCTCTGTAGACTCTAGAGTGCACCGTGGAGTCTGGTTCAGTTCTGAGCTCCCAGAGTTCTCTGTTCTCGTGTCAGCTGGAGTTGGAGGCGAGTCAGCGTGCTCACAGACTGACTCAGAGGCGTCTGGAGGATCTGACACGAGAGCGAGAGCGACTGCAGAATGACCTCCAGGAGGCACTGCAGCACAGAGACGTCAGCCACAAACACAACCAGGTGAGGCGTCTGCTTTACCTGCACGCTGAACCAGCTAATCTCACCGTGATGTGATTACAGGTGTTTGTGCTGCAGATGTCACTGTTATTGGTTTGTTTGTTCCTGTTTCACTTCCCCCGGATGAGGCGCTGCTTTCATTTGTTTTTCTGCATAAGCATTGATACAAGTATGATCATGTTTTTCTGATGGTGGCAGTCTTTTCTCGGTGAGCTCTTTGTTAGTGCAGATGTGTTTTTGTATTAATATTTATTCATTGGTTGTTGTTTTGTAATAATACATTTTGTTAATATTTTTTTCCTATAAGAACAGCACAGGTTGCCTCAATGTGAAACACTTATTGGTGATGTTTGTGAATAAAACAAAATATGACCTAATATTAGTATTTAATTTTTTGTCATGTTTTTATAAATCATGTCATGACTACATGACGGCCCTCAGTCCTGTAAATATAATGTGAACATGATCTGTAGACAGTCAGTGAGAGTTTTGGAGCGACACCAAAAGTAGAAAACAAAACCATTTGGAAACCATCATTGTTTCTGTGATTCTGATTTTGTGTGTGTGTGTGTTTGTGTCAGGAGCTGCGTGAGATGGTTGAGCAGCTGCGGTCTGAGCTGCAGCTCAAAGTGTGTGAGCTGAGAGATCATGAAGCCTCGACTCGCTCAGGAATCACAGACCGGGACAAAAGCATCGCACAGCTCCAGCAGAGCTTATGCCGCAAAGATTCGCTGCTGCAGGTTACTCTCTCCTTCATGCTGTAATGAAGACGGGACTTTCTTGTGGTTTTTGTCACACTTCAGCTGTGTTTTTCTTCCAGGAGTATGCAGAGCTGCAGAATGACTTGTGTGACTCCAGCGGTCGCGAGGAGAGAGACGCGCTGCTGCAGACGCTGAGGAGCCGCATCCGAGACGCCGCGCTTGAGTTGTGTGATCCATCACATCTGTTCTGTCCTATCTGGCTCTTGTAGCCCCACCCACAGTCAAATTCTATTGGTCCAAAATCTGAGTTAGGTAGCTCTAATTAAAATAAAATATGTTCTGATTGGCTGCACCTTGGAATCATGGAAGTCTTCAGTTCAGTTCTGTCCTGGTCCTGGGGACCTGTTGCTCTGCACATTTTGTGTGTCTCCTTTATTCGACACACCTGATTCAGATCATCAGCTCATTAGGAAAGAGCTCCATAAACTGAGCTGACTGTGTCAGATAAGAGAGACATACAAAATGAGCAGAGCGGCCGGATTGAAAACCACTGTGCTGCATCTGTGTAAATACTGGTGTCACATGATAGTGATGTGATGAAACGTCTATCAGTGAGTGTTAAAGCTGAGTGTGTGTTTGTGAGTGATTCCTCAGATCGTGTGTGTGCTGCTACTCAAGTGATCAGATATACCACTTTCCTTTTCTTTTGGAAGTCTAGCTGAAATGTCCCTGTTGTGTTTCAGCGCTCAATCGATGAGAAGTTCCGCTGTCTGGAGGAGAAGGATGGAGAGGTGCGTCGACTGCAGCTAGTGCTCTGCGAGAAAGACAGAGACCTGGAAAGACTGCGCTGCGTCCTCAACAACAACAAAGACACCATCACGGTGTGTGTCACGACCTGCGCTAATGCACACACCAGAGCATCCAAACCCTGCACACACAGAGTTCAGAGTTCACACACACTGAAGCAGACAGTGTGTGCAGTAGCGCAGGTCGTGACTCATATACACTGTACACACACACAGTCTGTGCATTAGCGCAGGCCGTGACACACACACACACACACACACACTCACACACACTCGAGGGAACCTCATGAAGGACGTGCCTTTATAGCTGTTCGGTGAAAGAGAATCAGACTGAATAAAAACAAACTGACATTTTTGTGCTCCGTCTTCCTTTTTCTCATTTAAAGGGGTCATATGATGCAATTTCAAGTTTTCCTTTGTCTTTGGAGTGTTACAAGCTGTTTGTGCATATATAAGATCCGTAAAGTTGTAAAGACTAAACTCTCAAACTAGGGTTGCTGCGATAGACGGTGTTGACGGTTTTACCGGTGTGAAGCTGCAACACCGGTTATATCACTTGCCCACCGTGGCACCACCCCTCTATTGTTTTGATTTTTTTATAGCAATAAAAATCATTTAGTTCAGTTAGAGCACAGACACTACAATTAAAACTGATCATGGCTGCTCAATGCAGCGTGCCGAACGACAGTCGCATCACAGATCAGTTTGCATTTATCATGTAAGGAGAAGCTGAAAAGAAGAGTTGATGTGAGACAGACGAGACGATGGCAGAAGAGTTTCAAAACGACATGCAAAAGCGCCTGTTTTAAAAATATATGGGATTTTGAAAAGTCTGTTGTCTTTAGCCATTTATCTAAGGTTTCATTTGAAGTTTGTTTTAAACATTTGTTTCTTAATTATTTGATTCCACAGTGTTTGCCGATTTAAACTGTGTATTATTATTATTATTATTATTATTAGTAGTAGTTTTTATACTGTGCGTCAGTGTACCACGGTAATGATGGGCTGGGTGTCAGTGTACCGCGTAGGGCTGCACGATTAATCACATGCGATTGTCATGCGTGTCTCGTCAGTAAAGCCTTTTCTGTGATTAGTAGTAAATGTTCATCACCTGCTTTCAAATGGATCGCCATTTACTACACAGAGCCGTAGTTCGCTGACAAGCTATGCAATATCGCATTCATAATTGAATGCGATTCATCTGCAATTATGAACGCGATATTGCGTAGCTTGTCAGCGGGCTGCGTATCAGTGTACAGCGGTAATGATGGGTTGGGTGTCAGTGCACCACGGTAATGATGGGCTGCGCATCAGTGTACCGTGGCAATGATGGTCTGCACATCAGTGTACAGCGGTAATGATAGGCTGGGTGTCAGTGCACCGCGGTAATGATAGGCTGCGTGTCAGTGTACCGCGGTAATGATGGGTTGGGTGTCAGTGCACCACGTTAATGAATGTCTGCACGTTAGTGTACAGCGGTAATGATGGGCTGCGCGTCAGTGCACCGTGGCAATGATGGTCTGCACGTCAGTGTACAGCGGTAATGATGGGCTGGGTGTCAGTGCACCGTGGTAATGATGGGCTGCGCGTCAGTGTACCGCGGTAATGATGGGTTGGGTATCAGTGCACCTCGGCAATGATGGTCTGCATGTCAGTGTACAGCGGTAATGATGGGCTGGGTGTCAGTGCACTGCGGTAATGATGGGCTGAGCATCAGTGTACAAAGGTAATGATGGGCTGCGCGTCATTGTACCGCGGTGATGATAGGCTGGGTGTCAGTGCACCGTGGTAATGATGGGCTGGGTGTCAGTGCACTGTGGTAATGATGGGCTGGGTGTCAGTACACCGTGGTAATGATGGTCTGCACGTCAGTGTACAGCGGTAATGATGGGCTGGGTGTCAGTGCACCGCGGTAATGATGGGCTGCGCGTCAGTGTACAGCGGTAATGATGGGCTGGGTGTCAGTGCACCGCAGTAATGATGGGCTGTGTGTGTGCAGGAGTTACTGCAGGGTCCGAGGGAGATGTTGAACTCCACACCAGCACCAGCTCAGGGTGAGTTTCACTGCGGTACCTCCCAAATTAGATCAATTAAAATGATTGATTCACTTCATTCTGTGTGTGTGTGTTTATGGTGAGCAGCCCTATGTACGAGCAGCTCAGGTGATCTGGATGTACAAGCCATCAGAGATGAACTACAGCTGACCCTTCAGAAACACAGAGAGACTGAGGTAAAACACACGTCCTAAACTTGGGAAAACCTTTCCTATTACTGTGTTCATTGAATAAATTAAGTGATTCTTTAAAGTTCTTTAGTCAGTACATTAATGTTAGCAAGGACAATGACTGAATAAATTTTTATACATTTTATGAATGTACATTATTCTAGTTATACTCCACAGTAAATCATAAACAACAGGTAAAGTCATGGGGCTTTGAATTATTGTTGTGTACAGTGGGGGGATTTGGAGTCAAAAAGGTTGATAAACACTGTAGTAATTGTTTTTCTGTCCTTGTGTGTGTGTGTGTTTAGCGGGAGCTCTCAGAGATGCGCTCGGTTCTGGCTGCAGGGCGTCACGACACATCAAGCTCTGATCAGCAGGTAACATCATGAGACAGCACGCGTGTGTGTGTGTATGGGTGTGCGCAAATGCTTACGTTCCCTCTGTGTGTGTGCTTACATTCCCTGTGTGTGTGTGTGTGTGTGCGCACGCGTGCACGCTTACGTAAAAAATAAAGGTGACTTGACGCTTATGTTGTGTGTGTGTGTGCGTGTGCGAGCTCACGTTTTGTGTAGAGCTCTACTGATATATATCGTTTGCCGATTTTATCGGCCGATATGAGCCTGTCGCAGATATATCCGTATCGATGAATATGCCGCCGATATGAACATTTTTTTTACAGAACTTAAAACGCAGATAAAATGCTTGTATGTGGTGTAATTCCATTGTTTGCTACTGGCGACCTGGATGAAACGCTTTGTATGGAATACCATTGAAACTTTGAACGGCCATATCTCTGTAACAGCGCGGCGGATCCGCATCAGATTCGGGGATCCCTTAAGCTCGAGGAACCCTCTCGAACGCCGAATCGAGTGTACGTCTCGAGGCCCCCTTTCGAATGAGACCACCCCCATCGATAGCCCCCGGGGTCCGGGAGTTATGACCTCCGTGAAGTTGGCCCCCCACCCATCGCAAAACGTCGCAAAAATAGTCTCAATCGTTTGTGCTCCGTTTGTGCTGGTTTGTGCTGTAAAAATTTTCGTTTGTGCTGCTTTGGTTTGTTAGATATAAAATATTTATTTAAAGGTCATTCTCAGGTCACTCAGCCCCCCAGCATGCTCCAAATTCACCCCGAATAGTCTCGTTCGTTTGTGCTTCGTTTGTGCTGGTTTGTGCCGGTAAAAGTTTCGTTTGTGCTGCTTTGGTTTTTAAATTATTACACATTGAATTATAGGCGATGACGTCACCAGCCCCCCACATGCTCCAAAATCACCCAAAATAGTCTCAATCGTTAGTGCTTCGTTTGTGCTGGTTTGTGCCGTAACAATTTTCGTTTGTGCTGCTTCAGTTTTTAAAATATTAGACATTGAATTTTACGGTCGATGACGTCACCAGCACCCCACACGCTCCAAATTCTCCCAAAATACTCCTGTTTGTTTGTGCTCCGTTTGTGCTGGTTTGTGCTGTAAAAAAAATCGTTTGTGCTACTTAGGTTTTTTAGATATTAAAATAATATTTAATGGTCATTCTCAGGTCACTCAGCCCCCCGCATGCTCCAAATTCACCCCGAATAGTCTCGTTTGTTAGAGCTTCGTTTGTGCTGGTTTGTGCCGGTAAAAGTTTCGTTTGTGCTGCTTTGGTTTTTAAATTATTAGACATGACATTATAGGCGATGACGTCACCAGCCCCCTGCATGCTCCAAATTCACCCAAAATAGTCTCAATCGTTAGTGCTTCGTTTGTGCTGGTTTGTGCAGGTAGAAGTTTCGTTTGTGCTGCTTTTTATTTTGCTTTTATTTAGCATTTTATTTTGGGTTCCTCGTTTATTCAATTTCTTACCAAACTGTTGGATTCTAGTGGTTTTAATAGAACAACAACTCTTCATAACTGTTTTTTTTTTTTGTAGTCGTTGTGGTGTTTATTAAAAGCATCTCAATATTCATCTGCTGTCGGACTCTTTTTCTGTCACTTTCTCTCACTTAAAATGGTTTTGTGCGCGAGCGCCATCAAGTTAAAGCTTTATGTAACTTCAGCGTTTTTGTTCTCACCTGATTGAACTTATTTACAAGGGGTATCATTTGATACACTTCACTCCCACCACGAGGTGACACTTCTGTTCGAGATGCTCTTGTGGAAATTGAGTTAGTATAGGAAAAGTTGATACAGTTACAAACTCGAATTTCTGGGCAATGTAAGTACATTATTTTAACAGTATCAGTTCACAATATTATTAGTAACTCTTACGAAAATTAACCATGGTGTTACTACAAATAAAACCATGGTTACTATAGTTAAACCATGGTAACCATAAATTAGCCATGATTTTGCTACACTAACCATAGTTTAACCATGGTATTTGTAGTAAAACTTTTATACAAATGGTAATGAATATGCCAAATAATAAAAATAAAAAAATCTTGGTTACTATACATTTACTATACTAAAACAATGGTTAATTTTTGTAATGGTAACTTCAAGAACAATGGTACAGCATTCAAGTGAGCTAAGATTGTCAATGTTTATTGAACAGAAAACTCATTGCTAATACTTATATCTCTCGTATCATTAGCAATTAAATGCTAAATACTGTTGCGCATATGACCCATGTTAGTTTTTAGAATATGTTGTGCATTTAGGGATCAACATTACCGTATTGTTAGTAATATAAGATATAACATCCATATTATATATTCGAACCAATACAGTCATACAGGTTTATACTATACATGACATTTTTGGAGTCAAGTCAAGTCAAGTCACCTTTATTTATATAGCGCTTTTAACAATACAGATTGTGTCAAAGCACTTAACAGTATCAAATTGGAGGATAGAGTGTCAGTAATGTATAATAATAAGATTAAACACTCAATTTTCAGTTAAAGGCATTTCATTATTGAATTCAGAGATGTCATTGTCTAGCTCAGTTTAGTTTAAATAGTATCTATGAAATCAAATTGACGATAATCGTTAGAAATTAAGTCAGGATTATTTAAATGACTAATTATGTTTTGCTTATGCCAGATGCCCAAGAAACCAGCAGTCGACAGGGATTCCATTTTCACAGTCCTGTGTTCATCAAAAGAGGCCATAGTCAAAAATGGCAACATAGCTACTCCTAATCAGAACATCTGGACAGAGCTTAGTAAGCAGCTAGAGAACAGTGGAAGAAGGCCTTAACCTTCCGGAGTCCCCCTGCCTCAGGCCAATCCAAAGTCCATCACAGTGTCTCTCTGCATTCAAGACGGACTCTACATCAGGAAATATGCTCTGTGCAGGGAAAGTTTCTCACAGTTTGGGAGAACTTCTGTGGATTGACACTGACCTGGGAAGCAACTCCATAGAATTTCCTTTGAGTGAATTTCCCTCCAATCTGATGCTCCAAGGAGAGAGATTTACTTTAAGGGCAGTCATTGCTTTCAAAGGAGGCTTAACCCAGGATGCTCTTGGACATTATGTTGCCTACTGCAGGAGGTCTCCATGTGTTTGGGAGATGTATGACGACCTGAGAAGTGGAGTGACAGGAGTGTCAGAAAAAAACAAAATATGCCCACATGCAGTGTTATACACAAAAGATTGATTGCACTGTTTACATTTAATCTCACAAGTATTTTTGTTGTATGCCACACACCCTTGTTTTCCTACTCCTGTTTGGAGAAGTTGTTTCTGCTCTTCTGGAAGTCAGGCTTGATGGAGTTTACACTTAAATCTATTATTCTGTGTGGCACTTTTGGCTTGAAGGCATAACAGTGTGCCATGGCTTGTCAGTATTAAGTGTTTTTAAGTTTAAGTTTTTAAAGGTCCATTATTTGTGTTAATGAATGTTTGATAGTAAACTTTAATTCAGTTTCACAAGTAAAATAATTTTGACTTAATTGAGTCATGAGTTTCCATACATGCATATAATACACACACACACACACATACACACACACATAGCTTGTGCATGTATAAGCACAGAGATGCAGCAAACATATTATGGTGCGTGTATTTATGACATACTACTTTTATTCACATAATGACATACAGTAACAAGAAAAAACATTTACCTTGGAGTTGGTGTTACATTCCACACATCCTGTGATCCGCTGTGTCTGTTATAAGTTGGAATATTAACTAGGATCCGTTTGGATCTTACCTTGTTACTTCAACTGTATTGTTGAAAAAAAAAACAAATAAAAGCAAAATAAAAAGCAGCACAAACGAAACTTCTACCTGCACAAACCAGCACAAACGAAGCACTAACGATTGAGACTATTTTGGGTGAATTTGGAGCATGCAGGGGGCTGGTGACGTCATCGCCTATAATGTCATGTCTAATAATTTAAAAACCAAAGCAGCACAAACGAAACTTTTACCGGCACAAACCAGCACAAACGAAGCTCTAACAAACGAGACTATTCGGGGTGAATTTGGAGCATGCGGGGGGCTGAGTGACCTGAGAATGACCATTAAATATTATTTTAATATCTAAAAAACCTAAGTAGCACAAACGATTTTTTTTACAGCACAAACCAGCACAAACGGAGCACAAACAAACAGGAGTATTTTGGGAGAATTTGGAGCGTGTGGGGTGCTGGTGACGTCATCGACCGTAAAATTCAATGTCTAATATTTTAAAAACTGAAGCAGCACAAACGAAAATTGTTACGGCACAAACCAGCACAAACGAAGCACTAACGATTGAGACTATTTTGGGTGATTTTGGAGCATGTGGGGGGCTGGTGACGTCATCGCCTATAATTCAATGTGTAATAATTTAAAAACCAAAGCAGCACAAACGAAACTTTTACCGGCACAAACCAGCACAAACGAAGCACAAACGAACGAGACTATTCGGGGTGAATTTGGAGCATGCTGGGGGGCTGAGTGACCTGAGAATGACCTTTAAATAAATATTTTATATCTAACAAACCAAAGCAGCACAAACGAAAATTTTTACAGCACAAACCAGCACAAACGGAGCACAAACGATTGAGACTATTTTTGCGACGTTTTGCGATGGGTGGGGGGCCAACTTCACGGAGGTGGAGTTATGGACGGTTAAATTCGCGGTCGGGCGCCGACCGATCTGGCGATCCCGGGGGCTACCGGGGCGCGGAGGGTGGCGTTCGAGAGGGCTCCTCGAGCTGAAGGGATCCCCCGAATTTGGTGGAGATCCGCCGCCGCGTTGGCGAGATAATGACATCAGCCAACACTTTAACTTTTGTAAAAGGTCTCTTGTTCAGGCTGCAGCATTCAAGCATTGTCTTATTCGACCGTAAGTGCCCTGCGAAGTGGACTTCACATGATATTCCGCCATGATTCCAGTTCCAAGGGAACGTACACGTTACATTCAAAGGGCATTAAAGTGCGCGAGATGTGAATTTAAATTGTATTTATTTACAGTGGTATATTATGTCACACTTCACACTTCTCTAGTAAGTTTTGTCTGTGTGTGAAGACAGTAGTGCAAATCCGTGAATGAATGTTCTGAAGTGAAATAAACTTCAACAGAATAAAGTTGAATGGAATTGAATTGAAATAAAGTTAAATAAACTTCACCTTTACTGTTCAGTGCACTGATGTCAAACTCATTTTGGATAATAAAGTTTGTTAAATTGTTAAAGGCCTGCCTCCATTACATATCTTTGTCACATCATTATAAGTGTTTGATCACCACATTTCAGTGATCATTGCAATAAATGTGTTTATGTATATATATTCTGTTTATGTATACACTATAGTATTCTATAGTACTAGTCAAAATTTTGGACACAGGAATGGGAAAGCGTCCAAACTTTTGACTGGTACTGTACTATAATATGCACAAAGAATATCAGCCGATATATCGATATCGGCCTTTTTTGCGCCGTAATATCGGTATAGGTATCGGCCCCCAAAAAACCCACATCGGTCGGGCTCTAGTTTTGTGTATGTGCGTCTTTTTGTGACACATGAGGACACAAATTTGTATAATGACATGGGTATGACATAGGTATTACAAGGAGAAGGTGATTTATGAGGACATTTCCCCATGTCCCCATATTTCAAAAGGCTTATAAATCATACAGAATGAGGTTTTTTTTGAGAAAGAAAATATGCAGAAAGTTTCCTGTAAGGGGTAGGTTTAGGTGTAGGGTTGGTGTAGGGCGATAGAAAATACGGTTTGTACAGTATAAAAACCATTACGCCTATGGAGAGTCCCCACAATTCACAAAAAACAAACGTGTTCGTGTGTGTGCACGCTTACGTTGTGTGTGTGTGTGTGAGTGTGTGTACTTACGTTCTCTCTGTGTGTGTGTGTGTGTGTGTGTCAGTGTGTCCTGCAGCAGCTCGTGTCAGAGCAGCAGGCGCTGAATGAAGCTCTGAGAGCAGAGAAGAGCGTTTATGAGAATCTCAGACGAGTCCAGAGTCAGGACGACAGGTCAGAACTCCAGCACACACTCACGCTGCGCTCTATGTTAAAATCCATCACTCATGATGTTGTTCTATGAATTAATGTGTTCTTGAAAGTGCCATTTTCATTTAGAAAGCATGAGTTAAAGGAGTAGTTCAGGAATTCTGTCATTCACTCACCGTCATGATGCTCCAGATCCGTTTCTCCTGTGGATCTCAAAGGATCTGCTGTAGATTTTTATGTATTTGTGCATCTGTACAAGTATAGGCATAATAGAATATTTGAAGGATTAAATATGATACGTGTCCAGTTGAAACTGAAGTTTTTAAGTGCATGTAAATGAAACCAATAACGAAGGGCTGTCAAACTCAAAATGATAAATACACCCGAGTGGCAAATAGTAAAAAACATCATAATAGTCGTCCATATGATAAGACTCATGCATTCAAAGTCTTCTGAAGTCATGTGATGCTTTGTGTGAGGAAGAGACTTATATTAACCTAGTTTATCGCTGAAAACATCCGTCTCTGCTGAAACTTTCGGATCTCACACTCAAACCTGTCAATCACGTTTCACATGATATCAGCAATTACAAACATCTGCTTTTGTGTTCCACAGAAGGAAGTCAGTCACGGAGCGAGTGTGTTGACAGAATGTTCACTGTTGTCTGAACTCTTCTTTAAGAGCTGAAGAGCTGTATGTGAGTGGTTCTGTTCTGATGCGTCTGTGTCGTTAGCAGCGCTGAGAAGCCTGGAGTGCTGTACGCTGAACTGGACTCGCTTCAGGCGCTGCGCCAACAGCTGGAAGAAACCCTGACGAGGGCCCGCGAGACGGCGACGGCGCTGGTGCTGGACCTGGACCGGGCCGTGCTGAACCAGACTGACTATGGAGGTGGGACACGGCAGGGGTGCTGACGCTAACTCTGAATGAACCGCTAGCTCATCGCTGAAATGCTCGTGCGCTAGTCGAGCATGAAGACTCATAACCAGCCAGAACTCGTGTGTGTGTGTTATCCATTTATCCAGATGATGTCTGTGTGTGTGTTGATGTTCTGTGTACTGTCTGCCTCATTCATGAATTTGAGTTCCAGAAACGCCTTTATGTTCCTTTTGAATTACACAGCCACATTTTCTGAGACCAAACGCATCAGATTAAATGTAGAAGCAGACTGTTCTGTGACTGTGTGCGACGCCGCATGCACTGCATGTCAGAGCAGCAGGAGTTTGTCTTTGTGACTTTAAGCACTTCAAGCCCATTTTCTGTGACTCAAAGTGTACGAGCTTATATTCTAGTGCCAAATGAAGCTGATTTTGATGCATCATATAGCTTGGCTTGTTCTTGTTTATGGAAATATGAAATCTATTTAATGTACTTCAAACTGAAAAGAAATAAATGTAACCAGATTTCTTGGCCAGAATCTTTTGTATTTTATTTTATTTTTTGTTCATAATCTGTTTTGAACAGTAAGAAATAATTTTGAAGTAGGATAGGCGATTCCTCCAGGACGCTCACTTTCCTCAGATTATTAGAACATAAACTAAAACTAATATTTATTTGACATGTAAACATCACAGGTGAGTATGTGAACTGGAGTTTTCCACAGAAAAGCCTCTTCACAGTATTCATTGTCATTTATTGTCATCTAATTTCCACTAATATTGAAATGTTTTTTTAACCATTGAACAGTTTAATGATAATTAACCAAACAAACTCATTCACACGTGCATGTAAAGGCATCACATGTCTGCATGACTGTGACTTTGTGTGGTCTGATGACAATATGCAGATTTAAACCCTCAGCTAAATTATAAAATGTCAATGTCAATCTCATGAAACACCAAAGAAACCAGATCTGCTGTTAAACTGGTCCTGATCAATAAGCTGACTCACACACTATTTCATGAAATCCTCCGATGGTTTAATCGTCATCCTCACACTACACACTGCACTATGATTATGCCAGATTTCTTTGGACTCTGTGAGGGACAGGATATAATGTTACACTTCTGCTTTTAATAAATAATCAAGTAATAATATAATGTGGACACTGTCCTCCATTTTTCTGCAACATTTCATACCAGCAGCTTAAGTTTGTCTTTGAATCGAGTCTAAAGCTCAGTCTGACATGTAGACTGTTTTGGCTGAGCATCTTTGAGTCATGAATCTGCAGGTCAGAGTTCACCGTATGTTTGCTTCCTGTTTCCTGTTGTAACGGTGGCCATTGGTGTGGACTCTAACGGAAGCTTTGTGAACCTGTGACATCTTAAATTAGCCAAGCAGAAGTGACTTTATTACACCGTCTCTGGCTCTTTGTACTGTTATTAATATGAAACACTTCATCTATATTTATCTGTCCTGCATGATTCTGTATAAATAATCCTTTCATACAGTTAATCACATTATCAGCTTTATACACATCTGAAAGGCAATGTTTCATAGATTCCAAATGACTCCAATACTCTTTCATTACTAATGCTACTGAAGGTGGAATAAACCGCAGTAAATCACAGTTTGATCTCTAGTGTCACAACATTCACAAACAAACTGAAGCAGCAGATTCCAGCGGAACGGGTTAGTGAGAGTTTCATGATCTAGCAGTACTACAGTAATCTTTCTTTCTTTCTTTCTTTCTTTCTTTCTTTCTTTCTTTCTTCCTTTCTTTTCTTCTCTCTCTCTCTCTCTCTCTCTCTCTCTCTCTCTCTCTGATACTGTAGTTTCAGGACTTTTATGTAAACTCAGGATATATAACCAGAATAACAGAGCAGAATGTGACTTTAAAGGGACAGTCCAGCCAGAAAAAGATCATTCTCTTCTTTACTCACCCATGTCATTTTAAATCTTTATGACTGATTTGTTTCTGTGGAACAAAAGAAGATATTTAGAGAAATGTTGGGATACAAATAACATTGAATCCCATTGACTTTTATGGTATGAAAAGAAAAATATGTGACCTATATGTTCTTTTGTGTTCCTCTAACGAAAGTCATACTGGTTTGCAACAAGTGAGTAAATGATGACAGGATGTTTGTTTTAGTGTGAACTTTCCCTTTAACATTCAGTGTGGGAGTGGTGATGAAGGAAGGAAGGAAAAGCAGCAGGACAGACAGACATTGAACAGAATGACTGTGATTCTGCTCTGAAAACAGACAATCAGAGACAACAGAGAAACAGACAGAAATATAAGAAAGAGATGTATGAGGAGGAATCTTAGTGTCTGCCTTGTTTCTTTCTAGAATCCAGCAGTGATGAAGATAAAGATGATCATGAGAGCAGCAGCGAGGAGTTCACAGACAGCATAGAGGACGATGAGATCAGACTGACAGCTCAGAGTCTGATGAGCGCAAAGGTAAGAAAACAGCTGAGAAACAGTCACTTTAAAGACGCCGCAGCAACAAAATACTTGTTTTATCGTTTTAATTTCACATCTGTAGCTTGAAGCTCCTTCATCTCCAATACTAACATACTTGTAAAAGACAATTTCTTTAACTCATATACACATTTAAGAATCTGAAATATAATATTCTTTAGAAATTGTCTGTTTCCTTGGATTTGTTCCACCTGACTTCCTGTGTCAACAGGAAATGCATCAACAGGCATTGGAAACAAAAGGGTGCTCGCTGAGCAGTTTCATGGAGTCTTTAGCATTTGTTTGTGGTTAACTTATCTCAGAGTTCACTATGTTCTCCTGACAGAAAGCTGAAGAGTTTGGCAGGGCACTGATGTCCCACAATGCATCAGAGCAGAGAAACCAAGATGAAAGCGAGACGGGTGAAGAGACTGGCAGGTACCAAATCCATCACCTTCAGATCGCTTGTGTTTGCTGGCATCTTCCTGCTCTGACGGATCGTATCTCTCGCAGGAACGCTCTGAATGAAGACGAGTCTGGATTAGCAGCGGATGAGGAGGAATCTGTCAGGTGTCGAGGGTCAGAGAAGAGTGAAACAGAACAGCCAAACTCCCGTGAGCCTCAGAGAGTTTACCGTACGTTCCAAGAGGAGGAGGAGGAGGAATATGATGATGAAGATGGAGAGGAAGGGGAAGATGTCAGGGGCCCTCAGGGCAAGCGCGGGCCCCCGAGTGTAAAGCTGCAGGAGGGGAGGTGGAAGAGGAGGTGCACCAGACCTCATTCTCTGGACCTCGGAGCTCTGCTGTCTCACAAACCTGCAGCCCAGCACACAGTTCAGGTGATGCATCATTAGCCAAATAACTAGCACTGGTTAACCCTAACCAGCTTCATTTTCATACAGCAAAGTACAGACTGTATTACTAAAGTGTTCAGGTAAGAACAGTGGGTTTGTGAAGGATTCAGTGTTTGTTTTGTGATCAGGATGTAGGAATGGAGCGGGAGGTCGAGGGGGACAGCGGCAGTTCGAGCGCAGGAGGGGGCGGAGCCATCGGCTTCTGGCAGCATGTGGAGGTGGGGCTTCGGGAACAGGCGGAGCGTCTCCATAGCGACCTCACAGTGAGTCGTCAGGAGAGCCGCGAGCTGCAGGAGAGACTGATGGTGTCAGAGGCAACGGTGCAAGCACAGGCAGAACAACTGAAAGACTACAGAGAGCTGCTGAGTGAGGACACACACACACACACACACACACACACAGAGACACATTTCCACACTCTTTCACACACCTAAACACACACGTTTGTTTTTGTGAAAAGTGGGGACATCCCATAGGCGTAATGGTTTTTATACTGTACAAACTGTATGTGCTATTGCCCTACACCTAAACTTAGCCCTCACAGGAGACTTTGTGCTATTTCAGATTTTCAGTACACTCCATTCTGTGTGATTTATAAGCGTTTTGAAAAGTGGGGACATGAGGTAATGCCCTGAAAAGTCACCTTCTCCTTGTAATACCTATATCATACCTTTGTCATTATACAAATCTATGTCCTGACTTTTCACAAAAACGCATACACACACACACACATACACACACACACACACGTCAAGTCACCGTTATTTATATAGCGCTTTTTACAATGCAGATTGTCAAAGCAGCTTTACAGTATTAAACAGGGAAATCGTGTGTCGAAATAGTGTGTCGTTCCCCTCTGGCCAGATGAACCAGCAGTTTAATTCTAGGTTGCAACAAAGTCAGATTGTGCAGAGGACTCGTCTGGTTCCCGAGGTCTTGTCCCGATGGCCGTCTAGGAGACAAGGTCTTTGGAGGAGATCTGTCTCTGGGGCTCATCTAATTTTCCTGGTCTCCGCTGACATTCAGGGCTGTAGAGGTCATCTCTAGGTGCTGATCCACCATCTGATCTGGATACGGACTGGATCCGGGTGGCTGCAGTGACCATCTGATCTGGATACAGTCTGGATCTGGGTAGCTACGGTGACCTCGGAATAAGAATGAAACAGACTAATGTTAGCGCAGATGCCATTCTTCTTACGATGTAACAAGTACATCGGGTGTTATGGGAAGTGTTCCCAGTTCCGGGTTACCTAATTAATGCAGCCTAACAATCCTTTAACAGATTTAAATAATAGAAATGCGATAGTGTATTATGTGTAAGCCAGGTTAAAGAGATGGGTTTTTAATCTAGATTTAAACTGACGGAGTGTGTCTGCCTCCTGAACAATGTTAGGTAGATTGTTCCAGAGTTTGGGCGCTAAATAGGAAAAGGATCTGCTGCCCACAGTTGATTTTGATATTCTAGGTATTATCAAATGGCCAGAGTTTTGAGAACACAGCGGACATGAAGGACTATAATGCGATAAGAGCTCACTCAAATATTGAGGTGCTAAACCATTCAGGGCTTTATAGGTAATTAGCAAGATTTTATCATGTATACGATGTTTAATAGGGAACCAGTGGAGTGTTGACAGAAACGGGCTAATGTGGTCATACTTCCTGGTTCTAGTAAGAACTGCATTTGTCCGATGCTGCAGATGACAGATGCTGACATTTTGGACCAGCTGGAGTTTATTTATTAAGCGTGCAGAACAACCACCCAATAAAGCATTACAATAATCTAACCTTGAGGTCATGAACGCATGGATTAACGTTTCTGCATTTGACATTGAGAGCATAGGTCGTAATTTAGATATATTTTTGAGATGGAAAAATGCGGTTTTACAAATGTTAGAAACGTGGCTATCGAGGAAAGATTGCTATCAAATAGCACACCTAGGTTCCTAACTGATGACGAAGAATTGACAGAGCAGCCATCGAGTGTTAGACAATGTTCTAGGTTATTACATGTGGAGGTTTTTAGTCCTATAATTAACACCTCTGTTTTTTCAGAATTTAACAGTAAGAAATTACTAGTCATCCAGTTTTTTATATCGACTATGCATTCCGTGAGTTTTGCAAATTGGTACGTTTCGTCAGGCCGCGAAGAAATATAGAGTATCATCAGCATAACAGTGAAAGCTAACACCATGTTTCCTAATAATATCTCCCAAGGGTAACATGTAAAGCATGAAAAGTAACGGTCCTAGTACTGAGCCTTGGGGTACACCATACTACACTTGTGATTGATATGATTCACTGCTACGAATTGATGGCAGTCAGATAAGTACGATTTGAACCATGCCAATGCACTTCCTCTAATGCCAACATAATTTTATAGTCTATTCAAAAGAATGTTGTGGTCGATAGTCTCAAAGGCTAAGATCCAGTAGCACTAATAGAGAGATACAACCACGATTGGATGATAAGAGCAGGTCATTTGTAACTCTAATGAGAGCAGTCTCAGTACTATGATACAGTCTAAATCCTGACTGGAAATCCTCACAGATACCATTTTTCTCTAAACAGGAATATAGTTGTGATGATACTACCTTTTCTAGTATCTTTGACAGAAAAGGGTGATTCGAGACACACAGACACACACACACACACACACCCCTGTGATTTGTACTGATGGTTCTGTCTTTGTCAGCTGAGAGCGCCGTGCAGCAGGACAGTAAACAGGTGCAGGTGGATCTTCAGGATCTGGGATACGAGACGAGCGGCCGCAGCGAGAATGAAGCTGAGAGAGACGACGCCAGCAGCCCCGGTACACACACCTGACACACACACACACACACACACTGACAGTCATAAACACAGCAGCTCCAAACTATTGCTTCTGATTTCTGAAGGAATGAAAACCTTTTAAAAAGAAAAAAAGTGGAACAATAAACATGAATGTGTGAAGGACTTTTGCTTTAATGACAGCAGCACTGGAGCTACCTGAACAGAAGCTGATGATCATGTGACCCCACTGTACACAACACATCCAAACTTCTGATGCGGTGTTTCTCAGTTTCAAATGTTTTGCATGTGATGAACATTCATGTGCTGATTGAAACTAGTGCCCTCAGCGCATGTCGTGTCTTGCTGTCGTCAGAGTTTGATGAGCTGGAGACGGGTGTCTCTCTCTCGGTTACGGTGAGCAGACGCAGCGGCTGGAACGCAGACAGCGACAGAACGCAGACAGATGACCCGTCCTCACTGAAACGTCTGGTGCAGGATCTGCACTCGCAGCTCTCTCGCTGCCACAAAGTGATCCGCGGCCTGCAGCTGCGCATCTGCTTGCTCTCAAACACCTCCGAGTACACCTCCAGCCTGGAGCACACGCCACGCAAGGTAACGTGACGTTAGCACTGACCTGTTAGTAACGTTATCGCCGCTTCATTTGCAGAATCACTTCAGACTGATCATATTATACTTTGATATGTCGCTCTCAAATACTTGGCTGTGATTGGCCAGTCATTCTGTGGTCAAAATCGGTAACGACACGAAACTTTGTAATGAATTGATTTCCTGCAGAGCCGTGCTGATTTCATGTCTTTCTAATCACTACAGTCTCTTACTTTGGTCTCTCCCTCAGATTAATAGTTCATGTTCATTCATGTATTCATTTGATAAAGAGCCGCATAGGCCAGTGTGATGATGAACTGTGTGTGTGACCTGTCAGGTGAACTGGGCGTTTCAGGTGAGCTCGGCTCACAGCGGTGTGGACGAGGACGAGGGCTGGCAGTCAGACGGGCCGCTGAGACCCAGCCGTGAGCTGCAGGAGCTGGTGAGCCGCGTGACGGTGCTGGAGACGCAGATCAGGAGCTCTGCACGCGAGGGAAAGAGCGGCCCGGAGGACGGGAAATGTGCCACCTGGCCCGGGTGAGGCGCTCTCAAGACACCCAACCTTGAATTTCTGCAGCGCTTTGTGCTATACAGATTGAGTCAAAGCAGCTTCACAAGAAAATAACAGAATCAGTGATGCAAACTTCATCAAATATAAAACAAATTCATTTTCAGCTGTCAAGCAGCTCTATAGAAGACAAGAGCTTCATTATTCGCTGATCAGGGTTCGCGCCATAAACACAGTCACCATATTAACTGTGTCTTAAGAGCACGTTTGACCAGCTAGCAGTTAGAGATAATCAGTCTTATATTTCAGATTTAGATTAGATCCATCTTCCTTTTTGTAACTGAATTAAAAAAAGTTATGGACCAGGCTTGAAGAAAAAAGTAGATGACTATTTTGTAAGACTAGTCTTAAGCTGGTCACACAACGGACGAGATGCACAGCGCAGCACCATGTCTTTAAAACTCAAACACACAGTTTTGAACAATGGCTTTAGTAGTTTATGAAACCAGCCACAGTTCAGTTCAAGGAAAGGGAAGTGGTATGTGGCCAAGTATGGTGACCCATACTTGGAATTTGTGCTCTGCATTTAACCCATCCAAGTGCACACACACAGTAGTGAACATACACCTGGAGCAGTGGGCAGCCAATGCTGCGGCGCCCGGGGAGCAGTTGGGGGTTTTGGTGCCTTGCTCAAGGGTCTCACCTCAGTCGTGGTATTGAGGGTACACCTACAATCCCTGTCGGACCTGAGACTCGAACCCACGACCTTTGGGTTACAAGTCCGACTCTCTATCCATTAGGCCACGACTGCCCCTCTAGGCCACGACTGCCCCAACTGCAACAGAAGTGCTGGACACAGCATATATTTCTGTGTGTTAAAAAAAATCCAGCAAAGCATCAAAATTTTTCCTCTTCCTGTTTGTACAGGAAGTACAACACACTGATCCAGGCACAGGCACGAGAGCTGTCCCACCTGCGTCAGAAGATGCGAGAGGGCCGGGGCATCTGCCACATCCTCACACAGCACTTGAGTGACACGACCAAAGCCTTCGAGGAGCTGCTGCGCGCCAATGACATCGATTACTACATGAGCCAAAGCTTCCGAGAGCAGCTTTCCCAGAGTTCCTCACTCGCTCAGAGAGTCAGCACCAAGATCAGTGGACGTGAGTGTGTGTGCACACACTCCTTACACACACTATCAGATCCTTTCTCTAAGTGTCTGCTGGTTTGTAATATACAGTCCTTCACTAAATGTTTTCTTTGGTCATCAGGTGATCGTTCAGAGCAGCAAGATGATAAAATGGGTCACGAGCTGCTCGCGCTGAGGTGAGCGTCACCTCTGGAATATAATATGCAGAAGTTCACTTCACTTTATTAATGACAGGTGGTTGTGTTCTTCAATAGGCTGAGTAAGGAGCTCCAACACAAAGATCAAATCATCGAGTCTCTCCACACCCAGTTACAGCAGCATCCCGACACACCCTGCAGCAGCCACGCCCCCTCCGAGACAACAGACCAATCAGATTGCACCTCGTTTGTGTCTGACGGGAGAGGATCCACCAATGAGGACGTGGACCTGTGCTCAGATGTGGACGCCACCAGTGAGTTTCCACAGGAGGAGCCCCGACCCAAAGACAGAGGTGCGAAAACCACCATCACACACACACTCTCTCACACACACACACACACACACACACACACACACACACACACTCACTCACTCACTCACTCACTCTCTCTTTCTCTCTCTCTCTCTCTCTCTCTCTCTCTCTCTCACACACACATTCACACACTCACACACACAGACACACACACACACACACACACACACACACACACACGTACACGTCTCCCAGAAATCTCAGGGAGTGACAGCTGAACTTTCTCTAAATCCATGTAATTGCTTTATGCTGATAAGTGTTTGACTGCTAGCATTAGACACATGGTTTCAGAACAGCTTTACAGAAAGTCTTACTGTTATGACTATAATAACTATGATGTTATGAAATATATTTAGATCTGAATATGTAAAAATATTTACAGGTAGCGTTTCTGCTGAGAGATCACAAAACGTTCCTCTAGTATCACTAAATAATTTTTCAAAGTATAGTCAAAGAATGCTAAATTTCACTTATGCAAACATATGTGATGCAGTGAGATGCAGGCAGAAGATTAATGATTATGTCAGGGATCAATTTTATTTTATTTATTTATTTTTTATTATTTATTTATAAGGACAACGCACATTAATTAACATTTCTGTAAATGTGCCAATGTTTAGCAAGTCGGCTAATTTTCAACAGCAGTCCTTTGGCAAGATGTTTCAAAAACCCTTTAAAATATCAAAAACACTAAACAATAAAAACATCATGACAACAGTACTAACACTATGACAACAATCAACGTTTTCACACAATCAGCCATACAAGCACATAAAGCAACAACACACAGCCTACAATAGGTATATGTAAGCGTGCTGAAAAGCATCAATCATACATGAAGCACAAAAGACTCCAACATACCATTTTCACAGTCTCCTCTCTGAGTAGATCTTGTAGATCTGTTGTTTAATTTTTTGTGTTTAAGTGGTGGAGGAGCCTTTCCATTTAAAATCTTGAACATCAGACAGGCATTATTGTATTTTATTAAATTTTTCCAACTAAGAATATCGTATTTGTCCAAAATATTTCAGTGGTGGTAAGTATTGGGTTTTCTGTCTAATACTTTATATGCCTGCTTGTACAGAGAGAGAATAGGCTTTAGTGCTGTTCCTTTAACTTGAGACCAAGTTGTCATACAGTATGTTAAGTGCGGAATAATAATTGAATTTATATATAATTTTGCTGCTGTAGTTGTTAAACTATTTCTTATATACCTAAAATTAGCCAGATTATATTTAGTTATTTGCAATACTTTCTTCACTTGTTTTTTAAAAGATAGAGTGGAATCAAGGATAATACCAAGATATTTAACATGAGAGACTACCTGAATAATTTCTCCAGACACATGAACTTTAGGATCACAGTCAATTACAGAGTGCGTTTTTGTGAAAAACATACAAACAGTCTTCTTTACATTAAGAACCAAATGTGAATCGTTAAGCCACTTGTTTACATTTATCATTATTGCACTAAGTTTAGAAGCTGCTTGTTCTTTAGTTTTTGCATGAACATAAATTACAGTATCGTCTGCGTACATATGAACATCATACCTTGTACATACAGAGGATAAATCATTTATATATAAACTAAAAAGAAGAGGCCCCAGGATGGATCCCTGAGGCACACCCATTTCATTAGACAGGAGAGGTGAAGTTGCACTACCCACCCTAACACACTGAACTCTGCCTGTGAGATAAGACTGCATCCAATTTAGCACATTAGGGGAAAAATTAAAATTGGCTAATTTACGAATGAGTATTTGATGATCGACAGTATCGAATGCCTTCTTTAAATCCAAAAATATGGCCCCAACAACACCCCCTTTGTCCATTTTCAACTTAATATTTTCTAAAAGGAAGCAATTTGCTGTCTCAGTAGAATGGTTGGCTCGAATTCCAAATTGCATTGGGTGCAGTGTGTAAGGACTACTATTAAGAGGAGTTAACAACTGTTCAGCAACGCATTTCTCTGCAATTTTGGAAATAACGGGCAGAATGCTAATAGGCCTATAGTTACTCACCACAGTCGGGTCCCCTGATTTATAAACCGGAACAACAATAGCTGACTTCCAGTCCTTCGGAAACTTCCCTCCTTTAATAGAGGTATTAAGTAACTTTGTTATTGGTCCAGTAAATAAATATGCATGCCTTTTAAGAAATATAGAATCTAATCCAAATATATCTCTAGATTTGGAGGTTTTAAGAGAATTCAGAAATATATTAACTTTAGATTCAGAAACCTCCATTAGAGACAGGGCAGATTGAAAGATATCTATCTGTGGTGTAACCAAAATTCTAGTGTGATTAATGGGCACTGTTGTCTTTACAGAATTCACAAAATAAGAATTGAGAAGGGTTGCAGTTTCTATTGCCCCATTAATCAGGGAACCTTTATCTCTAATCTCTAATTGCTTTGTTCTATTATGTATTGTATTATGCCATTTCCCAGTTAGTTTTTTCAGTTTATCCCAAATTTGTTTGTGATTTCCCTTAGCTTCGCCTATCAAACTAATGAAGAAGTCTGCTTTAGTGACTCGGATGTTCTTTATTACCCTGTTTCTTAATGAAGGGAAGGTGTATCTGTTGGTCATTAACTTGGTCTTAAGAAAAATTTGCAGGGCACGGTCTCTCTCCTTCATTAGTTTTCGTATATCACCATTAATCCAAGGAAGAGTATATTTGCTAGAGCCTTTAAATTTGATTTTCTTTAAAAATAGTTTTGTAGCGTTATGAATTGTGGATAAAAACATTTACGTGTCAACATCTACATTTGTACCAGATATTAATTCATTCCAATTAATGTTCTTAATTGCCTTTTCAAATTCACATACATCATTTGTAGGTATTGTAAATTGGCAAGGCTTTGTGTTAGAAATCAAATAAGACAGATTTTTATTAAGCTTTCTGGCTATAATAATTAAATTATGATCAGACAAACCTGTAACCATGTTAAAAGGTTGAATTACTCTCTCAGGTTTATTACTGAATACCAGATCTATCTGAGTACTGGGTGTGGAGGTTATCCTAGTAGGCCCCTTTACTAGCTGTGTCAGATCAATCCTATCTGTGATTTGTTTCAGTGCTTTTTTACTTGATTTGTCTTCCCAATTAATATTGAAATCACTCATCAAAATTACTTCCTTCTCTGAAGTGCATTCTCTAAGTACAGTACATAATTTCTCATGAAATACAGATTTTGCAGAGGGTGGTCTATATACGCCAATAAGAATGAAAGACATTTGTGATGACAGCATGACGTCTAGACAAATACATTCTAAATCCGTCTCAGCATGACATTGAATCTCTTTACATGATATACAATCCTTGATATAAAACAACAACCCCCCACCTCTACCCTTAACTCTATCTTTCCTGAAGACATTATACTCAGTAATATGTAAGGCAGAAGATGGGGAGTTTTTATGAAGCCATGTCTCTGACAAACACAGAAAATCTAAGTTAGACTCAGCTAAAAGATGTTTAATTTGATCACTTTTTGAAATAATATTACGAATATTCAGGTGTCCCCCCAGCAGACCTTTAGGTTTAGCACGGGGATCCCATAATAATCTAGCATTATTTACAGTTTGAAAGAAGCTCGGAGGAATAAATTTATTAAATAAAAATGATTGATACAATAAAAGAATAGAGTAAATATGAAAATTGTAATAGGAAGTAAGTTTATAACAAAATTAGAATTTATCTTATTCAATAATTTGTACTAAAGTGCAGAGTATTCCAAATTATTATATCAAAGGGATGAAGTAATGAATATTAGAAGAAAAACCCAAAAGAAGTATGATATATGCAGAATGCGAGGAGAGGGGAAAAACAAAAGAAACAGAGGAAAGGAGTGTCAGAGTCTTAGTCACCAGTCATCAGCCCCAGCGCACCCAAGATCACCATCACCTGGATTGCTGATCACCCGCACCTGCAGCCACTTATCACCTCTTCTTTAAATACACACTCCGTTCAGTCTCTCATTATCCGGTCTACCGTTCACTACCCCGAACAGTCACCCGACCCAGCAGTACTTACCTGTGTTACTTACCTTCCAGATCTCCTGCGATGTTCCCCGTTGGTTCCTGGTTCCCGCTCTCCTCTGATCCTGCAAAGAGACACTCTCATCAGTTAACAGCTAAGACCCATTTGAACTGTTCCTGTCACCAAGATTCTCACCTGCCATTCTCTCCTCACGATCTGCATTCAACCTGTCAATAAACCATCCTGTGTTTCACTTACCTCTGTGTCTCCTCGCCTGCATAATCTGTGACAGAAGACCGGACCAATACCGATCCCACCATGGAGGCCGCCGTTCAGGGCCGCCGCCGTCTGCGGCTGGTCCCAGCCTGATGGAGGGATTTCAGCCTAATTCGGCTGTCGTTCCCGCCACCGTCCGCGGCTTTTCCTTGCCTGCCGCCATCCGCAGCTCTTCCTCGCCCAATCTCCGCGCTTCCAGAGCGCCCTCCAGAGTCCGCGCTTCCAGAGTGCCCCCAAGTGTCCGCGCTTCAAGAGCGCCCCCCCCCAACCTGCGCCACGAAGGTGCCTCCTTATCTCCGTGCTTCCAGAGCACCCCCAAGTGTCAGCGCTTCAAGAGCACCCCCCTGTGCCTGCGCCACGAAGGTGCCTCCCTATCTCCGTGCTTCCAGAGTGCCCCAAGTGTCCGTGTTTCCAGAACGCCCCCCCAGTGCCTGCGCCACGAAGGTGCCTCCCTATCTCCGTGCTTCCAGAGCGCCCCCAAGTGTCCGCGTTTCCAGAGCACCCCCCCGTGCCTGCGCCACGAAGGCGCCTCCCTATCTCCATGCTTCCAGAGCGCCCCCAAGTGTCCACGCTTCCAGAGCGCCCTCCAGTGCCTGCGCCACGAAGGCGCCTTCCTGTCTCCGCGCTTCCAGAGTTCCCCCAAGTGTCCGTGCTTCCAGAGCGCCCTCCAGAGCCCGCTCCTCGGCAGTGTCCTCCTGTGCCAGCCCCACGTAAGCGCACTTCCATTCCCGAGTCGAGCCCAGGAGAGGCTCTAGTTCCCGAGTCGAGCCCAGGAGAGGCTCCAGCGCCCGAGTCGAGCCCAGGAGAGGCTCCAGTTCCCGAGATAAGCCCAGGATGGGCTCTCACTCCCGAGTCGAGCCCAGGAGAGCCTCCTGATCCCCATTCCAGCCCAGTGAGGGCTCCTGGTCCCCAGTGCAGCCCAGTGAGGGCTCCTGATCCCCAGTCCAGCCCAGTGAGGGCTCCTGATCCATAGTTCAGGCCCGGAAGCTTTTTTGGGGGTGGGGTAGGTTGGCTGTAGCCGGAGAGACGGGGGCTGGGGCCACGGCCTCGGAGGCTGCACCGCCATGGCCTCCCGAGCACCCTGCACCGCCATGGCCTCCCAAGTCTCCTGGTCCGCCATGGCCTCCCGAGCTCCCTGCACCACTATGGCCTCCCAAGTCTCCTGCACCGCCATGGCCTCCCAAGTCTCCTGCATCACCATGGCCTCCCGAGCTCCCTGGTCCGCCATGGGTCCCGGAACGGGCGCTGCCCTGGAGGCCGTCTGTCATATCTCCTGATCCCTGGAGGCCTCCAGAGCGCCCCCCCCCCTTGTAGGGGGGAAGTAATTTCAGAGTCTTAGTCACCAGTCATCAGCCCCAGCGCACCCAAGATCACCATCACCTGGATTGCTGATCACCCGCACCTGCAGCCACTTATCATCTTTTTAAATACACGCTCCGTTCAGACTCTCATTGTCCGGTCTACCGTTCACTACCCCAAACAGTCACCCGACCCAGCAGTACTTACCTGTGTTACTTAGCTTCCAGATCTCCTGCGATACTCCCTCGAAGTTCCCCATTGGTTCCTGGTTCCCGCTCTGCTCCGATCCTGCATCGGTTAACAGCTAAGACCCATTTGAACTGTTCTTGTCACCAAGATTCTCACCTGCCATTCTCTCCTCACGATCTGCATTCAACCTGTCAATAAACCATCCTGTGTTTCACTTACCTCTGTGTCTCCTCGCCTGCATAATCTGTGACAAGGAGGAGAAGAAAGAGTAAAGAGTAAAAGAGTAGGCAAGAAAAGTAGGCACAAGGGATATATGTGCAGGAAAGTCACGTCCTTCCAAACTGGTGTTACTTCTTTCAAACATATATAAAATGTTCATAACATACATATTTTTGGAGAATACTACGATTATTACTTATGAACACACATCAAACAAAATAAAAAATAAACATAAATGAGTAACAGTACTGAGTAAATACTTGAATATGAATATATGATGAGGATTAATATAAGAATCATAAATCAATAAATAAAAAATTAATACATGGATGTGAAAATCAAGGAAAATATAACAACATTGATTATTTGGATACACCATATGAGAGCATGTTGGAAGTCTGGGATTATTTTCATTTAAACATGAAAATGCACAAAGTTTTTGGATTTTTGAGAATTCAAAACAAAGAAACCTAACATTTATTGAGTGACTCAGATCAGATTTCTGATTCTGGAAAACATGATCATCAGGTTTTGTTCATGTAACTGCAATGCTGCTGTCATTAAAACAAAAGACAAAATAGAACTAAAAATAAAATCTGTGAACTTCACAGTCTGTTTCTTTCTGATCTCAGACTGTTAATGCGGTTGTTGCTCCCAAAACTTCACAGTGTGTGTTTTACCCAAATGCTGATGAAGATGATCTCATTGCTGTCGTCAGTCCAGTGTCTCCCCCTGCAGGACACAGGAGAGTGCGACAGTATGTCATTGACACACACAGAGACACATGCATCTGTGCTCCACCATCTGCAGGTGTGTTCACTGGACTCTTGTCCAGCTCACAGCCTCTGATCCAAACCCAGAGCTGGCCTGCTCACTCTAACCCCATGACCTTTGCCCCCCTGACCTGCCCTGACCCCGAGCGCAGGATCATGACTGTCCCAGCACAGCGGAGGCCGCCCATGAGAAGTGAGCGCATGGCATGTGTTTGTCCCTGACTGACTAACAGCTGCAAACCCACAAACAGAAGCAACCAGGTTTCTGTTAAGCAGAGTTGAGGACATTAACATCCTAAGTCATTTATTTCAGCTTCATTATGAATCACAAACTCCGGTGTACCATGATGTGAATGATCTGCAGTGTCTGGAAGCCCCTCGTTTCAGCACAGGTTATAGATTTAGAGACTCTCTCATGAATTGTGTTGGAAAAGTGACTAGGCATTATTCATTTCTTCCTATTTATTATTATTTATTCATGACCTGGCAGACTCCTGTGGTATGAGCAGAAGTGAATGTTTTCACCTGATAGAAACCAACAGTTTAGAGACTTGTGTCCTGAACTGAATTTCTGCTTCGCTCTTCTCCAACAGCTCTCAGTGCTCCTCACTCGCTCTCCAGCTATCAGCTGACCGCGCAGTCCATCGATTACATGCCTGTATCCCATCATGCACTGGGAAACAGTGGAGGGCCATCTGTGCAGACAGATGCATTGTGGGACACGGAGAATATAATTCAGCCAATTAGAGGTTTTGATGGATCATCTTACTATCAGTCTGGCAACAGCCAATCAGGTATGTGTGTGTGTTACTCTCCAGCCGCTCAATTAGCAGTTTAAATAAAAGCAAACTGAGAAACAACATGATATTCATATTCAGTTGCTGTAAATATGATGTGATGCTGACAGGTGTCGACGTGATCGAGGAGCATCTGAGAGAGATCCGATCTCTGCGTCAGCGACCGGAAGATTCCATCAGAACCAATGAGAGACTGAGACAGCAGTTAGAGGGACGTCTGGCCACAGCGGCGAGAGACACCGGTGTGTGTGTGTGTGTGTGTGTGTGTGTGTGTGTGTGAGAGATAGACAATTTGTATAGATACATCAACAAGCTCACATTGATGCTGTTGATCTGTGATTGGACTGCAGACCATCACATGACTGATATTCAGAACAACAGAATAATTGTGTGTCATATTGTTTTTATACAACAGTTCAATAAACTCAGTAAACAATTGTTCACAATCAGCCAGTAAATCTGTGTTCACTCGTGATGGTATGTTTGTTTGACAGTATGTTTGTATGTGGTATGTTTGTTTGACAGTGGCTCCAACCAACATCTTTATCCAAAGTCATGATGCAGTCAGTCAACTGACCAATGAAGTCAGAGCGTTAAAAGAGGAAAATCTGGCACTACAGTCAAGGTTACAAGCCAGCAGAGGTACAAACACACACAAACACACAAACAGATGAATGGCTCAGGTAAGTGATAAATGCATACTGTTGTTGTGCCTCCAGGAACAGGGTTGAGAAACACTGGACTAGACAATCTATAATAGCTGATGGAGAGCATCACTGTTTAGCTTTTCTTTTACCCAGCCCAACAATCTGCAGACCACGTAGACATAATTTGTGGACAAGATTGCCAAACATAAGTGCTACAGATCACATGCATTTAATGTCTCTGCTAAAAGCAGAAATATATTTCAGCAAAACACACTCATTAATTCACATGAATCATATTACAGTCTTGTGTATTTGCAGAATGAGCATCACTGTCTGTAGGAGAGTTAATAATTTGACATTTGTGTGATGCAGACTGCAGTGAAGAGGCAGAGCGGCTCCGGGAGGCGGTGCTTTCTGGGCGTGTCCGTCTGCAGCAGGCGGAGTTAGAGGCGGAGCAATGGAAGGAGGAGTTGAGGAGGCTGCAGACACACAACTGTGAACAAAGCCAACAAATCCAACAAATGCGTCAGCACAGACAAAACAGTCAGGAGCACAACAACAGGTTAGAGAAACCACATGAGCACTTAGAAAGAGCAGCTCCGTGTGAAGAAAGCAGTTTCTGCTCATTGTGATCTGTTTCTTACTGATAAGTGTGACACGTGAATGAAGGCTGTGTAACTGATGATCTGTGTTCAGACTGCAGCACGAGGTGAGTTTACTCCAGCAGCAGTTAGCAGAGAGCAGACAGCTGCTACACTCCCTACAGAGTGAACTACAGCTGTACGACTGCGTGTGTGGTGTGAGAAAGAGCGCCGCTGCAGGTGAGACGCACCACAAAATCTGTGAACGATACTGGAATAGTCCACACACATCCAAAATTAAAAGATTCTGCCATGGTTTATTTACTCTCATGTTGTTGCAAACCTGTCCGAGTTTATTTTTTCCTGTGAAACGCAACAAATGTATGTAAAATAGCCTTCACTGCTGCTGACTAGTGTGATTTGCTGCGGTGCATTATCTATCATGTGAAGTGTGAATATGTGCTTGAGTGATGTTGAATATTAAGCACTAGACTCTCAGTAAAGGACAGTTTCCAGTTACTCCAAACAAATCACATATTGATTTTATCATCCAGTCGGTGCACTGAGGCTCTCTCTCTCTGTTGGCCATTGGTTTAGGGTTCGTGTGTGATGTGCGCTGCTCGACAGTGGAGCTCGGGGAGCTGCTGGTGGAAGTGCGGGCTCTAAGGGCCCAGCTGGAGTGCAGTGTACAGGAGAACAGTGCTCTACGAGCTCAGCTGCAGAAACAGCTGGATCATTGCATCGATCAGCGCCCGTCGCCCACCATCCCAGCCAGTCCGCTGCGGGATGTGCTTTACCACAGACAGCTTCTGCATGGTAACATCTGCACCTGCCGGTTTCACACTGACTGTTCTGCATGTGATTTATAGGGTGGCCATATGTGCCATTTATATGGGACACATCCTGGCCAGGATTTTTATATTGCCTGAAACATCCAAAGTAGTTTGACCAATAACATGCAGGTATTGTACATAATCGACCAATGGTGGCACGTGAGAAGGTGAGATCTAGAGAATCAAAGCGATCAATGCGATGCAAATACGTGTACGTGTTTGTTCATTCGTTCGACTTGAAGCGTCGTTGCGCACCGATCATTGTATGACACCAAAGTACAGCGAGAGTGATTCAAAAGCATAAGGAGCCGTTTGCTCCGCTCTCTAAAGCTCTCGTGAATATCATACAATGATCAATCTGCACAGTGCAAACAGCCAAAACCTGGATATTTTAGGGAATATAGAAATTCTGGCAAGGACGCGTCCTGTAAAAATGGCCTGTATGGTCACCCTAGTGATTTAACAACTATAAAACATGACACTCGCGTGTGAGGTATTGGCATGTGCCCTGAGAATCTGCTTGAATATGATGAGCATTACTTGCAGTTTTCTAGTGCTGTTGTTTGTGAATGGATGTGATGGTTTTGTGATGTACTAACCGCTCTGCCATGCTCCACAGACCCGTCTCCTTCTCCTCCTGTCAGAGACGTGGGGCCGTTTCCCGCCGGGCCCCTGTACTCGCCATACCCAGAGATGGAGGAGAGCGCTGTGAACACTAACGGTGTGTGCTAACATCTGCTGCAGCTGGGATGCTCATATCACTCTTTCATTGTGGCTGAAATGCAGGCCTATCAAGTTGTTTGAATTGGAATTTAAGTCATTATTGTTTATATTATTAATTTTCTGCTGTGAAACAGTAAATTAAACCTACAATTAGAGCTTGTTTGTCTTGCACAAGTTTAACAGTTCTGGCAGCAGTTACAAATAAACTTTCCAATGACCTCCTGGAACCTGCTGAAGTACTTATGATTGAGAACTAGTTATTAGTGTTGCTACTTGAGGAATGTTCAAATAATTAGGTTGATGAGAAGGACTAAAAATCGTCTTCTCTTCAGACTCACTGGAGCCTCACGCGGATCTGGAAGGAGAAGCTCCGGATGGCTCGTTTGCGAACCGTAACGGGCGGCACGCCATCGGTCACGTGGACGACTACAGCGCACTGCAGCAGCAGGTGATGGAGGGCAGGGTGCTGGTGCAGCGGATGGAGGCGGAACTGCAGGCGAGTCTCGGATCAGCCCTGCTGGAGTTCAGCGGAGGGAAGGTGATGCTCAGACGCGTGATAGATCAGAGCGCTTGTGCAAGCGGCAGTGGTGTCATGTGTTTCGCTCTTACAGGCTCCAGACTACAACACAGAGAAGACGCTGCTCTCCGACACCAAGACCTTGAGTCAGATTCTGGACGAGGCCGTCTCTCTGCTCAAGATGTTCTGGCGGGCGGCACTGCCGAGCAGTGACGGTCCCGCTCATCTCATCCAGAGGGTTCGAACCGCATTTATTGAGCCCTAAAAATCAAATGCAGTGTTAATGTGAATGAACTGAGCTGAATGTGGCGCTGTTTCCTCTCAGGAGCAGTCGATGCAGGAGGAGATCCAGTCGCTGCGTTTGCGGATCGCCGAACAGGAGGAGGTTCTGCAGGGAACAATCCAGCATCTGCGCTGCTCCAACCGAACCAAAGAAAGCATGGAGACCTTCATCGTCAACCAACGTGAGTCCAAACATGAACAAACAGTGCTTTTCAGCCTAACAGCAGAATTCAAGTCTGTAATAGCCTGGCACAGACATCGAATAAAGTAATCAAATGTAAAATAAAACACTGCATAATAGTCTTCACTGCGTGAATTAAAGGGATAGTTCACCCAAAAATGAAAATTAGTCCAAGATTTACTCACCCTCAGAGCATCCTAGGCGTGTCTGACATCCCTCTTTCAGACGAACACATTCGGAATTATATTCGACATTGTCCTGTCTGTTCCAATCTGGATAATTGTAGTGAATGGTATCCATCCATCACAAAAGTACTCCACATGGCTCTGGGGTGGGGCTTCTGAAGCGAAACGATGCGTTAGTTAAAGAAAAAGGGAGATTCTTAAAACTTTATAAACTGAAATGTGCAGCTTCCGGTCTCTCAAGCAGGCGTGTTTGCGACAAGGAGGTCGAGCGTATGACGTAGGCGTAATGAAAGGCGAACGTCACAGAAAAACTGCCTGGGGAACAGTGTGAGTTCTTACGTGGCTTAAAGGTGCACTAAGCAATTTTTTGCCAAACAATGTTGATATTTGAAAGCACCAAAACAAACGCGCCCATAGCCCAATAGGACCTCACCCCTATTTTGTAGTCTCCGCCCCACACGTACATACACAACCCTGGCATAATGACGATCGCGGAAACAAGCAAAGATGACACACAAGCATATTTAAACAAAAGCCAACACAGATAAGTTGTGTGAAACAATGCAAAATCAATGTTACTCACCTATCAAAAAGAAACAACGCAACCTCGGCGTCCGATTCGAGCCCTTCCCACTCCTTGAGTTCTCTCCACCGCTGGAAAGCTGCTCCGATATTTACACGGGTCCTACCACTTGCCTGATCGTAACCCTTCTTTTTAATGTTTTGTTCCTCCGATATTTTCCTCTTTTTTTATCTTCCAGTTCTCTCTATCCATAGTCGATCTGCTAATATCCGTCCTGTACACACAAATTGAGCGCTGTATCATTACAAGACACACCCCTTACTGCTGTTTGGCTGCAAGTGTGTTTTGGGACATGGACCGACACTGCGGTCAAAAGCGTTTTTCAAAAATTGCTTAGTGCACCTTTAATGCCTTTGTAATAACAACTGCATTTGGGCTTGTAGAGAGGAACGAAAGCAAAAAACAAAAGGGTCACATGCTGAGCGCAGATCGTCTCACTATTTGAACAATAACCAGTCAGAAGCTCAGGACCACAGACGAGTCACTTATCACCTTTCATTTGTTTCAGTATTTTGAAGCTTGGACTTTTGGTGTTATATGTGGTTGGTTTGTTAGTGTAATGATGTCATCAACATCTGAGCTTTAACAAACACGTCTGTCTTACAGTTTCCCGGACACGAGATGTACTGAAGAAAGCGCGAGCGAATCTAGAGGTGTGTTTGGGTTTCACCTCAGATAAGTTGTTCAGTGCTGTTGTGTTTGTCCCTCATCTTGAATCTCGACCTCCTTATTTCTTTGTTCTGCCTTTCCTCTATTTCTCTCATTTTCTCTGAGTGTTTCCAGAAGAACGAGCTCAGGATTTCCTCTCTAAGCTCCTCCTCTTCCTCTCTTTGCCATGGTAACGGTCTGGTTTGTGGCGTGTGTTTCAGCTCATGCTGCTTGTGTCGTCAGTGCTTGAGTACTTCTTTCTGTGAGATCAGTCATGTGACATCATGGGTTGTTTGAGTGACTCATGATTCATCCAATCACAGACAGGGATGAAATTTATCACATCTCACTGACATCATAAAACACAACTAGTGATGCACCAAAATTAATTTTTTCCTGAAACAAACTTTAGTTTTAGTTTATTTAATTTAATAATCAACACTCAAAATGAGTAGAAACGTTTAAATGTGCACATAATGCAGTTTTTATTGTGACTCTACTTCAATTGAATGACTTTCCTGAGGTAAATGTGACGTGAATCCAGCATCCACACAGTTAACATGTAGTTTATCCACACTGTGTGCATGAAACAGACACCGACACACTCAAAAAGTGCCGCTGGAGAAGCAATAATTAAACATCAGCGTTTCGGCCTTACAGAGCTGGTTGAATATTTTCTGTCATCAAGAACTTTGGTGCATCACTGCACACTACAGCATGTGCTAACAAAAACATTACAGAATCTCCAAACCGACTCTGTGTGTGTGTGCGTGTGTGTGTATTAACCTCAGGAATGCATCTCAGCTTGCCCTGATGTGATTCTGATAATCAGCAGGATTGATTGTAGGATCATGTAGGTTCTTTCACTCTTCTCCAGGTAAAGTCTTCACAGGTGTGTCCACAGGTTCTTCTGCTTGGGGTCGCATGACCCCTGCGTCTTCTGCGATCGCCGTGGAAAAAGCCAATCTGCAGCAACCTACCAAGAAGCGTGTCAGGGAGTGACTTGAGCTTTCTGTCTCTGGTTAAACCAGCCGACAACCAGTCAACACCTCTAACTCACCCGCCTTACCCTACTTCTGTGTGATTTTACCTCTTTCCTTTAACAGTGGGCCGTTAATATCCACATGCCTATTGATTGACAGTTTGTGAGAAGACAGTATTTATCTTTTGCCACTAGACAGAGAGGAAACACATTCTTCACTTTCTGAGATGTAAATAGACTGCCACAGAATTCCCTTGAGTATCTCAGGGATTTTTGGCAAAAACACATTACATTTGTGCAGCTGATCAGCATGCGAGCCATTCTGAACGCTGACCGCTGCATCATGAGACAAAAATGGCAACTAAAGCATGTGAAATAAGTTCACGTGCTTGACATTGTGCAATATATTGTGCCACTGTTAGTATTCAGAATCAGAATCAGAATCAGAATGAGCTTTATTGGCCAGGTATGCTTACACATACGAGGAATTTGTTTTTGTGACAGAAGCTTTACAGTGCAACAGAAAGACAGCAACAGGACAGGACACAGATAATAAAAGAATAATATACAAATAGGCAATGTACAAATAGCAAAAACACAATATATAATATAGACAATTATGGTGTACAGGTCTAATATGCGCAAATCTGAAATGAAAGAATAAGTATGTGTGTTGAATAAATAATTTACAATAGTGTTGTGTGTTCCACTTTTAATGTCAAGTGTTCATGAGATGGATTGCCTGAGGGAAGAAACTGTTCCTGTGTCTGGTCGTTCTGGTGCTCAGAGCTCTGTAGCGTCCACCAGACGGTAACAGTTCAAAGAGGGAGTGTGCTGGATGTGAGGGGTCCAGAGTGATTTTGCCAGCCCTTTTACTCACTCTGGATGAGTACAGTTCTTGGAGAGTGGGGAGGGTTGTACCAATGATTCGCTCAGCAGTCCGGACTACCCTCCGTAGTCTTCTGAGGTCAGATTTGGTAGCTGAGCTGAACCAGACAGTTATTGAAGTGCAGAGGACGGATTCAATGATGGCGGAGTAGAACTGATTCAGCAAGTCCTGTGGCAGGTTGAACTTCCTCAGTTGGCGAAGGAAGTACAACCTCTGCTGGGCCTTTTTCACAATGGAGTCTATGTGATTATCCCACTTCAGGTCCTGGGAGATGGTGGTGCCCAGGAATCTGAATGACTCCACTGCAGTCACAGTGCTGTTCATGATGGTGAGTGGGGGGAGTGCAGGGGGGTTCCTCCTGAAGTCCACGATCATCTCCACAGTTTTGAGCGTGTTAAGCTCCAGGTTGTTAAGACTGCACCAGACAGCCAGCTCCTTAACCTCCTGTCTGTAGGCAGACTCGTCACTGTCCTGGATGAGGCCGATCAGTGTGGTGTTGTCTGCAAACTTCAGGAGCTTGACAGAGGGGTCTTTAGATGTGCAGTCGTTGGTGTACAGGGAGAAGAGCAGTGGGGAGAGAACACAGCCCTGAGGAGCTCCAGTGCTGATGGTGCGGGTGCTGGATGTGTATTTTCCCAGCCTCACTAGCTGCTGCCTGTCTGTCAGGAAGCTGGTGATCCACTGACAGACGGAGGTGGGGACGGAGAGCTGAGTTAGTTTGTTCTGAAGGGTGTTCGGGATGATGGTGTTAAAAGTGGAGCTGAAGTCTACGAAGAGGATCCTCACATAAGTCCCTGGTCTGTCCAGATGCTGCAGGATGAAGTGCAGTCCCATGTTGACTGCATCATCCACAGACCTGTTTGCTCTGTAGGCAAACTGCAGGGGGTCCAGTAAGGGTCCAGTGGAGGACTTCAGATAAGCCAAAACCAGTCTTTCAAATGACTTCATGACCACAGATGTTAGAGCCACAGGTCTGTAGTCATTAAGTCCAGTAATTTTGGGTTTCTTTGGGACGGGGATGATGGTGGAGCGTTTGAGGCATGAGGGGACTTCGCACAGCTCCAGAGATCTGTTGAAGATCTGTGTGAAGATGGGGGCCAGCTGGTCAGCACAGATTTTTAGGAAGGCTGGTGACACACCGTCTGGGCCTGGTGCTTTCCTTCTTTTGTTCTTCCTGAAGACCTGGCGCACCTCATCTTCGCTGATCTGAATTGCAGGTGTGGGGGAGATGGGGGTTGCTGGAGGTGTTAATGGCTGTGTGGAGAGGTGTTCAGGGCGGGTGTGGGGTGTTTTTTCAAACCTGCAATAGAACTCGTTCGGACCGTCTGCCAGGTGTTGATTCTCCAGAGTGCTGGGGGATGGTGTCTTGTAACTGGTGATTTCTTTCATACCTTTCCACACTGAAGCAGAATCGCCGGAAGAGAATTTTTTCCTTAGCTTGCCGGAATAATTCCTCTTTGCCACTGTCCTCTTTGCCACCCTTTGATCTCCTTTTCCAGTGTGTATTTGGCCTGTTTATACAAGACTTTATCCCCCTTTCTGTAAGCATCTTCTTTATCCTGACGGAGCTGTCTGAGTTTTGCAGTGAACCATGGTTTGTCGTTGTTGTAAGTTAGATGAGTATTGGTAGGAATGCACATATCCTCACAGAAACTGATGTAAGATGTTACAGTCTCTGTGAGCTCATCCAGATCATTTGCGGCAGCTTCAAAAACAGTCCAATCAGTGAGAGAGAAACAGGCTTGTAAAACCCACTCTGTTTCATTAGTCCATCTTTTAACAGTTCTTAATACAGGTTTTCCAGATTTGAGTTTCTGCCTGTAGGTCGGTATAAGATGAACCAAACAGTGATCAGAGAGTCCTAAAGCTGCTCGTGGGACAGAGTTATATGCGTCCTTTATCGCTGTGTAGCAGTGATCCAATATATTACTGTCTCTGTTGGGACATGTAACATGCTGTCTGTATTTTGGCAGTTCGTGAGAGAGATTTGCTTTATTAAAGTCCCCCAGAATGATTAAAACAGAGTCCGGGTGTTGTTGCTCAGTCTCTGTGATCAGATCAGCGAGTTTCTGTAAAGCTGAGCTCACGTGCGCTTGCGGAGGAATGTAAACACTCACGAGAATGAACGAGTGAATCTCCCGCGGCGAGTAGAAAGGCTTGCAGTTAATGAAGAGCGTTTCTAGATCAGAACAGCACATCTTCTTTAACACAGTTACATCTGTACACCACCTCTCATTGATGTAAAAGCACGTCCCGCCGCCGCGTGATTTCCCCGTTGATTCTGCCTCACGATCCGCTCTAAACAGCTGAAAGCTCGGAAGATGTAACGCGCTGTCCGGAATGGCGTCGTTCAGCCAGGTTTCCGTGAAACACAGAGCAGCAGAGTTTGAAAAGTCCCTGTTTGTCCGGGAGAGCAGAAGGAGTTCGTCCATTTTGTTGGGTAGAGAGCGGAGATTCGTGAGATGGATGCTAGGAAACGCTGTTCTGAATCCGCGCTGAGCTTCACGAGCGCACCGGCTCGCTTCCCCCGTCTGCGCGTCCTGAAGCGTTTGACCAGAGCTACGGCTCCGCCAACAACAATGTCCAGCAAAACGTCCGAATAATCAAAAACCAGTAAAAGATTCTGTGGTGTGTTCTGCCGAATGTTCAGCAGATCATCCCTAGTAAAACTGATGGTGTTTGAGAAACAAAAAACAGGAAAAACGAAAAAAAACAGTACAAACACTGAAGAGCAAAGCACAGTAGCTGCCATCTGCAATATCAATCTTTAAATGGCCTTGTGAGCGCTCTACAGTATTTGGGTCTTGTATCACTGCCATCTGCGGCGCCATCTTCAGAACATTAGTATGATTGTTGATATTGTCATCAATTATCCAGTGCTACTGATTGAAATTGAATGTGTTTAGTATTTGCATGATGGAAGTTGATAAAAAGAAAGTACACTTGTTGTTTTGTGAGGTGAGGTTCACCAAACAAGCCAAAGTTTGCATGGTTAATTTCCCTCATTTCTGCTGCCGATGTCAACTTCTGTATGTAAACTGATTTCAAGTAACCCATGTTTACTAGCACTATTATAACCACCTTGTAGGAACTGTGTAGGAGTGCTTTGGGTGTCTTGGCAGTCACTTACGCCTGAACTTCATTCACAAGCAAATAAATGGGTTTAGGACACAATATAGAAAGTTGAGATTTTCTGCATTTGCAAAAATGAATATAGAATGCGAGTAAGTTGACATTGATTTGTGCACAGTTATTCCTGTGCAAATATAATCAGTGACAGTGTTAAAGATTTCTGAACTACAGATTGCAAACTTTGGCAGGGGATTGGTGGGACCAGAGCTGCTGATGTCACAATCACGTAGCCAATCACAATCAGAGATGCGTCTTTATTGCTCTTAGATTTGTGCTGCTGTATATTTTCTTTCCAAGCTGAACATATATGCCTTCCTGCTGTTTGAATTTGGCGGTGTGGGTCAATCTAGTCAACGGCTGCTATAGGATATGCAAATTTATAAAACATGGGTAGCTGTGCAATAGCCATTTGATCTTGACGTGAGACGTCATATAGATGAATTTACTATGTACATTACACCAATTTATAAACTGTAGAAGTTGCCTAAAATATTGCAGAGTTGCCTTGCCTCAAATCTCTCGCATAGGATGAAAATATATGTTTGTAAGTGAATGTTGCTTTGCCTTTAAACAGCCATGTGAGTGATTTCTCTTCAGAGAGAAATGCAATATCAATCTTTAAATGGCCTTGTGAGCGCTCTACAGTATTTGGGTCTTGTATCACTTTATTAAGAACCACAAATGAAATGAAACCGAAGGATTAATGTGATACAGGAATGTTTTGGATGAAATACCAAAGCCAGAGGGGGAAACAGAAACCTGAATTCAGGTAGAGAGAGAAATAAGCAGCAGATGTTGGTTCTGAAATCTGTATAATATGTATATAGTGCTTGAAGGCTCATTTGTTGCTATAGTTACTGATGTTATGGTGTAATGTAACAAAAGATTGCCGACACGAGCCAATCAAACTCTGTCTGACGCTGATGAAAATGTGCCATGCTTTATTACAGCTGCATTTGGAGTTTAAACAAAAATAAACACTAGAAATGCATTCGATTTCATTGTCTGTGAAAGTTGTTGAAAGCTGTGAATAATTGTTTTTATGAAAACAAACAGAAACCAATCAACTAGAATGGTTTGCTTTATTAATTTTAGAAGCAAAACATTCATTTAATATGCATAGTTCAACAAATAATTTATCAGTATATGATAAAAAAAAAAAAGAATTAAAAAAAACTTTTCAAGTTATTGGACTTTCTCTCAAAATAATATCCTGAAAGCATTTAAAGCTGTGGTGTTGCCATTATCTAATGAAATTCATATTTTCAGAGTCTTTCCTTTGGGAAATCACATATGATTAAAGTTACAGTTATCTTTGGAGTGAATAAACCTTCAACGCCACACAATTCAACTCACAGCAAACAAATAAAACCTCATGAATATAATTTATATCATCCTCAATGTTAAAAAATTCCTGATTCAACATTTAATATTGATGACCAGAAATGATAAAGCAAACAAAACCAAGCATTTCACACTACAATATTTAACAGACAAACATTATACACATGGCCAAACATATGTGGACGCCCCGTTCTTAGTTAATGAGTGTCTATTCCAGTAATTCTAGTGTAAAATGAATCTTCATGATACACATGCAATACCAATCTACAGAATTCTGTGCTTTCAACTTTGTTGCAGGAGCTTCAGGAGGGTTCACCGACTCAGGCCGGTCTAGTTCTTCAACACCAGAAAGACCAGACCTGGGGCCTCATTTATAAAGTGTGTGTACACACAGATTTGATGTTAGAGTGTGTGTACGCTTAAATCCACACCAGCGCTCATATTTATAAAAAACTGCCTTTGACGTGGAAAAGTGCTTAGTGTCACGTCAGGGTCTGAGCAGACGTACGCACTTTTTATTGTCGGAGTATTGCAGGTTTTTGAAAATGTAAGCTGTTCTTGCAGCTAGCTGTTCTAAATTATGATGATTGGTGATATTTTATATGTTAATGACATTAATTAAGAGTCGTTTACAAGGCAGAGAGCTGAAACCATTCATTTGCGTGCAAGTTCAAGATTATTTGCAATTCATGGATTTCACATCTGAAAGAGAGGTGTACATGCGTTTTCTGTTCGTACGTTCATTCTATGAATCAAACGTATGCATATTCGAGAAACGATCGTAAAATCAAATTTAGGATTGTTTCTGCGCAACATTTTATAAATGAGGCCCCTGAACAACACTGGAACAGACCAGTAAGGCTCAGGTGTCCACATACGTTTGGCATAAAATTAATATTTGTAACAGATGCAAAAATACATTCCTGCTTGACAAAATAAATAAAACATGTCTGTCTGTCACAGTGAAACACAGCTAAATTGCTTGTCTGACAGCATCATGGTCAAATTCAAACCACATGCAGTAAAACTCCAAAAATCTCACACAGTTCAAAATCTATTTGTGCCATTCTGTGATGCTGTTTGAAATGTTTTAATCTGTTCAGTCCTCCATTACAGCTTCCTTTTGTTGAACTCATAACACAACTCTGCTCAAAGCACATCTATCAGTGCCGACGTGAAAGTATTGAAGCGAATGGTTCTGTTAAGAGCGCAAATACTAAATGTCACTGTTTGGCTGAAACTTCCTTTCATTCTGAAAACAGACACATAAAAGTGTCTTTCCCTCAGTTTACAAAATGAATTGAGACTATAAACCAGGGGTGTCCAACCTCGGTCCTGGAGGGCCACTGTCCGGCAGAGTTTAGCTCCAACCCTAATTAAACACACCTGAACCATGTAATCAAGGTCTAACTAGGCATACTAGAAACTTCCAGGCAGGTGTTTGAGCTGGTTGGAGCAAAACTCTGTAGAACAGTGGCCCTCCAGGACCGAGTCTGGACACCCCTGCTATAAACTATATGCTTAGAATGAATAGTTACATTCAAATGTTCATCTGTGTTGAAACTCAAAACTTGAACTCACTTGTATTTATGAAGATCTTCTGTCTACAGTTTTCAAATATATGAATCCTGTTTGACAGCATTTTATAAAGAGCTTTGGACAGATTAAATTCTGGCCTTCAAGACTGTAAAATGCTGCACCCAAGATGGCAAACAGGAAATTTAGATGTCCATGAATTGTATGTGTGATGACAGGACACACACACACGCACGCACGCACACACACACTACTGCTGAAGTCTCAAGCGGACCGGTTTATAGTGCAATCTGGACTATAGTGGATGAGGACCGTAGATCACGTGTCATCCACAGCATTTTAAATAGGCTTGTACAGAAGAGACGTCACATATTTCTTCTTATAGCGATGAGTTGCACTGAGAACCATCACACCATCCTGAGACAGAAAACGTTCAATCACAGTCATTGTATGAGAGATTGTTTGGTAGCACATGGCTGATATACAAGTGTGTAACGTACCTTTATCGAGAGTGCATACAGATGATTGAGCATCACATGGTTGGGTTCTGGCAGCAGAGCAGGATCACACTAAAACACGCAAAACAGACTGTTAAACGAGACTCACCTGTCTCCAACTAAATTAAACCGAGGCGTTTCATTCAGCCTCAAGATATGGACAAACCACACGATCCATACACATCTACCTTACTGGACTCACATGTTCCAGACTGATGCTTTTGCATTTAAAAAAAAATGCAAGATGCAGGAATTAAAAGGTTTTTTAAAAATAGTTCATGGGTTCAATTCTATTCACTTTTTCATTTAATTGAACTGTCAGAGAAAGAATATTGAGAAATCAAACAAAGAAACAAACATCATTAATATCTTGTTGAATGTTCATTTTTAAATGTCATGAAACCCCTGGTTTTAGCACTGCATGTAAAGCTGTATAAAAGTGGAAGAAGAGAGATGACAACCAATAAAACAGGCCTATAACACACTTATAGAATTATACAGATGAATGAATATTAAATGTGAGTGAAAAAACAAGACTCTGCCTGCACGTGTTAACTACATATTTTGTGATGTAGTAGCAACTTTGCTTTTCAAACCAGAAAAAAAAAAAAAAAAAATGAAATGGCTCTGAAAAATACAAAAATGACAAGTTTCTCCTTATTAATAAACCTATTGGGTGCTATTATTGTTTTCAGCTATGTGCAACCTGTTTGTATCGTTAACCTCTCAAGAAATGTGGTTCAAGGTTTCATGACTCTAATTGTGTACGGTTATTGTAGTTTTATCACCGTTACTGGCACATTTTTCATTCTGACACTTTGGCAATACCGTATGTAAAACAGTGATGGCAGTAAGACAGGATTCTCACCGATATGTTAGTGTCTTTGTTGAGAATGACTTGAAGGAGGTGAGGCGGCAGGATTGGGGGCGCTTTGAAGCGTTCCTCAGGTTTGAACACGTACACTTCTTGTCTGTACGGCCCAGGCGGAGAGCTGGACAGATCTACACATAAAACGCATCACATTAACACTAGCTTGTTTTGCTGGATCTTATGTATTGAAACAGTGTTTCTATCAGACATCCATAACTGTGATTGTACATCCACACAGGTGTTTGTGTAATGATGTTGTAACATGACTAATAACATGCTGCGTGGCTTTGTGAGAGACGCTCTTACCTGACGTATCGGAGCACTCGAGAGAGTCCACCTGCAGCGCGTCAAACACCTCAAAATCTGATTTCTTCACGTGGATCAGATTGTTAATGGTGCCCATCTGACTAGTGACAACCGGCTGAAGAGAAAACACATGCATTTCAGCTAGCCATCCTGGTTTAAATGCAGATCATTATGCAGATATAGTCACCTCAGAGGGGTCATGAAGCCACTGGCCATCAACAAAGAATTTGTACTGATGTTCACCCTCAGGCAGGTCCAAGATTGCTACAAAATCATTGTGGCTTCAAAAAGAGAAAACATCTTTACATGTAATCATTCTGTTTATTATAACCGTTTGTGCTGTAGAAAGACGAGCGCACAGATACCTTTTATTCATGGGGATCTTGCTGCTCCAGGTGTTGAAGGAGCCGGTGATGTAAACCTCTTTGCCTCCTCCGGTCCAGCGGATCACTGTGGGTCGAGCCTGCGGAACCGTCTTCACCATGTCCTCTAAATCTGGAGCGAAGTCCTTCTCACCCGCGGCCTGACGGAACAAAGCAGAGCTGATTAAACTGCAAACTCACAACCGGTAATTAAGCGCTGTTTCTCAGGAGGGCAGCTAATCATAACTGAGCTCATTTATATAAACTCTTGATTACGGTTTACCTATTAATAGTCTGTTTAATTTCCAAAAAGAGGCTGGAAGATGGTTATGATGATGATAGTGAAATATTACGTGAAATAGAATAAAACACTGGCAAAGTTATCAAATGTATACGAGCCTTTTAAGCAGGATTTTCTGAGAATACTTGCTTTATAACATTACTTATATGTGTTCTTGCATACTTTAGATTCAGGCCCGTGTGTGTTGAAAATATTGGGGTCGTCGGTGCTGTCCATCAGTTTGCTGGGCTCCAGGTCTTTGTGGCCTCCGCTGTCTGACCGCTGGGTTTTTGTTCCATGTCTATCACCAGACACACGATCGCTGGTGTTTCCCATGATGAGGAGATTCCTCTACAATCAGCCTTCGCTACACAAACAAACATTATGAGGAATAAACGTGTGTTACTGCAAACACTTCATTACACAGATAATTACTTTCTGATTATCAGTGTTTCTGAAACTCAACTACCCTTCAAAATCACTCTTTTCCAAAAATGCTTTAAAGCGTGAAGGATTATTATTAGTCTTGAAAACACGTCCTCCATCGGATTCAGGCGACATTTAAAGACTACTGTAAAGGAAATATAAATCTGATTATTAAAAGCTAAAATTCTCTCACTAGTTTCTAAAGGGTAAGGGACAGTGCTGTATACCCTTCCTAGGAACATTTATTACTTTATATTTTGATAACTTATTGATTGTTCAGTATTGAGCTTGTAGGATGCATTTCTGTATTCTGCGCTTTTTAATTGACGAACAAAACGCGATTTGATGCATTTCTACAAAATCAGAAAGACTCGGAAATGAAGATTTGATCCTTAAACTCAAACTGTTACTGTAACTAAACATCTACTATATGTGGCTTAAATACGAACCCAAAAAACAACATTACAAACGCACAACTAAAGGCAAGATGAACTTATGACCGTTGTTAAAAGCTTAAAAGATGAGATTGTTATATGTTTATATCTGAGAAATAAGTGTTATTGATAGACAGCTCGAGTTTGCTAGCTGTTAGCATGCTGAGTAATCAAAAATTCATATTTAGAAGAAACTATTATGACATAAACTGCAAGTGATAAAGTGTTTGTGGTAAAGTAAAATGTAAAACATCGCAATCAGTAACGCAGATACTTAACTGTAAGAATGAATTTTACTTTCACTGCCTCGAACGACCGAACTTTAACAACACTGCAACCTGACCGCTACGGCGAGCCGAAGGATCCAACACAAGTCTGGATTACGAAACGCGCTCTGGCTTTTAAATCTATAGATTTTTTTGTTGACAAATTATTACATAGATATATTAAAAATACGCAAAAGACGTGTCATCTTCCGCAATACAACTCGTCCCATGCACTTTTTTTTATAGTGCAAATATGAATGAGTGTAATTGAAGTCGTTCAAAATAGAATATTACAGGCAATGTGGAGAACACTGAAGGTGAAAGTGTGTAATCTTCCCTACCTCTTTACATCATTGGTTTTCAAACCGTGGGTCGCCAGAATATTTTATAGAAAATGTATATGCAACAAAGTTCAAGACTCGGGGAAGAAAGAAGCGAGAACCGGCAAACTTAACTTTAATAACAAACTAAACAAATATCAAAACGATAGTAAGCGGCTCCCGCCTCACGACTTGCGCTCTGATTTGCAGCGCTGAACATTGTAGCCAATCACAGACGTATCTCTGGAACGCAATGGCCAATCAGAGGCGTTTAGTCAGAATCCACTCACCGCTCGAAAAGCCAGAAGAGTTTTTATTCTGTCCTGAGTTCTGTAAGATCACGAGAGATTTATTAATTATAACGGAATTTTAGTAGTTTGCGATAAACTGAAATGAGTGACAGCTTTTTAGTGATTAAGGGAGCGCTTTAAGCCTCGTTCGTTCAGACTATCTAAATATGATCGGATTTCAATATGAACTGCACAAAAATCGAATTTGGGCTGAAAGTCTGAACGAGGCTGTAGAATTTGAATTAAAGTTTTGTGCGACATACAACGTGCTGAAAGTTTCTGGAGTGAAATCCGCACATAAATGCGGGATTCTCTCGAAATTGCGATGACTGACAGTGAGAATCATAACAATGGACTGGAAAAAATAAGATATGTCAAAACATTCGCTACATCGATCGGCACTGCTCTGCTTCACGCCACTATATAGTGTGTGTGTGTGTGTGTGTGTGTGTGTGTGTGTGTGTGTGTGTGTGTCGCGTCAATTAAAAAAAATAAGATCGCTCTTAAAAAAGTTTGAAACCCCCTGCTTAACACTGAACAGCCTCTTTTTGAATTTCAACATATTCGTAAACCTGAGTACAGTCACAATTGAGTTAAAAAAAATTAAAGCAATTCCTGGAGTGAACTTTTATAGCTTTGCTGTGGTGCATCATGGGAGGTGGAAGAAACCAATCGTGCAATCTGAAGGGATTTATCGGTTTGTGAGAGTTTTTTTTTTTATTTTAATTGAACGGCTTTATAATGATGAATCTATTGTTATAAAATATTTGATTTTTTTCATTAAGGCTTATAATATAATATAAAAAGCTTATAATATTGAGGTTTGTTTATTTGGTGAATTTAATTTGTTTGTGTGCATGTCTGTAGATGGTTGTGCTCATGGGTATAAAAGTTCACAAGTTGAACTGGCAGAAGACTGTCAGTCTGAAAAGGCATGTGATGAAAGAATAACCTCAAGAAGATGGGGATTCTCAACAGTAAGTTTCAGTGTTTATTGTTTCCTTGTATTTTTTTTTTGTTTTATAGTAGAGATGAGCAGATGAAGTCTCGTGAAGCTTTTGAAGCTTTTTCCTGATTGTACCAAAAATGATTCAAAGCTTCAAAGACAGACTCTACCAGTGACATCCTAGTGGTCAGCTGCAAATATAGCAGCCACTTTCAAATGATTTCACATATTGTTGATTCCAGTTTCAACACAAAAGCAATACTCAGCAATAGCAGCTGTGTCTTCATTCTGAGAATCATTGTCCACAGATGAAAGTGTTACTATGAAGCAGGGAGGGAACACCAAGCATTTCGCATCTCCTTATGAATGAAGCCGCGCCAAAGATTCGAATCGGTCACCTCGCTTCAGGTGTTTCATTGTGACGTATGAAGCTTCAAATGACATCGGTAACATGATCATGGAGATTTGATACAAACCTCGACACAGTCTTTCGAACCAGTCTGCTTCAGTAGCGTATAACAGGCTTCGGAGCCTCAGTGTCAAATGTCCCATCTCTATTTTATAGATATTTGCCCTGCTTATTTTTTCAACCACTGGAACATCTAATTAATAGAACAGTAGTGATGTTACGTTCTGTGCTGAGGCTTCTGAGCATGTGTCGAGAAATCCCTGCAGCTTTCAGTGAAGTGTGTATTGAGGTTCGTATTGCTTTCGAGCAATGACGTCATCAATGACATCTGAAGCCTCGCTTGGCATGACTGGTTCAGGAAGCGGTTTGAATCTTGTAAATTCACAGTCCTCTGCCCTGTTAAACCCAGCCACTTTCCAGTTTTAGACTAATAATATTGCCCCTCCTGCCTATTATGAGCAAAGACTTGATTTACACACATTTGATAGAACCGTTCATTTCAAGCCAATACATTTATTACGCAGTTATGTTATACAATCATTGTATACCACTAGAAAATACACATAATATTCATATTAATAGATTAGTCGATGTTGGAAATGGATTTTTTTTTTTTTTTTCTTCACCGTTATTTGTAAGCCTTAACTGGCAAAAACTAGTGTATTACAGATCACATCAGGTCATCTGTGATGTATCTGTTTGTTTTACACTCTTTGGCCACTAGGTGGTATTGAGCAAATTAAGCCTCGAGAAATTAACCCTTTTGTGAACCACTTGGCTGAAAAGCTTCAATGCTTCATGAGGCTTCATCTCGCCATCATTATAGAACATTCATATTGAGTTCGAGTGTCATGAGCCAATCAGGAGATGTTATTGTTTAGTTAACGCACCTGTCAGGGTGGGAACAGAAAAAGCGTGCGTTGTTTGGCTGGTCTTAGAGTAACTAGAGCAGGGGTCACCAAACTCTGTTCTGGAGGGCCGCTGTCCTGCAGAGTTTAGATCTAACTTGCCTCCACACACCTGCCTGGAAGTTTCCAGTATACCTTGACTGGCTGATTCAGGTGTGTTTGATTCGGGTTGGAGCTGAACTCTGCAGGACACCGGCCCTCCTGGACCAAGTTTAGTGAGCCCTGAACTAGAGTTTTAGCATATATAATAATGTGTATGTATGGTCTTCCTCGTTTGCACTTTCTTTAGTTTATCACTTATTTTTGCTTTTCCCTCTTTAATACTCGATGCTGCCATGTTCTGAGAGGACTTGAAGGTTAATTCATACACAAATGATCTATGATTTTGAGGATTAACTGTTAATCGGTTGTTCAGTTCAGTTCATGATAACTGAAAATGGTAATGGTAATATTTAGCTCCATCACACACAAAGCTCGTATGGGTTTTTTCACAGTTCTTCAAAGTTCATTAACTGAATTAAGGGGAAGTTGTGGCCTAATGGTTAGAGAGTTGGGCTAGTAACCTGAAGGTTGCCAGTTCGATTCTCACACCGGCAGGAATTGAAGGTGGGGATTGTGAATGAACAGCACTCTCTCTGCCTTCGATACCATGACTGAGGTGCCCTTGAGCAAGGCACCGAACCCCCAGTTGCTCCCCGGGCGCTGGAGCAATGGCTGCCCACTGCTCCGGGTGTGTGTTCACGGTGTGTGTGTGCGTGTTTGTTCACTATTCACTGCTGTGTGTGTGCACTTGGATGGGTTAAATTTAGAGTATGGGTCACTATCTAGGGTGCGCACTATCTAGGGTGCGCACTATCTAGGGTCATATTACATTATAGGGTGCGCACTATCTAGGGTCATATTACCCAAAGCAACTTACAAATGAGGAGTTTTAGAGCCCAATAATTAAACCCTCACTGGAACCAGGTGAAAAACCAGAGCAGCTCCTGGAATTAACTTTTTTATATCTGTGGTGTGGTGCATCATGGGATGCAGGAGAAACCAAAGTAGAGCATAAAATGGATTTGTTGTTTTAAAATTTAATTACTGGAACTATGCATAAATGGCTGTTGTAAACAGCATGGAGACCGTGTTTAAATATGAGTTCGGTTCATATGGTTCACCACGCGGTCATATTATGATTATTTTGCGTCCTCCATAGTATTTTAGGTTTCGTCTGGGACCGAGTACGTCTCTTTAGATATTCAACCGCATTAAGCCTGCCACTTAACATCATACTGAACAAAACCCAACACATCGGTAGGTCTACAATATTAGCCTAATATCAGTTCACACACAGGTTTATCGCTGTGTTAGTTGTAGTGGGTGACAAGCTACGGTATTAAGCTTGGTAACCTTATAAATTGCTCATAGAAAATACATCGGATATCATTATTTTTTTGTCATGATTAATTTATTAATGATCCAGCATCATCTGTATTAAAGAGAGAATAATTTCACCCGATGTTTAAAGAGAATAAAATAACCTTGACAGCCTAATCACTTACACACAACTACTAAGGAACTTTGCTCTCTCCCACTTAGGATTGCCAGGTTTTCACAGCAAAACCCACCCAATTGTTACTCAAAACTAGCCCAAAACTAGCCCAATCGCTTTTCAGGGGGGATTTTCGGTAAAAACCGCGTTCCGGTGGGGTAAAATACACTTTTTTTTTTTTTTTTTTTTTTTTTTTTTTTTTTTTTTTTTTTTTTTGGGTGGGGTTCCCCTGATAAATGTTGCTTTCCAGGGGCTAAATATCACATTACTGGGGTCGCTCCAACCCGCGGACATGAAAAACATCCCGCGGAAAGAGTTTAAAAGTACACCAATTCCGCGGGAAAACCGCGGACTTGGCAACACTGCTCCCACCAGGCTCGTGTTCTGAGTGTATCGAGGCAGTGGACCAAACCACTGTGAGGCAAGGGAGGGGGAATCAAAACATTTCTGAACTTAAAATGCTTTTTTTTTTTTGCGTTTTTTGTTTTACTACTTAATTATTTTAAGTATGTCCATTATATTATTTTCAAAACTTGTAATGATATTTTTAGGGGGGACAACCCTCAGATAGGGGGGTCCTGTCCCTCCCCCCGTCCCCCCCCGGGATTTACGCCTATGGTCATGAAGGAAACTGGAGAGTGTAGCGGGTTTTGTCAGACAACAGGACCGGTGGATAAGCAGCCGTCACTTGTCTTCAGAACAGTTTTACTAAAAGCAGACGATCTTGATGTGCAACACTTGAAAGTCAAGTGAAACTCTGCGATGCTTCCTGTGAGCGACATCTGGTGCAACAGTTCAATAAGTGGCAGTCTTTCCACTTTATTTAATAATGCCCTTGCTGTTAATTTGGACATTTTTGCTCCTATTAAAACACAATGTCTCCGTCGTACATACAGCTCCCTGGAGTAATGATAATTTACGTTCAAAGAAGGTGGAATGTCGCAAACTGGAACGTAAATGGCGTGGCTCTGGCTTGTCAGTTTTTCATCAAGCTTGGAAATCATGTTTGGGCCAGTATAAAGCAGAAATTGATACTGCGAGGTCTTCATATTTTTCTCAGATCATTGACAAACATAATAACCCTAGGCAGCTCTTTCACATCATTAACAGTCTATTGAAAGTAGACAGTGCGAATACTTTAACTGCGTCAGTTCAGTCATGCAATGATTTTCTTATTTTTTATTTTTTATTTTTTTTAGTTTAAAAATTGATAACGTTCGCAAAAATATTCTTAATTCTTCTAGGCTTCATGTTTTTACAGTTAATCTACCAAGTTTTTCCGGTACACCCTTCTCTAATTTTTCCTTAGTCACTTTTGAGTCTCTTTGTGCACAGGTATCTCGTATGAAAGCTTCCTCTTGCATACTTGATCCCTTGCCTTCTAGTTTATTCAAATCCTGTTTTGGTTACTTGTGCCCTGCTGTTCTTACAATAATAAATGACTCTTTGTCCACCGGTGTTGTGCCAACAGCATTTAAAACTGCTGCCGTCACTCCTATATTAAAAAAGCAAAATAGTGATTGGAACAATCTCTGTAACTTTCGTCCACCTTCCATTTACTACAAAAATTTTAAAGGGTGTTGTTTTGTCTCAGTTACACAATCATTTAACTGTCAATAATCTGTTTGAGCCCCTTCAATCTGGGTTCAGGAAGTTGCATAGTACTGAAACAGCCCTGGTTAAAGTTGTCAATGACTTACTGTTAGCTTCTGATTCTGGCTCTCTCTCGATTCTCGTCTTACTAGATCTCAGTTCAGCCTTCGACACTGTTGACCACATGGTTTTACTTAATCGACTGGAAACTGTTTTTGGTGTATCTGGGACTGCCCTAGATTGGTTTAGGTCATATTTTATGGGTCGCAGTCAATTTGTTTTCATGGATGGTTCCAGGTCTGATGTGGATCCTGTTTGTACTGGTGTCCCACAGGGCTCAGTTCTTGGTCCCCTGTTTTTTAGCATTTTATATTTATCCTCTTGGTCAACTACTAAGATCCCTTGACCTCAGCTATCACTTCTATGCTGATGATACTCAGATTTATGTACATTCTCAACCTGGTCAATTTGTGGATGTTTCTCATCTTTCCAACTGTATTTCTGAGATTAAGTTGTGGATGTCTGACTGTGTGTGTGTGTGTGTGTGTGTGTATGTATGTATGTATGTATGTATTTGTTTGTGTGTGTGTAAAACTGAAGTCATGCTTCTTGACTCTCCCCACCAACTGCGAAATGCTGCTTCTATAGATCTGTCAGTTGATGGTGTTGCCCTAGAGCTACAAAGTAAATTAAAAAACCTTGGCGTTATCTTTGATGCCACCCTGTCATTTGAGCCTTTTGTACAGAACATGGTAAAGACCTAATTTTTTCATCTCAGAAATATTGCACGTATTCTGTCTATGTTGCTCTTTTCTGTTGCTGAAAAATTGATTAACTCTTTTTTTTTTTTTTTTTTTTTTTTTTTTTTTTTTTTTTTTTTTGTTTTCTCACAAACTGATTATTGCAATGCTCCCCTTATTGGAGTGTCCAAATCTTCTCTTAACAAATTGCAACATTTGCAGAATTCAGCAGCTAGAATTTTAACTGGGGCTAGGGCTGGTGATCATATAACTCCTGTCTTGGAGACGTTACACTGGCTCCCTGTTAAATACCATGTAGATTTTAAAATTAATGCTTACATACAAGGCTCTGCATGTACTTACTCCACAGTATTTGGCAGATCTTTTAACGTCCTACACGCCATCTCACAATTTACGATCGTCTCAGCATGGTCTCTTAGTTGTTCCTAAAACACGGCTGCGATCTAGGGGGGACAGGGTATTCTCAACGTATGCCCCTAAACTGTGGAATTCTCTACCAGCTGACATTAGGGATGCTAATTCTTTAGCTGTTTTTAAAACCTTTCTCAAAACTTTTTTTTTTTTTTTTTTTTTTTAGGAATGCTTTTATTTGATTAGGTTTCCGTTGTATTTTTGTGATTTATTTCTTGTTGAACTTGTTTATTATTATTATTATTATTATTATTATTATTATTATTATTATTACTACTTTGCATGGTAATCCCCCTCAATCAATCTCACTATTGCAAACCTTACTGATGACACAGTCTCTCTCGGGTACAACACGCTTCCTTATATCCTCCTTCCTTCCACTGTTAATTGAAACACTCCACCCCAATCCCGCAAAGTGAAAGTAAAATGATTTGTGTCATGGATTTTCTGCATTGCCACAACCTGCAGATGCTGATCCATTGTGGCTTGAGCTCAGATCAGATAGACGGGGCACCCCGATCTCAGTACAGTTATAGGGATGATTGGTCTTGGTGCTTTGGATAAACATACTAGTCTCAAACATTTAAGCCGCTTGTTATTGTTTTTTGTGTGTTTTTTTTTATTTTATTTTTTATTTTTTTCTGCACTCCACCCACATTTGCTTACAACGGTTCTGAACCTCCATAGTCCCAGAGCTGAAGCCGCTCTCTGCTCATCTTTGGCTTGATTGAGATCTTGATTTTAACAGAGGACACGATGACTTCACTTTCTCCCAGACCAGATTCTAAACGTTGTTGTTGTTGTTGTTGTTGTTGTTGTTGTTATTATTTTATTTATTTTAAATGCTGTCAGTTAATGACCTTTTTGCAGTACTTGTCTTTTCTTTATGCTCTGTGTTAGGATTTATTTTCCGTAAAGCGTCTTTATGCTGCTTTTGCCTCCCAGATACTGTTATTATCAGTGTTTACTTTGTGAAAGTTAATTTCTAGGAAAAAATTAGGAGACTTGCTCCTTTAATTGCATTCATTCATACAATGTTGTGGACCATTTTGAACAAGTGATGTCTTGTGTCCTTACAGAATTAGCACTAATGCAGAAACTTTAGCATGTCACGTGAAGCCCTCTTTGTTTGGAGAGATGTTTGAAGACCCAAGAGACTATCACAAGTTCACTGATCAGTGCTTCAGGTAAGGCACTTAGTTAAAATATTTCTTATTCACTTTAATGTTCTTTCAGCACATTGCTGTTTTCCTTGTTGCAGTTCCTTCATTTAAAAACCGTAAGGGGAGATGGAATGGGTTCCCTTCTCTTTAAAAACTTGGAAATATACTCTCTATGCGGTTCCTTTGAATTGTATGTGGTTAATATTAACGCTGATGTCACATTGTCTTCCAGGTGAGCTGGGAAGCTTCTGAGATGAGTTACATGTGCTCCTGTCCTGTTCCTTGATCGCAGCATGTATTCATTAAGACTTTTGTAGGTGAGTGCTGAAGATGTCTTTATCTAGAATTAAACTCTTAGGCATGTCTTCTCAGGAAATGTGGAGAGCTTTCTTCAGTAAACTGCCAACTGAAGTTTCAGCTGAAGTCTCCATTTGGCATATTCTCAATTATTGGGTTGAGCCATATTCTTCAAAGCCATAGGGGATCTTAACCATCCTTCAACACATCCTGATTAACCAATGTTAGGTTTAGTAGTTAGTGAGGAGGAGAAGGGTTTAATCTGTCAGCTGCAGGTTTAGATCCAAAACCACCAGCTCCGATATCAGATAGACCGGGGCGCCCCGAACTTGGTGATGAGACAAATTATTTGGAGAGATGTTACTGTGCACACTAAAGTTTTAGGGATTGGCTGGTCATTGGTATGTTAAGAATCAGAATCAGAAAGAGCTTTATTGCCAAGTGTGTTTACACACACAAGGAATTTGTCTTGGTGTTAGGAGCTTCCAGTGCAGAAGTACAAACATAGTGCAGACAAAATATAATTAAGGTGATACAAACACTAATGATGAAGCGAATAGACAAATTATAAACAACAGTAATCAAAATATACAGAAAAAAAAGAGAAAAAAGAAAAAGATGTCCATAGACAGAACTGTGCATGTGTCCTGTGTACAGATGATGGTTTGAGTTAATTGCAGGTGTACAGTACTGGGGTGTGTTATGTGTTGTTCAGGTGGGATATGGCCTGGGGGAAAAAAACTGTTCTTGTGTCTGGCTGTTCTGGTGCCCAGTGATCTGTAGCGCCGGCCAGAGGGCAACAGTTCAAAGAGAGAGTGCGCTGGGTGTGAGGGGTCCAGAGTGACTTTCTTTGCCCTTTTCCTCACTCTGGAGATATAAAGATCTTGGAGGTTGGGTAGAGGGGCACCGATAAGCCTCTCAGCAGTCCTGACTGTCCGTTGTAGTCTTCTAATGTCTGTTTTGGTAGCTGGGCCAAACCAAACAGTTATAGATGAACACCGGACGGATTCGATGATGGCAGAGTAGAACTGTTTCAGCAGCTCCTGTGGCAGGTTGAACTTCCTCAGCTGGCGGAGGAAATACAGCCTCTGCTGGGCCTTTTTCACAGTAGAGTCAATGTGAATGTCCCACTTCAGGTCCTGAGAGATGGTGGTGCCCAGGAACCTGAATGACTCTACTGCAGTCACAGTGCTGTCCATGATGGTGAGTGGGGGAAGTGCAGGGGGGTTCCTCCTGAAGTCTACTATCATCTCCACTGTTTTGAGCGTGTTGAGCTCCAAGTTGTTGTGACTGCACCAGACAGCCAGCTGCTCAACCTCCAGTCTGTAAGCAGACTCGTCACCATCCTTGATGAGGCCGATGACTGTAGTGTCGTCTGCAAACTTCATAAGCTTGACAGAGGGGTCTTTAGATGTGCATTCATTTGTGTAGAGAGAGAGAGAGAAGAGCAGTGGGGAGAGAACACATCCCTGAGGGGCGCCAGTGCTGATGGTGCAGGTGCTGGATGTGAGTTTGCCCAGCCTCACTAGCTGCTGCCTGTCTGTCAGGAAGCTGGTGATCCACTGACAGACGGAGGTGGGCACGGAGAGCTGTGTGAGTTTGTCTGAGAGAAGGTCAGGCATGATGGTATTGAAGGCCGAGCTGAAGTCCACAAATAAGATCCTTGCTTAGGTCCCAGGTTTGTCAAGGTGTTGCAGGATGTAATGCAGTCCCATGTTGACAACGTCATCCACAGACCTGTTTGCTCTGTAGGCAAACTGAAGAGGATCCAGCAAGGGTCCAGTGATGTCCTTCAGGTAGGCCAGGACCAGTCGCTCAAATGACTTCATGACCACAGACGTGAGAGCGACAGGTCTGTAGTCGTTAAGGCCAGTGATTTTGGGATTTTTGGGGACGGGAATGATGGTGGAGCGTTTGAAGCAGCAGGGAACTTTGCACAGCTCCAGAGATCTGTTGAAGATCTGTGTAAAGATGGGGGCCATTTGGTCAGCACAGACTTTTAGACAGGCAGGTGAAATACCGTCTGGTCCTGAAGCTTTCCTAGATTTCTATTTCCTGAAGATCCGGTTCACATCCTCTACACAGACTTTAAGCGCAGGTAAAATGGTGGGGGATGGAGGGAGGGGGGTTGCAGGGGGGGTAGGTGAAGTGCAGATCAGAGCGGGTGCTGGGTGTCAGTCTGGCCTTTCAAACCGGCAGTAAAACACATTCAGATCGTCAGCAAGTTGTTGATTCTCCACAAACTGTGGGGGTGGTGTCTTGTACTTGATGTTCTTCAGACCAGTCCATACTGACGTCGGATCGTTGGCTGAAAGCTCTCTTTTCAGCCTTCCAGAGTAGGGTGTTTTTTTTTTTTTTTTTTTTTTTTTTTTTGTGTAGCCACTCTGATCTCCTTTGTTAGTCTGTTCCTGGCCTGGTTATACAAGATTTTATCCCCACTTCTGTAAGCATCCTCTTTGGCCTGACGAAGCTGTTTGAGTTTCCAGGTAAACCATGGTTTATCATTATTGAATGATAAGAATGTCCTGGTGGGGATGCACATATCCTCACAGAAACTGATATATGAAGTTGCAGTCTCTGTGAGATCGTCCAGATCGGTGGCAGCATCTTCAAAAACACTCCAATCAGTAAGGTGGAAACAGGCTTGTAAAACCTGCTCTGTTTCATTAGTCCATCTTTTAACAGTTCTTAATACAGGCTTGGCTGATTTCAGTTTCTGCCTGTAGGATGTTATAAGATGAACCAAACAGTGATCAGAGAGTCCTAAGCTGCTCGTGGGACAGAGTGATATGCATCCTTTATTGTTGTGTAACAGTGATCTAATATATTACTGTCCCTGGTGGGACATGTAATGTGCTGTCTGTATTTTGGCAGTTCACGGGAGATATTTGCTTTAAAATCTCCAAGAATGATTAAAAGAGTCCGGATACCGTTGCTCCGTTTCAGATATTTGTTCAGCCAGTTGTTGCATAGTGGCGCTCACGCAAACGTCCGGAGGCACGTACACATTCACGAGAATGAAAGAGGGAAAACTCCCGCGGCGAGCAGAATGGTTTACAGTTTATGAAGAGCACCTCTAAATTAGGAGAACACTTCTTCTTCAGAGTTGTTACATCTGTACACCAACCTTCATTTATGTAGAAACATAGTCCACCACCTCTCGTTTTCCCCGTCAGCTCCATGATGCGGTCTGATCTGAACTGCTGGTAGCCCGGCAAATGAAGCGCGTTGTCCGGAATTGCTTCACTCAGCCAGGTTTCAGTGAAGCACAATGCAGCAGAGTTTGAAAAATCCTTGTTTGTGCGGGTGAGAAGTAGTTCATCCGTTTTGTTAGGAAGGGATCGGAGATTCGCTAGATGGATACTAGGGAGCGCTGTTCGGAAGCCTCGTTCACGGAGCTTAACCAGCACACCGGCGCACTTCCCTCGTTTCGTTTGCGTCTGAGCGCGCGTTTGACTAGGACCGCTGCCCTTCCGACTAGAACATCCAACAAAGTGTCTGAATAATCAAAAACCGCAAAAAAATTGTCCGGTGTGTGTGTGTTGCCTTATGTCTAGTAGTTCGTCTCTGGTAAAACTGATAGTAAGAGAATGACTAAACACAGAACAAACAAAAACAATAAAAGAATGGAAGCGTTCCACACCACGGCAGCCATACGCGGCGCCATCTTTTTTTATAAAGTGATCGGTGTTTTGAAAAGGTTTCTGTTGCTAGTTAGTCTTTTTTCTTTTCTTTTTTTTTTCATTTGCATGCCAGCATTCTTGTATTATTTGTATCTTCTTTTCATTTAGTCTTTTTAAGTTTCATATGAAACATGTTTTTCCTTTAATGTAATTGTCAATGCCTTTTTTTCCTGTTTCGTCACAATACATAGCTTAAGTATTAAAAAGAAAAAAAAGAAGTAGAAGGAAAAAAAAGAAAACTAACTTTTTAAAAGTCCTTTTTCTTTTAATCTTTATGCTTCTTTGATTTGGCAGTTTCTTTTTGAGTGCTTATCTTATTTTTATTTTTTTTGTTTACATATTTTGGATGCGATTTTTAATCATTTGACAGCACTAATGCTAATTAGTATATACTAATTTCTTCTTCTCCTCCTCCTCCTCCTCCTCCTTCTTCTCCTTCTTCTTCTTCTTCTTCTTCTTCTTCTCCTTCTCCTTCTCCTCCTCCTCCTCCTCCTCCAAGGCATGTTGACAACGTCTTCAACATTGTCTATGACCAGATATGTTTTTAGTGGACTTTCAAAATTTGCTTTGCTTGAGAAAGCATGAATATATAGAGTTATGATGTTGTGTGTTTTTTTTTTTTTTTTTTTTTTTTTTTTTTTTTTTTTTTTTTTCAAATGATTGTCAAGTTAGTTTTTCATCAAACACGATGTAATTTTCGGCAATCGAGATCTGGCAGCAACAGCGCATTTTTCCGTTGGGGCGAGCGCTTCGTGGACCGCTTACCTGTCACATGAAATCAGGCACATACCAGCAAACCACTGAGAACGCGCTACAATCCTGATGAGTCATAGAGACAGAGTGGAGGCGACAAAACTGCGTAACTGACGTAGATTTACAGAAAATTACCATTGTTTTCAAATAAATAATTTTACATACTTATTCCCAACACTTTATTAAGCTTTGTCACATCTCAAATGACAAAGGATCAACTTATCATGTTTATATTAATTAGCCCGTGAACTCATTTTCTCAGACGGCCTGGGTATGTGGCGTGTTCTCAGCTTATATGGACGGAACACAATTGATGTATGTATGTGTATATATAAATACACACACGTACAGTATAAATTTTGAAAATATTTACATGTCTATATTTTTATTCATATAATTTAAATTATGAATATTTAATATGTAAAAATAACATTTTTCTGAAATCTATACATACGTATGTGTATTTATATATACATATACGCAGTACACATACATTTATTATGTAAACAAAAATGTTTCTTTTCGATGCGATTTAATTGTTTGACCTCACACTCACTTATTATTATTATTATTATTATTATTATTATTATTATTATTATTATTATTATTTTTTTTATTTATATTTTAAATTTGACATTGTACTTGTTCTTGTTTTTGTATTTATGGTTTTGTGCCTTGTATTCAGATTAATAGCTATAATTTTCCTTTGTGTGCTTTTTTTTTTTTTTTTTTTTTTTTTTTTTTTTGTTTTTGCTCTTTATGCAGTTTTTACTTTACTTTAATTTTTTTTTAAATTCTCTGCAACCCATTTAAGGAATGGCATTTTCATTTCATTTGTCCATTTTCTTTATGTTTGCAGCTTTTTATTTTGTCCCCCTCCCCCTTTTATGCCACTGTTTCGGTTTGTGCAGCATTTTTATCTTTGTACTCTTGACTTATTTAACCCCTTTATTCAGCTTATTTTTGTAATCTGGTTTTAAATTTGACGGCATTTCGGTTTTTGTACTTGTTTATGTATCTGTGTCTTTTTGTTTTCATTCCACTTCCTATTTATCGTTGTAAAGTGTTTTAGCATTTTTTTTTTTTTTTTTTTTTTTTTTTTTTTAAATTTTGCTTTTGTTAAATTGTTTTCATGTCCTTTGTGCTGTTATGGCCTTGTCTGCTTTCATATTCTGACTGCGTCCAAGTATTAATTGATGTGTTTTTTTTTTTGTTTTTTTTTACTTAACCGCCATAGCATATAATGTTCTTTGTTCCTTTTTAAAAGAAATATTGCTAAGTCAACAGAATGTGTTAAAGAGACCATCAAAATAAAGTGAAGTTTTAATGCCGTTTGTATTTGTCCTTTTTTCTTTTTTCAATTTTTTTTTTTATTACACCAGTTCATTCATGGGTTAAAAAAAACAAAAAAAACAACAACAACTGTATAACTGTACTTGCCTTGACTAATTTATGTATGTTCAAAACTTTTGTAAGGTTTGTGTTCTCGAAGCTCTGTTCTTCTGACGTGCATTGTTTGTGTCAAGATACGGAGTTTTCCATGTGTCCTTTAGTTTCAGCCTTGTTGATTGCTTTAGGTTCCCATGTTGTGCTCACAGGTTGTCTCTCTGCTTGTGTAGCATTTGCTTCCAGTTCTGTTAGTGCTCCATCTTCTGTGTTCTACCGGCCTTCCAGAGTCTGTGCATGCAGGTGGACTGCCAGTGGCTCTTATCAACTAGCATGTCAGGGTTATGGAGTTCTACCAGCTCTCCAGACGCTCTTCACATTGTTACTACTTACAGTGCATCCCAGCTCTGCTTGCTCTTGGCGAGATAACAAAGAAAAGTCCAGTGGTGAGGCTCCAGCTTAATCGGCTTTTCCAGGTCTACCAAACTCTTCCTTTTACACCAAACTTTGTTGAATCAAACCTAGGGTGTTTTCTTCGTTGTCTCCCTATTAGGCTCATTGCACCACTGGCGAATCCTGGACAGCACAACACTAAACCCAGCCCTTGTCTATGTTTTCCATGGAGGCAGCAGTACACCTCACATCTTATGGTTATTCTTTGTGCAAGTATGGCTATTGCTAGAGGCTACGAAGTGTTAACTTATCCTCAGGGGAATTTATTTATTTTTGTGCATGTGTCCCCCCCCCCACCCCACCCAAGTGTATGGGTACTTGTGTATTCATTATAGATAACTGAGGTATTGTTTTGTTTGTGGTGATGTTGTTTATGAATTTGTAGCTGCATATTTTATTCTAAAAGATTGGTACAACAAAAATAAGAAATTTGATTGTTTAAAATTTTTTTTTTTTTTTTTTTTGTGTCGGGGTAGAGTCCTAGGGGTAGAGTCCTAGGGGTAGAGTCCTAGGGGTAGAGTCCTAGGGGTAGAGTCCTAGGGGTAGAGTCCTAGGGGTAGAGTCCTAGGGGTAGAGTCCTAGGGGTAGAGTCCTAGGGGTAGAGTCCTAGGGGTAGAGTCCTAGGGGTAGAGTCCTAGGGGTAGAGTCCTAGGGGTAGAGTCCTAGGGGTAGAGTCCTAGGGGTAGAGTCCTAGGGGTAGAGTCCTAGGGGTAGAGTCCTAGGGGTAGAGTCCTAGGGGTAGAGTCCTAGGGGTAGAGTCCTAGGGGTAGAGTCCTAGGGGTAGAGTCCTAGGGGTAGAGTCCTAGGGGTAGAGTCCTAGGGGTAGAGTCCTAGGGGTAGAGTCCTAGGGGTAGAGTCCTAGGGGTAGAGTCCTAGGGGTAGAGTCCTAGGGGTAGAGTCCTAGGGGTAGAGTCCTAGGGGTAGAGTCCTAGGGGTAGAGTCCTAGGGGTAGAGTCCTAGGGGTAGAGTCCTAGGGGTAGAGTCCTAGGGGTAGAGTCCTAGGGGTAGAGTCCTAGGGGTAGAGTCCTAGGGGTAGAGTCCTAGGGGTAGAGTCCTAGGGGTAGAGTCCTAGGGGTAGAGTCCTAGGGGTAGAGTCCTAGGGGTAGAGTCCTAGGGGTAGAGTCCTAGGGGTAGAGTCCTAGGGGTAGAGTCCTAGGGGTAGAGTCCTAGGGGTAGAGTCCTAGGGGTAGAGTCCTAGGGGTAGAGTCCTAGGGGTAGAGTCCTAGGGGTAGAGTCCTAGGGGTAGAGTCCTAGGGGTAGAGTCCTAGGGGTAGAGTCCTAGGGGTAGAGTCCTAGGGGTAGAGTCCTAGGGGTAGAGTCCTAGGGGTAGAGTCCTAGGGGTAGAGTCCTAGGGGTAGAGTCCTAGGGGTAGAGTCCTAGGGGTAGAGTCCTAGGGGTAGAGTCCTAGGGGTAGAGTCCTAGGGGTAGAGTCCTAGGGGTAGAGTCCTAGGGGTAGAGTCCTAGGGGTAGAGTCCTAGGGGTAGAGTCCTAGGGGTAGAGTCCTAGGGGTAGAGTCCTAGGGGTAGAGTCCTAGGGGTAGAGTCCTAGGGGTAGAGTCCTAGGGGTAGAGTCCTAGGGGTAGAGTCCTAGGGGTAGAGTCCTAGGGGTAGAGTCCTAGGGGTAGAGTCCTAGGGGTAGAGTCCTAGGGGTAGAGTCCTAGGGGTAGAGTCCTAGGGGTAGAGTCCTAGGGGTAGAGTCCTAGGGGTAGAGTCCTAGGGGTAGAGTCCTAGGGGTAGAGTCCTAGGGGTAGAGTCCTAGGGGTAGAGTCCTAGGGGTAGAGTCCTAGGGGTAGAGTCCTAGGGGTAGAGTCCTAGGGGTAGAGTCCTAGGGATTATATATCCAGAAGTCAGAACAATGTCCGGCTCCGGCTGTGCACTGTCCTCACTACTTCCCTGACCGCTCCCAGTCCCGTTTTGATCAGGCCCAGGTCCCAGAAACAGTCCACCATTTATATATGTATATATGCTATTTAATCTTGCATTATTTATTCATTTATTTATTTATCTATTTATATGTGTTGAATATGAGTCTGTGTGTCTTTTTCTTCTGATGATCGACTTTATATTTGGCTGTTTCCTTGATCCTTCTGTTAGGGGTACATCAGCTAGGGGTATGAGCTATAGGGCTGTGAGCCTTAGGTCTAGAATTTGTGGGGCTAAAATCCCTAGGGCTAGAAATTGTGTGGCTACCCCACTGAGGGCTAAGTTTTAGTGTTGTTGTTGTGTAAGGCCTAGGTTTGAAAAAATTGTATAGTTACCCCACTGAGGGCTAAGTTTTAGTGTTGTTGTTGTGTGAGGCCTAGGTTTAGAAATCTTTTTATTATTAGGGCTATATCAGCTAGGTGTGTGAGCTATAGGGCTGTGAGTCTTAGGTTTAGAATTTGTGGGGTTAAAATCCCTAGGGCTAGAAACCATGTGGCTACCCCACTGAGGGCTAAGTTTTAGTGTTGTTGTTGTGTGAGGCCTAGGTTTAGAAATTGTGTGATTACCCCACTGAGGGCTAAGTTTTAGTGTTGTTGTTGTGTGAGGCCTAGGTTTAGAAATTGTGTGATTACCCCACTGAGGGCTAAGTTTTAGTGTTGTTGTTGTTGTTGTTGTTGTGTGAGTCCTAGGCAGTTTTGTAGGAGAAATAGGATCACTCACACAAGAAAAGAAAATATAGTACAGAGAAAAACACACACAGAGTCAAGCATATATATTTACGTTAGAATTGAAAACGCCATTCTGCAGAGAAAGAGAATTAGGAGAACACGTTTACTGTAAGGAGAACCATTAGTTTAAGGCCTACTGTTGCTTAGGCCTCATTTAAACCCCTTGGGTAGAGAGTATCTAATCTTTTAATCCAAAATCTTTCTGTCTTCAATCTCTCTTTCAGGTCCCACAAAGGGTTGGCCTGCAATCCAGTAATCTTAAAAGATGTGAGCCCGTGCATCATAAAGTGTTGCACTACATGCCTACGTTTTTCGATTTTGTGTAGAATATTGTGAGCATGTTGATATGCTCTAACACGTAGCTCATTTTTAGTTTGGCCTACATATTGTTTCTTACATTTCATGCAATAAATAAGATATACACAATTCATAGTCTGAGGGGACAGAGTCTGTTGCAGTGTAAAGATCTGTTTTGTAGTTTTATTCTTGACCCATTTCAAAGGCACAAAATATTTGCAAGTGACCTGTTTTTCTTTTTTGTTTTTGGTGTAAACTTTACTTTGAACTAAAAGGTCAATCAGATTTTTATTTCTTTTATAAGCTGCAATGGGTTTGTGCCTTTGCAGATAGTTTGTGTCAGTGAGAAATTTGGAGAAATTCTGTTTGATAGCACTGTTGAGTTGTTTGCACTGTGTTGAATAGAAAGCTACAAAGGGGATTATTTTATCTTTAGGTCGTATTTCCGAGTTTGAGTTTACTGGGAGATGAAGGGTTCTTTTGAATGTTTTCAGAGTATTACGAAGCATTGTTCTCGAGTAGCCTCTGGTTCTTAAGGCCTTAAACAATATTTTGACTGCTTTCTTAAATTCCTCCTCCTGAGAACAGATCCTATGGAATCTGAGGAGTTGTGATTTCAGAATTCCTCTGAACGTGTGTCGTGGGTGAAAGCTGTTTTTGTGCAATAAGCAATGAGTGTCAGTCTCCTTGAAGTAAACTCTATAATCCAATTTATTTTCCTTTAAAAACTTAGGGCCTTTGTAGGTGATCACATCTAAAAAATTAATTTGGGTGCTATCTATTTCAAATTTAACCTTTATAGATCTCTGATGCTGATTCAAATGTTTAATGAAGTCTTCAAAATCTTCCTTTGAGTGAACCCAAATTCCCCAAATATCATCTAGAAATCTATAGTATGCGTATGGTTTGAGTGGATATGAGCGTAATGCTGTCTCCTCCCAACATGCCATGAAAATGTTGGCATATGAAGGGGCAAAGGTTTTTCCCATGGCCGTGCCTTTTGTCTGTAAATAAAATTTAGTATTAAATTCAAAGTCATTTTTTGTCAAATTTATTTCTAGTAATTTCAGAACATATTCGTCCGGTCTCTTGGGATCTGGATATTTCTTCATACAATTCTTCACGGCTTCCATGCCTGCTTGTGTCTCAATATTTGTATACAGACTGTCCACGTCAATGGTGAAAAGAAAAGCATTCGATGGGATTACTAAATTTTTGGTTTTATCAATAAAATCATAAGTATCTTTTAAGTAACTCTGGTGTTTTTGTGCAATAGCTTTTAGGTGATATTCGACAAATTCTGCCGTGTAATATGTCTCACTATCACAATCTGAGACGATGGGCCTTCCTGGAGGCACTTTGTGTGGGATAGTCCAACTATCTGGTTTCTTGTGAATTTTAGGAAGGAGATAGAATCTCCTCGGTCTCGGGATACCCGGGCCGAGGAGGTACTCTTTTTGTTTTCCACTGATAATTTGTTTCTCATACATCTCTTCTAATATTTCTCTCACTTCTATTTTAGTTTGGGGATAAATGGGTTCACTCAAAGGACTATAATGATCCAAGATCTGCAACTGTCTCGTCCCCTCAAAAATGTAATCCTGAATATCCATCAGCACTACTGCATTCCCCTTATCAGCAGGCTTGATGACTATGTCTCTATTTTCTCTCAACTGTTTCAACGCTTTCTGTTCCCTCACGGTTAGATTCTGTCTTTCCACAAAACCCCAATTCAAATGTTGGTAGGCATACCAATCTGCCCTGACAATTGAAGTAATGGCCTTGGGGAGTCTTGATAGGGCCGGACACCAATCGGAACCGTGGGTGAAAGGGAGCTTTTTATCTTTTTTATTCTTTTTTCCTTCAAAAAAAGTTTCCAGTTTTACTCTTCGATGATATTCTTGTAGACTTTTTAACAGCTCAACCTTCTGTGTTTTAAAATGTTTTGGTGCGGGAACAAACGAAAGACCTTTTAGTAACACCGTCCTCTGTTCTGGTGTGAGGATTAGAGAGGGTGCAAGGTTAATAATTAGTTTCTCTGTGCCACTTATAGGGATGAAGGGCCCTGGAAGTTTAAATTTTGGACCCAGTGATCCAACATGGCTCTGGCCGTTGCCGTAGTCCAGTGGACTTGGTCTCTATCGACCTCAAATCGAGCATAGGGCAGTTCTACTATGCTGTTTAACGTATCTCTGATGTATTCATTCATCCTTGTCAGATGATTCTGTTCCTCAAGAGGCAGTCTGTCCGAGAAGTTAATCAGAGGAAAGTAAAGCTCAGTATGAGGTAATCGGCTACGAGCTATTCTATAAGTTCTCTGTATCTCTTTCGTAGTCGTGACAAGACACCTCTGAGTTCTATTGTTAATGCCAAAAGAAAAGATCATAATTTCTGGTTCGATTGCCAATGTGGCTTTCTCCAGTAAATTCCCTGCATGTTGGAACTTTGCTCCAGGGAAACTGTCCACTTGGAGGTCTGGAACACTGAACGCCGGAATTCTGGCCACGTTCGAGTCTCCGACGATAATGTATTTCTTTCTCAGTGATAAACTCCAGTCTGAGAGTTTGTGAGTCGTGTTAATGTGACGATTAGGTCTTCCCACCGAGCGTGGGGTGTCCGGAACTCTTTCTGGAGTTCGAGAATCTGATGGTGTTTCCAGAGGGGCCGGTTCTTTCGCCGGTGCCTCTGTTATTGCTCTAATTTCTTCTTCGTTTTCTTGTAAAAACTGTGTTAGAGGATTTTGATGTACCCTGAGTGGGCTTTCAGATTGTTCAGAGAACAGAAGTTGACCCGAGTCACCAGACTCCTCCGAAAACGCCAGAGGTGAAGTCTCGAGTCTTGTGAGTGACGGAAGTGTCTTTTCCGTGCGTTTATCTGTTTTGTCTGTATGTTTCTTTGTTTCTTCAGTGTTTTGTTGAGCAACCACCGTCTCTTTATTTTTTGTGTTCGTTTCAGTAATCGCTCTATTGTTTTGGTTATCTACATTGATTTCCGAGTCGATCTGTATCAACTGGCATTCTGTCTGTTCTGTCGGTGGCTCGACAGTGGTGGTATCCACCAACAACTCAGTGAAAACTCTACGAGGAAATCTCTGAGGTAATGGTTCTGGTGGTCTGAGGGGTGTCATTATCGGGGAAGTTCGTATCGCAGGTGGTGGAGCAAGAGGTGGGAAATCCTGATCAAAAGACCATTCCCCTCTGTTCACAGGCGGGGTAGACCAGCCATCGCCATGGCTCTTCCCCCTAGGGGACGTCTGAATCTGAACGCTGACGTGTTGTACGCCCGTTCTGGGTCTAACCACCGCCTGCGCGTAAGTGTCACGAGGGGTGGAACTGGTGGTTGGTCGTTGCGCTCCTTCAGTTCCACAATCCTCACCCTCACCTGACACTTCAGCAGTGAACATCGCCTCAGCTCTGTCCAGAACCTCTGAGTCAATTTTATTGTTAAAGTTTTTTCGGGCCCAACCGCTCGCCACCTCAAAGGCGCGTGTCCAGTCGGTCTGGTTGGTTCTCTCCTTCAGCTCTATAATTGTTTGTTCGATTTTTGAGTTATAGTGCTCTTCAAGAATTTGTTGTGTGTTATGTGTCCAATTTCGAGCGTTGCCCTCCAGTAGTTGTAACACCCTTTTGTTAGGGACAGCCGGTTTGACTGTGTCTATTAGATGTTGAGTTAGTCTCTTAAAAGACCTTGGAGTGTTGTTTGCAACTTTCGTAGTGATTTTGCTCAAATGGTAAACCATTCTGATGAGATCATACATCAGTTTCATCGCTGTTTTCAGTCTGGGTGGGGCTGGTGTATAATTGGATTTTTCTTTTTCATCGAAAGGACGGTCAAAGTACCGCTCGCGTCCTCCCCTTCTCGTTTCTTTGTTTCTGGGAGGTCTGCGTTTCTCTCTATCCCTTTTCGTGTTGTGAAAGTGTCTGTCTCTACTGTAAGACGTGTTATTATTGGTGTCACGACTCGCTCTATTATCGAACGAGATTAGATCTCCTCCCTTGGTTGATGAAGATCGAGTAGAATCGAAATACGTATCTCGATAGCTTATGTTCTGAGCCTGTTGATGTTCTGGAGCCCCAAAATCATCTTCCTCATGAACATATTCATCGTATTCAGTTTGATCCATTCTGATGTTGTATTCTCTGTCGTCATCGATTCTTCTAGATTGGGCATAATCAGTGTTATTCTGTCTTCTTTGTGGAGCATCAAAAGCTCGAAAGTATGGTAGTGCCTCTTCAAAGGCTGGATCATAACGGTTGTCAGCAGGAAGAGATCTTATGAACTTTCTAGTAAATCTACGTCTTCTTCTCTGTCTGGGCTTTTTGAATTCAGAATTGACAAATTCTCTGGGAAATATGTCCTGTCTCTGTTTCTGAGTGAAAGAATCAGTTGTATGTCTGTTCTTTTGAAATCTGTCATTGTTGTACGGTACATAATCATGATCATCAAAGTGGTGATCAAATCGATCACCATTCCTTCTCAAGTCTTTCTGAAATCTGTCATTGTTATTCTGAAATCTGTCACTGTTATTAGGTACATGATCACGGTCATCAAAATGGTGATCAAACTGATCACCATTCCTTCTCAAGTCTCGTCCAGTAGCCCGGACACGGGCTGTTGTGGGGAGATAATCGTATGCACGTGGCCTGGGACGGTTGTAATAGTCCCCCAGAGAGCGATCCTCATCTGTGGGCCATCGTGCATAACGAGAATCTACAGCACGGTTGCGTGCTCTTGATTGTCTTAAGTTAGTTGGAAATCTTTCATTCACTGGAGGTTCTGTGAAATCCACGCGTCGACGTGGAGCCCGTCTCGGCTCACTGCGTGTTCTGTAACCTTCCATACAGTGAATTTTTTAGAAAGAATCAATTTTCAAGAAGAAAAGAAAAAAAGGAATTCCTGTGAAAACGACGCAAAAGACGTACGCGACGTTTCGAAGCAGACAGCTTCTTCTTCAGGCTAGTCTTTAACGTCGTTTTAAAGAAATGAATACTGACTGTTAATTGCAAGATTGAAACTTCTTAAAAAGTATCAATTCAAGTGAGAGAGTGAGCTCGGCTTTCGTTAATATGTAACCGAAGTGGTGACGTCATCTCCCACTGAGGTCGAGAGTTCAACCTTGTTAAGCCGAAACACGAATTAAAGTGTGAAGATAAAAAGATTTTCTCGAAATTACGACATCAAAAAATACTTTTATCTTCCTTCTATCAGAAATCAGTGTGTTTCGATTTTTAAAGTCCCTCTTATTTGTGTTATTCGACAAAAACGTTAAGTATGTGGAGATAATTGAGTCCTGGAAGCTATGTATCGCGAAAAAGCAGCCTTGCGTTGGCTTGCGCAAAAAATCAATTTGAAGTGTGAAAATAAAAATGTTTTTTCAAAATACCATCCCTAAAAAAATAAATCTATTGTTCTTCCATCAAAAATCAGTGTGTTTTGATGCTCAATCAGTCCCGTTGGAATAAGATGTTCGATTTCCCCCATTCTGTGTGTGAGAATGGTACGGTCCTGGAAGCTATATAAACCTGCAAAAACACCCTCGTCTTCAAACCGTTCAACGAGATGAACTAAGAGAGTTATTTTGTCAGGCAGGGTGTTTTATGATATTAGTGATCCTATTTAATATGATTCTTTGTCAGAGAATTGAGTCGTCGAATATAAAAAAGAGGATTGAACTTATAAAGAACCAAAAGAAAAATAAGAGAGTTTTAGTATATGGTTTTAACATATGATCTTTATTTTTATCTATTTAGATTATGTATGGTATCTATAGATCTTTTAAATATATTTTTTAATAATTATTTATTAATGTGTATATAGTTCTTACAATTAATGGTGTATCATGAATTTTGTCTGTGAAATGAAACTGAGGAGGGCAAACACTGTCTGAGAGGGATAAAAGATGTCTTTTTTGTGTCAACGTGTTTCTGAGGCCTATGATGATTTAAACAGTCAGTATTAACTTCAATATATGTACTACCATTGTGTACATCTTGTAAGAAACAAAAGATATAGTAGGTTTCTCCTGAAATATTAGGTAAACGTGTCTTAATACCAATGCTCTTATAGTCTCTTCTAAAGCAACTGTTATTTTGTTAATAGTTTTTCTCCTTTTTCTATATGTGTGTATCTCAGATTCAGAATGGTTTTATATGTTGGACTGTATCTAGTATTGGGCCCTCTCTGACGGGGAAGGAAGTTCAGAGACGAGGCACTGGCTTGGCTAGGGATTATATATCCAGAAGTCAGAACAATGTCCGGCTCCGGCTGTGCACTGTCCTCACTACTTCCCTGACCGCTCCCAGTCCCGTTTTGATCAGGCCCAGGTCCCAGAAACAGTCCACCATTTATATATGTATATATGCTATTTAATCTTGCATTATTTATTCATTTATTTATTTATCTATTTATATGTGTTGAATATGAGTCTGTGTGTCTTTTTCTTCTGATGATCGACTTTATATTTGGCTGTTTCCTTGATCCTTCTGTTAGGGGTACATCAGCTAGGGGTATGAGCTATAGGGCTGTGAGCCTTAGGTCTAGAATTTGTGGGGCTAAAATCCCTAGGGCTAGAAATTGTGTGGCTACCCCACTGAGGGCTAAGTTTTAGTGTTGTTGTTGTGTAAGGCCTAGGTTTGAAAAAATTGTATAGTTACCCCACTGAGGGCTAAGTTTTAGTGTTGTTGTTGTGTGAGGCCTAGGTTTAGAAATCTTTTTATTATTAGGGCTATATCAGCTAGGTGTGTGAGCTATAGGGCTGTGAGTCTTAGGTTTAGAATTTGTGGGGTTAAAATCCCTAGGGCTAGAAACCATGTGGCTACCCCACTGAGGGCTAAGGTTAGGGTTAGGGTTAGGGTTAGGGTTAGGGTTAGGTATATAGATAAAAACGACTTTCACCCTCATTAGTATCCACCCTCATTAGAATATTGCATCTGATTGGCCAAAGCTTACCTGGGCACATCTGGAGAACCGTAGGCCCGAATTCCATGTAAGTGGTATCATCGGATCCGGGAAGCTGTCATCTTTCAGGTGGCGAAAGGCTCTAATGAAAGTATATAGATAAAAATGAGTTTAATCCTGATTAATTCCACTCTCATTAGCATTATCCATCTGATTGGCCAAAGCTTACTTGGGCGTATCTCGTGAAGCGCAGGTCTAAGGTGCATGCAAGTGGTATCGTTGGACACAGGAAGCTGTCATCTTTCAGGTGGCGATAGGTTCGGATGAATGGAGGAAGGTGTGTTGCGTTTAAATCCAGTGTGACCGTTATTATGTCCAGATAGACAGAGTCTGGTAAGTATTAGAAGTACAGGTCAGAGGTCACAGTCCACTTCAATCTAATGTTTAAAATGATTTGAATGATCTATAAGCATTTGTGAGATCATTTTATGAAATCATTTCATTAACTCATTCTACGTGCTTATTTTTCACAGATGGAGTGTGTTGTTAGCTATCCAGGTCAAAGGTCACAGTCCGCTTCAATCTAATGTTTAAAATGATTTGAATGATCTATAAGGATTTGTGAGATAATTATATGAAATTATTTCATTAACTCATTCTACGTACTTATTTTTCATCGACGGAGTGTGGTTTTAGATATCAAAGGTCACAGAACAGTTCGCTTCCAGCTTCCAGCATAGTGTGAATTTCTGTTAAATGTTTTGAATTCTTAGAACTTTTGAACACATGCTATTTACATTGTCATCCAGTATTATTAGGCCCTGTTTATTTCCTCGAGTAGATATATAGATAGAAGATAGATATAGAGTTTTCAATCTTAGAAGGATAAGGGACGACGAGCAGGATCATACATTTGTATTAGAGAGAGCGTCTTTTGAGTTCGTTTGATTCTGTCTGTGACCGACTGTTTATATATGTATAATGAATATAATAGTTACTTGTTTTAATAATGTATCATTGTATTTTTATCCAGGAGTACATCGTATAGGTCGTTGTGGCCTAAATGATTGTTGTGCTGCAACATATACGTCTTTCTATACATTCTATATGCATATCTTATGATGATGATGTTGATGATGATGAAAATGTGTATGATTTATCATTGTATTTTAATGCAGGGGTATATGACGTAGGTCTGTGTTGCCCAGGTGTGTGTGAGGTAGGTTTAGGTGGGTTTTTTTTTTTTTTCCCGGATTAGTAATGGTTAAGTGTTTGGGTAAGAGATGAAAACCACGAAAGATGTTCTTTGCATAGTTTGTGTGTCTGGCTGGTTGTGTTTTGTGTTTTGTGTAGCATCTTTTGAGTTTTTTTTTTTAAATTTTGTCTGTGCCCAACTGTTTATATTTTTTGTATTGCACACGTATGTACCTCTGTATGTATATATATATAAAAAGAATATGGTTGTTGCCCTTAAAATATTTAAAAATTTCTTGTCCTATGCCTCCATCTCGTGGACACATTTAGTATTATAGCTTTGGTAGATATATATATATATATATATATATATACATATATATATATATATATATATATAAAATGAATATAATTGTTACTTGTTTTAATAATGTATCATTGTATTTTTATCCAGGAGTACTTCGTATAGGTCGTTGTGGCCTAAATGATTGTTGTGCTGCAAACATATACGTCTTTCTACACGTTATATATGTATATCTGATGATGATGAAAATGTGAATGATTTATGATTGTATTTTATGGTAAATGCAAAGGTAAAAGTCGACGACGAACGCTGATGGCATTAAGCCTTAAGTTTTAGGTCCAAATGAAAGTATAGATCTGTAGTTTCTTATATTTGCCCCTGTGAGGGCTAAGTTTAGGTGTAAATTCAGATATAGGGCCATAGTTTCTTATATTTGCCCCTGTGAGGGCTAAGTTTAGGTGTAAATTCAGATATAGGGCCATAGTTTCTAATATTTGCCCCTGTGAGGGCTAAGTTTAGGTGTAAATTCAGATATAGGGCCATAGTTTCTCTTATTTGCCCCTGTGAGGGCTAAGTTTAGGTGTAAATTCAGATATAGGGCCATAGTTTCTTATACTTGCCCCTGTGAGGGCTAAGTTTAGGTGTAAATTCAGATATAGGGCCATAGTTTCTCTTATTTGCCCCTGTGAGGGCTAAGTTTAGGTGTAAATTCAGATATAGGGCCATAGTTTCTTATACTTGCCCCTGTGAGGGCTAAGTTTAGGTGTAAATTCAGATATAGGGCCATAGTTTCTTATACTTGCCCATGTGAGGGCTAAGTTTAGGTGTAAATTCAGATATAGGGCCATAGTTTCTCATACTTGCCCCTGTGAGGGCTAAGTTTAGGTGTAAATTCAGATATAGGGCCATAGTTTCTCATACTTGCCCCTGTGAGGGCTAAGTTTAGGTGCAAATTCAGATATAGGGCCATAGTTTCTCATACTTGCCCCTGTGAGGGCTAAGTTTAGGTGTAAATTCAGATATAGGGCCATAGTTTCTCATATTTGCCCTTGTTAGGGACTAGGTTAGGGTTAGGGTTAGGGTTAGGGTTAGGGTTAGGGTTAGGGGTTAGGGTTAGGGTTAGGGTTAGGGTTAGGGTTAGGTATATAGATAAAAACGACTTTCACCCTCATTAGTATCCACCCTCATTAGAATATTGCATCTGATTGGCCAAAGCTTACCTGGGCACATCTGGAGAACCGTAGGCCCGAATTCCATGTAAGTGGTATCATCGGATCCGGGAAGCTGTCATCTTTCAGGTGGCGAAAGGCTCTAATGAAAGTATATAGATAAAAATGAGTTTAATCCTGATTAATTCCACTCTCATTAGCATTATCCATCTGATTGGCCAAAGCTTACTTGGGCGTATCTCGTGAAGCGCAGGTCTAAGGTGCATGTAAGTGGTATCGTTGGACACAGGAAGCTGTCATCTTTCAGGTGGCGATAGGTTCGGATGAATGGAGGAAGGTGTGTTGCGTTTAAATCCAGTGTGACCGTTATTATGTCCAGATAGACAGAGTCTGGTAAGTATTAGAAGTACAGGTCAGAGGTCACAGTCCACTTCAATCTAATGTTTAAAATGATTTGAATGATCTATAAGCATTTGTGAGATCATTTTATGAAATCATTTCATTAACTCATTCTACGTGCTTATTTTTCACAGATGGAGTGTGTTGTTAGCTATCCAGGTCAAAGGTCACAGTCCGCTTCAATCTAATGTTTAAAATGATTTGAATGATCTATAAGGATTTGTGAGATAATTATATGAAATTATTTCATTAACTCATTCTACGTACTTATTTTTCATCGACGGAGTGTGGTTTTAGATATCAAAGGTCACAGAACAGTTCGCTTCCAGCTTCCAGCATAGTGTGAATTTCTGTTAAATGTTTTGAATTCTTAGAACTTTTGAACACATGCTATTTACATTGTCATCCAGTATTATTAGGCCCTGTTTATTTCCTCGAGTAGATATATAGATAGAAGATAGATATAGAGTTTTCAATCTTAGAAGGATAAGGGACGACGAGCAGGATCATACATTTGTATTAGAGAGAGCGTCTTTTGAGTTCGTTTGATTCTGTCTGTGACCGACTGTTTATATATGTATAATGAATATAATAGTTACTTGTTTTAATAATGTATCATTGTATTTTTATCCAGGAGTACATCGTATAGGTCGTTGTGGCCTAAATGATTGTTGTGCTGCAACATATACGTCTTTCTATACATTCTATATGCATATCTTATGATGATGATGTTGATGATGATGAAAATGTGTATGATTTATCATTGTATTTTAATGCAGGGGTATATGACGTAGGTCTGTGTTGCCCAGGTGTGTGTGAGGTAGGTTTAGGTGGGTTTTTTTTTTTTTTCCCGGATTAGTAATGGTTAAGTGTTTGGGTAAGAGATGAAAACCACGAAAGATGTTCTTTGCATAGTTTGTGTGTCTGGCTGGTTGTGTTTTGTGTTTTGTGTAGCATCTTTTGAGTTTTTTTTTTTTTAAATTTTGTCTGTGCCCAACTGTTTATATTTTTTGTATTGCACACGTATGTACCTCTGTATGTATATATATATAAAAAGAATATGGTTGTTGCCCTTAAAATATTTAAAAATTTCTTGTCCTATGCCTCCATCTCGTGGACACATTTAGTATTATAGCTTTGGTAGATATATATATATATATATATATATATATATATATATATATATATATATATATATATATATATATATATATATATATATATATATATATATATATATATATATATATATATATATATATATATATAAAATGAATATAATTGTTACTTGTTTTAATAATGTATCATTGTATTTTTATCCAGGAGTACTTCGTATAGGTCGTTGTGGCCTAAATGATTGTTGTGCTGCAAACATATACGTCTTTCTACACGTTATATATGTATATCTGATGATGATGAAAATGTGAATGATTTATGATTGTATTTTATGGTAAATGCAAAGGTAAAAGTCGACGACGAACGCTGATGGCATTAAGCCTTAAGTTTTAGGTCCAAATGAAAGTATAGATCTGTAGTTTCTTATATTTGCCCCTGTGAGGGCTAAGTTTAGGTGTAAATTCAGATATAGGGCCATAGTTTCTTATATTTGCCCCTGTGAGGGCTAAGTTTAGGTGTAAATTCAGATATAGGGCCATAGTTTCTAATATTTGCCCCTGTGAGGGCTAAGTTTAGGTGTAAATTCAGATATAGGGCCATAGTTTCTCTTATTTGCCCCTGTGAGGGCTAAGTTTAGGTGTAAATTCAGATATAGGGCCATAGTTTCTTATACTTGCCCCTGTGAGGGCTAAGTTTAGGTGTAAATTCAGATATAGGGCCATAGTTTCTCTTATTTGCCCCTGTGAGGGCTAAGTTTAGGTGTAAATTCAGATATAGGGCCATAGTTTCTTATACTTGCCCCTGTGAGGGCTAAGTTTAGGTGTAAATTCAGATATAGGGCCATAGTTTCTTATACTTGCCCATGTGAGGGCTAAGTTTAGGTGTAAATTCAGATATAGGGCCATAGTTTCTCATACTTGCCCCTGTGAGGGCTAAGTTTAGGTGTAAATTCAGATATAGGGCCATAGTTTCTCATACTTGCCCCTGTGAGGGCTAAGTTTAGGTGCAAATTCAGATATAGGGCCATAGTTTCTCATACTTGCCCCTGTGAGGGCTAAGTTTAGGTGTAAATTCAGATATAGGGCCATAGTTTCTCATATTTGCCCTTGTTAGGGACTAGGTTAGGGTTAGGGTTAGGGTTAGGGTTAGGGGTTAGGGTTAGGGTTAGGGTTAGGGTTAGGGTTAGGGTTAGGGTTAGGGTTAGGGTTAGGTATATAGATAAAAACGACTTTCACCCTCATTAGTATCCACCCTCATTAGAATATTGCATCTGATTGGCCAAAGCTTACCTGGGCACATCTGGAGAACCGTAGGCCCGAATTCCATGTAAGTGGTATCATCGGATCCGGGAAGCTGTCATCTTTCAGGTGGCGAAAGGCTCTAATGAAAGTATATAGATAAAAATGAGTTTAATCCTGATTAATTCCACTCTCATTAGCATTATCCATCTGATTGGCCAAAGCTTACTTGGGCGTATCTCGTGAAGCGCAGGTCTAAGGTGCATGTAAGTGGTATCGTTGGACACAGGAAGCTGTCATCTTTCAGGTGGCGATAGGTTCGGATGAATGGAGGAAGGTGTGTTGCGTTTAAATCCAGTGTGACCGTTATTATGTCCAGATAGACAGAGTCTGGTAAGTATTAGAAGTACAGGTCAGAGGTCACAGTCCACTTCAATCTAATGTTTAAAATGATTTGAATGATCTATAAGCATTTGTGAGATCATTTTATGAAATCATTTCATTAACTCATTCTACGTGCTTATTTTTCACAGATGGAGTGTGTTGTTAGCTATCCAGGTCAAAGGTCACAGTCCGCTTCAATCTAATGTTTAAAATGATTTGAATGATCTATAAGGATTTGTGAGATAATTATATGAAATTATTTCATTAACTCATTCTACGTACTTATTTTTCATAGACGGAGTGTGGTTTTAGATATCAAAGGTCACAGAACAGTTCGCTTCCAGCTTCCAGCATAGTGTGAATTTCTGTTAAATGTTTTGAATTCTTAGAACTTTTGAACACATGCTATTTACATTGTCATCCAGTATTATTAGGCCCTGTTTATTTCCTCGAGTAGATATATAGATAGAAGATAGATATAGAGTTTTCAATCTTAGAAGGATAAGGGACGACGAGCAGGATCATACATTTGTATTAGAGAGAGCGTCTTTTGAGTTCGTTTGATTCTGTCTGTGACCGACTGTTTATATATGTATAATGAATATAATAGTTACTTGTTTTAATAATGTATCATTGTATTTTTATCCAGGAGTACATCGTATAGGTCGTTGTGGCCTAAATGATTGTTGTGCTGCAACATATACGTCTTTCTATACATTCTATATGCATATCTTATGATGATGATGTTGATGATGATGAAAATGTGTATGATTTATCATTGTATTTTAATGCAGGGGTATATGACGTAGGTCTGTGTTGCCCAGGTGTGTGTGAGGTAGGTTTAGGTGGGTTTTTTTTTTTTTTTCCCGGATTAGTAATGGTTAAGTGTTTGGGTAAGAGATGAAAACCACGAAAGATGTTCTTTGCATAGTTTGTGTGTCTGGCTGGTTGTGTTTTGTGTTTTGTGTAGCATCTTTTGAGTTTTTTTTTTAAATTTTGTCTGTGCCCAACTGTTTATATTTTTTGTATTGCACACGTATGTACCTCTGTATGTATATATATATAAAAAGAATATGGTTGTTGCCCTTAAAATATTTAAAAATTTCTTGTCCTATGCCTCCATCTCGTGGACACATTTAGTATTATAGCTTTGGTAGATATATATATATATATATATATATATATATATATATATATATATATATATATATATATATATATATATATATATATATATATATATATATATATAAAATGAATATAATTGTTACTTGTTTTAATAATGTATCATTGTATTTTTATCCAGGAGTACTTCGTATAGGTCGTTGTGGCCTAAATGATTGTTGTGCTGCAAACATATACGTCTTTCTACACGTTATATATGTATATCTGATGATGATGATGATGAAAATGTGAATGATTTATGATTGTATTTTATGGTAAATGCAAAGGTAAAAGTCGACGACGAACGCTGATGGCATTAAGCCTTAAGTTTTAGGTCCAAATGAAAGTATAGATCTGTAGATTCTTATATTTGCCCCTGTGAGGGCTAAGTTTAGGTGTAAATTCAGATATAGGGCCATAGTTTCTTATATTTGCCCCTGTGAGGGCTAAGTTTAGGTGTAAATTCAGATATAGGGCCATAGTTTCTAATATTTGCCCCTGTGAGGGCTAAGTTTAGGTGTAAATTCAGATATAGGGCCATAGTTTCTCTTATTTGCCCCTGTGAGGGCTAAGTTTAGGTGTAAATTCAGATATAGGGCCATAGTTTCTTATATTTGCCCCTGTGAGGGCTAAGTTTAGGTGTAAATTCAGATATAGGGCCATAGTTTCTAATATTTGCCCATGTGAGGGCTAAGTTTAGGTGAAAATTCAGATATAGGGCCATAGTTTCTTATACTTGCCCCTGTGAGGGCTAAGTTTAGGTGTAAATTCAGATATAGGGCCATAGTTTCTTATATTTGCCCCTGTGAGGGCTAAGTTTAGGTGTAAATTCAGATATAGGGCCATAGTTTCTTATACTTGCCCCTGTGAGGGCTAAGTTTAGGTGTAAATTCAGATATAGGGCCATAGTTTCTCATACTTGCCCCTGTGAGGGCTAAGTTTAGGTGTAAATTCAGATATAGGGCCATAGTTTCTCTTATTTGCCCCTGTGAGGGCTAAGTTTAGGTGTAAATTCAGATATAGGGCCATAGTTTCTTATACTTGCCCCTGTGAGGGCTAAGTTTAGGTGTAAATTCAGATATAGGGCCATAGTTTCTCTTATTTGCCCCTGTGAGGGCTAAGTTTAGGTGTAAATTCAGATATAGGGCCATAGTTTCTCATACTTGCCCCTGTGAGGTTAGGGTTAGGGTTAGGGTTAGGGTTAGGGTTAGGGTTAGGTATATAGATAAAAACGACTTTCACCCTCATTAGTATCCACCCTCATTAGAATATTGCATCTGATTGGCCAAAGCTTACCTGGGCACATCTGGAGAACCGTAGGCCCGAATTCCATGTAAGTGGTATCATCGGATCCGGGAAGCTGTCATCTTTCAGGTGGCGAAAGGCTCTAATGAAAGTATATAGATAAAAATGAGTTTAATCCTGATTAATTCCACTCTCATTAGCATTATCCATCTGATTGGCCAAAGCTTACTTGGGCGTATCTCGTGAAGCGCAGGTCTAAGGTGCATGTAAGTGGTATCGTTGGACACAGGAAGCTGTCATCTTTCAGGTGGCGATAGGTTCGGATGAATGGAGGAAGGTGTGTTGCGTTTAAATCCAGTGTGACCGTTATTATGTCCAGATAGACAGAGTCTGGTAAGTATTAGAAGTACAGGTCAGAGGTCACAGTCCACTTCAATCTAATGTTTAAAATGATTTGAATGATCTATAAGCATTTGTGAGATCATTTTATGAAATCATTTCATTAACTCATTCTACGTGCTTATTTTTCACAGATGGAGTGTGTTGTTAGCTATCCAGGTCAAAGGTCACAGTCCGCTTCAATCTAATGTTTAAAATGATTTGAATGATCTATAAGGATTTGTGAGATAATTATATGAAATTATTTCATTAACTCATTCTACGTACTTATTTTTCATAGACGGAGTGTGGTTTTAGATATCAAAGGTCACAGAACAGTTCGCTTCCAGCTTCCAGCATAGTGTGAATTTCTGTTAAATGTTTTGAATTCTTAGAACTTTTGAACACATGCTATTTACATTGTCATCCAGTATTATTAGGCCCTGTTTATTTCCTCGAGTAGATATATAGATAGAAGATAGATATAGAGTTTTCAATCTTAGAAGGATAAGGGACGACGAGCAGGATCATACATTTGTATTAGAGAGAGCGTCTTTTGAGTTCGTTTGATTCTGTCTGTGACCGACTGTTTATATATGTATAATGAATATAATAGTTACTTGTTTTAATAATGTATCATTGTATTTTTATCCAGGAGTACATCGTATAGGTCGTTGTGGCCTAAATGATTGTTGTGCTGCAACATATACGTCTTTCTATACATTCTATATGCATATCTTATGATGATGATGTTGATGATGATGAAAATGTGTATGATTTATCATTGTATTTTAATGCAGGGGTATATGACGTAGGTCTGTGTTGCCCAGGTGTGTGTGAGGTAGGTTTAGGTGGGTTTTTTTTTTTTTTTCCCGGATTAGTAATGGTTAAGTGTTTGGGTAAGAGATGAAAACCACGAAAGATGTTCTTTGCATAGTTTGTGTGTCTGGCTGGTTGTGTTTTGTGTTTTGTGTAGCATCTTTTGAGTTTTTTTTTTAAATTTTGTCTGTGCCCAACTGTTTATATTTTTTGTATTGCACACGTATGTACCTCTGTATGTATATATATATAAAAAGAATATGGTTGTTGCCCTTAAAATATTTAAAAATTTCTTGTCCTATGCCTCCATCTCGTGGACACATTTAGTATTATAGCTTTGGTAGATATATATATATATATATATATATATATATATATATATATATATATAAAATGAATATAATTGTTACTTGTTTTAATAATGTATCATTGTATTTTTATCCAGGAGTACTTCGTATAGGTCGTTGTGGCCTAAATGATTGTTGTGCTGCAAACATATACGTCTTTCTACACGTTATATATGTATATCTGATGATGATGATGATGAAAATGTGAATGATTTATGATTGTATTTTATGGTAAATGCAAAGGTAAAAGTCGACGACGAACGCTGATGGCATTAAGCCTTAAGTTTTAGGTCCAAATGAAAGTATAGATCTGTAGATTCTTATATTTGCCCCTGTGAGGGCTAAGTTTAGGTGTAAATTCAGATATAGGGCCATAGTTTCTAATATTTGCCCCTGTGAGGGCTAAGTTTAGGTGTAAATTCAGATATAGGGCCATAGTTTCTCTTATTTGCCCCTGTGAGGGCTAAGTTTAGGTGTAAATTCAGATATAGGGCCATAGTTTCTTATATTTGCCCCTGTGAGGGCTAAGTTTAGGTGTAAATTCAGATATAGGGCCATAGTTTCTAATATTTGCCCATGTGAGGGCTAAGTTTAGGTGAAAATTCAGATATAGGGCCATAGTTTCTTATACTTGCCCCTGTGAGGGCTAAGTTTAGGTGTAAATTCAGATATAGGGCCATAGTTTCTTATATTTGCCCCTGTGAGGGCTAAGTTTAGGTGTAAATTCAGATATAGGGCCATAGTTTCTTATACTTGCCCCTGTGAGGGCTAAGTTTAGGTGTAAATTCAGATATAGGGCCATAGTTTCTCATACTTGCCCCTGTGAGGGCTAAGTTTAGGTGTAAATTCAGATATAGGGCCATAGTTTCTCTTATTTGCCCCTGTGAGGGCTAAGTTTAGGTGTAAATTCAGATATAGGGCCATAGTTTCTTATACTTGCCCCTGTGAGGGCTAAGTTTAGGTGTAAATTCAGATATAGGGCCATAGTTTCTCTTATTTGCCCCTGTGAGGGCTAAGTTTAGGTGTAAATTCAGATATAGGGCCATAGTTTCTCATACTTGCCCCTGTGAGGTTAGGGTTAGGGTTAGGGTTAGGGTTAGGGTTAGGGTTAGGTATATAGATAAAAACGACTTTCACCCTCATTAGTATCCACCCTCATTAGAATATTGCATCTGATTGGCCAAAGCTTACCTGGGCACATCTGGAGAACCGTAGGCCCGAATTCCATGTAAGTGGTATCATCGGATCCGGGAAGCTGTCATCTTTCAGGTGGCGAAAGGCTCTAATGAAAGTATATAGATAAAAATGAGTTTAATCCTGATTAATTCCACTCTCATTAGCATTATCCATCTGATTGGCCAAAGCTTACTTGGGCGTATCTCGTGAAGCGCAGGTCTAAGGTGCATGTAAGTGGTATCGTTGGACACAGGAAGCTGTCATCTTTCAGGTGGCGATAGGTTCGGATGAATGGAGGAAGGTGTGTTGCGTTTAAATCCAGTGTGACCGTTATTATGTCCAGATAGACAGAGTCTGGTAAGTATTAGAAGTACAGGTCAGAGGTCACAGTCCACTTCAATCTAATGTTTAAAATGATTTGAATGATCTATAAGCATTTGTGAGATCATTTTATGAAATCATTTCATTAACTCATTCTACGTGCTTATTTTTCACAGATGGAGTGTGTTGTTAGCTATCCAGGTCAAAGGTCACAGTCCGCTTCAATCTAATGTTTAAAATGATTTGAATGATCTATAAGGATTTGTGAGATAATTATATGAAATTATTTCATTAACTCATTCTACGTACTTATTTTTCATAGACGGAGTGTGGTTTTAGATATCAAAGGTCACAGAACAGTTCGCTTCCAGCTTCCAGCATAGTGTGAATTTCTGTTAAATGTTTTGAATTCTTAGAACTTTTGAACACATGCTATTTACATTGTCATCCAGTATTATTAGGCCCTGTTTATTTCCTCGAGTAGATATATAGATAGAAGATAGATATAGAGTTTTCAATCTTAGAAGGATAAGGGACGACGAGCAGGATCATACATTTGTATTAGAGAGAGCGTCTTTTGAGTTCGTTTGATTCTGTCTGTGACCGACTGTTTATATATGTATAATGAATATAATAGTTACTTGTTTTAATAATGTATCATTGTATTTTTATCCAGGAGTACATCGTATAGGTCGTTGTGGCCTAAATGATTGTTGTGCTGCAACATATACGTCTTTCTATACATTCTATATGCATATCTTATGATGATGATGTTGATGATGATGAAAATGTGTATGATTTATCATTGTATTTTAATGCAGGGGTATATGACGTAGGTCTGTGTTGCCCAGGTGTGTGTGAGGTAGGTTTAGGTGGGTTTTTTTTTTTTTTTCCCGGATTAGTAATGGTTAAGTGTTTGGGTAAGAGATGAAAACCACGAAAGATGTTCTTTGCATAGTTTGTGTGTCTGGCTGGTTGTGTTTTGTGTTTTGTGTAGCATCTTTTGAGTTTTTTTTTTAAATTTTGTCTGTGCCCAACTGTTTATATTTTTTGTATTGCACACGTATGTACCTCTGTATGTATATATATATAAAAAGAATATGGTTGTTGCCCTTAAAATATTTAAAAATTTCTTGTCCTATGCCTCCATCTCGTGGACACATTTAGTATTATAGCTTTGGTAGATATATATATATATATATATATATATATATATATATATATATATATATATATATATATATATATATATATAAAAATGAATATAATTGTTACTTGTTTTAATAATGTATCATTGTATTTTTATCCAGGAGTACTTCGTATAGGTCGTTGTGGCCTAAATGATTGTTGTGCTGCAAACATATACGTCTTTCTACACGTTATATATGTATATCTGATGATGATGATGATGAAAATGTGAATGATTTATGATTGTATTTTATGGTAAATGCAAAGGTAAAAGTCGACGACGAACGCTGATGGCATTAAGCCTTAAGTTTTAGGTCCAAATGAAAGTATAGATCTGTAGATTCTTATATTTGCCCCTGTGAGGGCTAAGTTTAGGTGTAAATTCAGATATAGGGCCATAGTTTCTTATATTTGCCCCTGTGAGGGCTAAGTTTAGGTGTAAATTCAGATATAGGGCCATAGTTTCTAATATTTGCCCCTGTGAGGGCTAAGTTTAGGTGTAAATTCAGATATAGGGCCATAGTTTCTCTTATTTGCCCCTGTGAGGGCTAAGTTTAGGTGTAAATTCAGATATAGGGCCATAGTTTCTTATATTTGCCCCTGTGAGGGCTAAGTTTAGGTGTAAATTCAGATATAGGGCCATAGTTTCTAATATTTGCCCATGTGAGGGCTAAGTTTAGGTGAAAATTCAGATATAGGGCCATAGTTTCTTATACTTGCCCCTGTGAGGGCTAAGTTTAGGTGTAAATTCAGATATAGGGCCATAGTTTCTTATATTTGCCCCTGTGAGGGCTAAGTTTAGGTGTAAATTCAGATATAGGGCCATAGTTTCTTATACTTGCCCCTGTGAGGGCTAAGTTTAGGTGTAAATTCAGATATAGGGCCATAGTTTCTCATACTTGCCCCTGTGAGGGCTAAGTTTAGGTGTAAATTCAGATATAGGGCCATAGTTTCTCTTATTTGCCCCTGTGAGGGCTAAGTTTAGGTGTAAATTCAGATATAGGGCCATAGTTTCTTATACTTGCCCCTGTGAGGGCTAAGTTTAGGTGTAAATTCAGATATAGGGCCATAGTTTCTCTTATTTGCCCCTGTGAGGGCTAAGTTTAGGTGTAAATTCAGATATAGGGCCATAGTTTCTCATACTTGCCCCTGTGAGGTTAGGGTTAGGGTTAGGGTTAGGGTTAGGGTTAGGGTTAGGTATATAGATAAAAACGACTTTCACCCTCATTAGTATCCACCCTCATTAGAATATTGCATCTGATTGGCCAAAGCTTACCTGGGCACATCTGGAGAACCGTAGGCCCGAATTCCATGTAAGTGGTATCATCGGATCCGGGAAGCTGTCATCTTTCAGGTGGCGAAAGGCTCTAATGAAAGTATATAGATAAAAATGAGTTTAATCCTGATTAATTCCACTCTCATTAGCATTATCCATCTGATTGGCCAAAGCTTACTTGGGCGTATCTCGTGAAGCGCAGGTCTAAGGTGCATGTAAGTGGTATCGTTGGACACAGGAAGCTGTCATCTTTCAGGTGGCGATAGGTTCGGATGAATGGAGGAAGGTGTGTTGCGTTTAAATCCAGTGTGACCGTTATTATGTCCAGATAGACAGAGTCTGGTAAGTATTAGAAGTACAGGTCAGAGGTCACAGTCCACTTCAATCTAATGTTTAAAATGATTTGAATGATCTATAAGCATTTGTGAGATCATTTTATGAAATCATTTCATTAACTCATTCTACGTGCTTATTTTTCACAGATGGAGTGTGTTGTTAGCTATCCAGGTCAAAGGTCACAGTCCGCTTCAATCTAATGTTTAAAATGATTTGAATGATCTATAAGGATTTGTGAGATAATTATATGAAATTATTTCATTAACTCATTCTACGTACTTATTTTTCATAGACGGAGTGTGGTTTTAGATATCAAAGGTCACAGAACAGTTCGCTTCCAGCTTCCAGCATAGTGTGAATTTCTGTTAAATGTTTTGAATTCTTAGAACTTTTGAACACATGCTATTTACATTGTCATCCAGTATTATTAGGCCCTGTTTATTTCCTCGAGTAGATATATAGATAGAAGATAGATATAGAGTTTTCAATCTTAGAAGGATAAGGGACGACGAGCAGGATCATACATTTGTATTAGAGAGAGCGTCTTTTGAGTTCGTTTGATTCTGTCTGTGACCGACTGTTTATATATGTATAATGAATATAATAGTTACTTGTTTTAATAATGTATCATTGTATTTTTATCCAGGAGTACATCGTATAGGTCGTTGTGGCCTAAATGATTGTTGTGCTGCAACATATACGTCTTTCTATACATTCTATATGCATATCTTATGATGATGATGTTGATGATGATGAAAATGTGTATGATTTATCATTGTATTTTAATGCAGGGGTATATGACGTAGGTCTGTGTTGCCCAGGTGTGTGTGAGGTAGGTTTAGGTGGGTTTTTTTTTTTTTTTTCCCGGATTAGTAATGGTTAAGTGTTTGGGTAAGAGATGAAAACCACGAAAGATGTTCTTTGCATAGTTTGTGTGTCTGGCTGGTTGTGTTTTGTGTTTTGTGTAGCATCTTTTGAGTTTTTTTTTTAAATTTTGTCTGTGCCCAACTGTTTATATTTTTTGTATTGCACACGTATGTACCTCTGTATGTATATATATATAAAAAGAAATATGGTTGTTGCCCTTAAAATATTTAAAAATTTCTTGTCCTATGCCTCCATCTCGTGGACACATTTAGTATTATAGCTTTGGTAGATATATATATATATATATATATATATATATATATATATATATATATATATATATATATATATATATAAAATGAATATAATTGTTACTTGTTTTAATAATGTATCATTGTATTTTTATCCAGGAGTACTTCGTATAGGTCGTTGTGGCCTAAATGATTGTTGTGCTGCAAACATATACGTCTTTCTACACGTTATATATGTATATCTGATGATGATGATGATGAAAATGTGAATGATTTATGATTGTATTTTATGGTAAATGCAAAGGTAAAAGTCGACGACGAACGCTGATGGCATTAAGCCTTAAGTTTTAGGTCCAAATGAAAGTATAGATCTGTAGATTCTTATATTTGCCCCTGTGAGGGCTAAGTTTAGGTGTAAATTCAGATATAGGGCCATAGTTTCTTATATTTGCCCCTGTGAGGGCTAAGTTTAGGTGTAAATTCAGATATAGGGCCATAGTTTCTAATATTTGCCCCTGTGAGGGCTAAGTTTAGGTGTAAATTCAGATATAGGGCCATAGTTTCTCTTATTTGCCCCTGTGAGGGCTAAGTTTAGGTGTAAATTCAGATATAGGGCCATAGTTTCTTATATTTGCCCCTGTGAGGGCTAAGTTTAGGTGTAAATTCAGATATAGGGCCATAGTTTCTAATATTTGCCCCTGTGAGGGCTAAGTTTAGGTGAAAATTCAGATATAGGGCCATAGTTTCTTATACTTGCCCCTGTGAGGGCTAAGTTTAGGTGTAAATTCAGATATAGGGCCATAGTTTCTTATATTTGCCCCTGTGAGGGCTAAGTTTAGGTGTAAATTCAGATATAGGGCCATAGTTTCTTATACTTGCCCCTGTGAGGGCTAAGTTTAGGTGTAAATTCAGATATAGGGCCATAGTTTCTCATACTTGCCCCTGTGAGGGCTAAGTTTAGGTGTAAATTCAGATATAGGGCCATAGTTTCTCTTATTTGCCCCTGTGAGGGCTAAGTTTAGGTGTAAATTCAGATATAGGGCCATAGTTTCTTATACTTGCCCCTGTGAGGGCTAAGTTTAGGTGTAAATTCAGATATAGGGCCATAGTTTCTCTTATTTGCCCCTGTGAGGGCTAAGTTTAGGTGTAAATTCAGATATAGGGCCATAGTTTCTCATACTTGCCCCTGTGAGGTTAGGGTTAGGGTTAGGGTTAGGGTTAGGGTTAGGGTTAGGTATATAGATAAAAACGACTTTCACCCTCATTAGTATCCACCCTCATTAGAATATTGCATCTGATTGGCCAAAGCTTACCTGGGCACATCTGGAGAACCGTAGGCCCGAATTCCATGTAAGTGGTATCATCGGATCCGGGAAGCTGTCATCTTTCAGGTGGCGAAAGGCTCTAATGAAAGTATATAGATAAAAATGAGTTTAATCCTGATTAATTCCACTCTCATTAGCATTATCCATCTGATTGGCCAAAGCTTACTTGGGCGTATCTCGTGAAGCGCAGGTCTAAGGTGCATGTAAGTGGTATCGTTGGACACAGGAAGCTGTCATCTTTCAGGTGGCGATAGGTTCGGATGAATGGAGGAAGGTGTGTTGCGTTTAAATCCAGTGTGACCGTTATTATGTCCAGATAGACAGAGTCTGGTAAGTATTAGAAGTACAGGTCAGAGGTCACAGTCCACTTCAATCTAATGTTTAAAATGATTTGAATGATCTATAAGCATTTGTGAGATCATTTTATGAAATCATTTCATTAACTCATTCTACGTGCTTATTTTTCACAGATGGAGTGTGTTGTTAGCTATCCAGGTCAAAGGTCACAGTCCGCTTCAATCTAATGTTTAAAATGATTTGAATGATCTATAAGGATTTGTGAGATAATTATATGAAATTATTTCATTAACTCATTCTACGTACTTATTTTTCATAGACGGAGTGTGGTTTTAGATATCAAAGGTCACAGAACAGTTCGCTTCCAGCTTCCAGCATAGTGTGAATTTCTGTTAAATGTTTTGAATTCTTAGAACTTTTGAACACATGCTATTTACATTGTCATCCAGTATTATTAGGCCCTGTTTATTTCCTCGAGTAGATATATAGATAGAAGATAGATATAGAGTTTTCAATCTTAGAAGGATAAGGGACGACGAGCAGGATCATACATTTGTATTAGAGAGAGCGTCTTTTGAGTTCGTTTGATTCTGTCTGTGACCGACTGTTTATATATGTATAATGAATATAATAGTTACTTGTTTTAATAATGTATCATTGTATTTTTATCCAGGAGTACATCGTATAGGTCGTTGTGGCCTAAATGATTGTTGTGCTGCAACATATACGTCTTTCTATACATTCTATATGCATATCTTATGATGATGATGTTGATGATGATGAAAATGTGTATGATTTATCATTGTATTTTAATGCAGGGGTATATGACGTAGGTCTGTGTTGCCCAGGTGTGTGTGAGGTAGGTTTAGGTGGGTTTTTTTTTTTTTTTCCCGGATTAGTAATGGTTAAGTGTTTGGGTAAGAGATGAAAACCACGAAAGATGTTCTTTGCATAGTTTGTGTGTCTGGCTGGTTGTGTTTTGTGTTTTGTGTAGCATCTTTTGAGTTTTTTTTTTAAATTTTGTCTGTGCCCAACTGTTTATATTTTTTGTATTGCACACGTATGTACCTCTGTATGTATATATATATAAAAAGAATATGGTTGTTGCCCTTAAAATATTTAAAAATTTCTTGTCCTATGCCTCCATCTCGTGGACACATTTAGTATTATAGCTTTGGTAGATATATATATATATATATATATATATATATATATATATATATATATATATATATATATATATATATATATATATATATATATATATATATATATATATATATATATAAAATGAATATAATTGTTACTTGTTTTAATAATGTATCATTGTATTTTTATCCAGGAGTACTTCGTATAGGTCGTTGTGGCCTAAATGATTGTTGTGCTGCAAACATATACGTCTTTCTACACGTTATATATGTATATCTGATGATGATGATGATGAAAATGTGAATGATTTATGATTGTATTTTATGGTAAATGCAAAGGTAAAAGTCGACGACGAACGCTGATGGCATTAAGCCTTAAGTTTTAGGTCCAAATGAAAGTATAGATCTGTAGATTCTTATATTTGCCCCTGTGAGGGCTAAGTTTAGGTGTAAATTCAGATATAGGGCCATAGTTTCTTATATTTGCCCCTGTGAGGGCTAAGTTTAGGTGTAAATTCAGATATAGGGCCATAGTTTCTAATATTTGCCCCTGTGAGGGCTAAGTTTAGGTGTAAATTCAGATATAGGGCCATAGTTTCTCTTATTTGCCCCTGTGAGGGCTAAGTTTAGGTGTAAATTCAGATATAGGGCCATAGTTTCTTATATTTGCCCCTGTGAGGGCTAAGTTTAGGTGTAAATTCAGATATAGGGCCATAGTTTCTAATATTTGCCCATGTGAGGGCTAAGTTTAGGTGAAAATTCAGATATAGGGCCATAGTTTCTTATACTTGCCCCTGTGAGGGCTAAGTTTAGGTGTAAATTCAGATATAGGGCCATAGTTTCTTATATTTGCCCCTGTGAGGGCTAAGTTTAGGTGTAAATTCAGATATAGGGCCATAGTTTCTTATACTTGCCCCTGTGAGGGCTAAGTTTAGGTGTAAATTCAGATATAGGGCCATAGTTTCTCATACTTGCCCCTGTGAGGGCTAAGTTTAGGTGTAAATTCAGATATAGGGCCATAGTTTCTCTTATTTGCCCCTGTGAGGGCTAAGTTTAGGTGTAAATTCAGATATAGGGCCATAGTTTCTTATACTTGCCCCTGTGAGGGCTAAGTTTAGGTGTAAATTCAGATATAGGGCCATAGTTTCTCTTATTTGCCCCTGTGAGGGCTAAGTTTAGGTGTAAATTCAGATATAGGGCCATAGTTTCTCATACTTGCCCCTGTGAGGTTAGGGTTAGGGTTAGGGTTAGGGTTAGGGTTAGGGTTAGGTATATAGATAAAAACGACTTTCACCCTCATTAGTATCCACCCTCATTAGAATATTGCATCTGATTGGCCAAAGCTTACCTGGGCACATCTGGAGAACCGTAGGCCCGAATTCCATGTAAGTGGTATCATCGGATCCGGGAAGCTGTCATCTTTCAGGTGGCGAAAGGCTCTAATGAAAGTATATAGATAAAAATGAGTTTAATCCTGATTAATTCCACTCTCATTAGCATTATCCATCTGATTGGCCAAAGCTTACTTGGGCGTATCTCGTGAAGCGCAGGTCTAAGGTGCATGTAAGTGGTATCGTTGGACACAGGAAGCTGTCATCTTTCAGGTGGCGATAGGTTCGGATGAATGGAGGAAGGTGTGTTGCGTTTAAATCCAGTGTGACCGTTATTATGTCCAGATAGACAGAGTCTGGTAAGTATTAGAAGTACAGGTCAGAGGTCACAGTCCACTTCAATCTAATGTTTAAAATGATTTGAATGATCTATAAGCATTTGTGAGATCATTTTATGAAATCATTTCATTAACTCATTCTACGTGCTTATTTTTCACAGATGGAGTGTGTTGTTAGCTATCCAGGTCAAAGGTCACAGTCCGCTTCAATCTAATGTTTAAAATGATTTGAATGATCTATAAGGATTTGTGAGATAATTATATGAAATTATTTCATTAACTCATTCTACGTACTTATTTTTCATAGACGGAGTGTGGTTTTAGATATCAAAGGTCACAGAACAGTTCGCTTCCAGCTTCCAGCATAGTGTGAATTTCTGTTAAATGTTTTGAATTCTTAGAACTTTTGAACACATGCTATTTACATTGTCATCCAGTATTATTAGGCCCTGTTTATTTCCTCGAGTAGATATATAGATAGAAGATAGATATAGAGTTTTCAATCTTAGAAGGATAAGGGACGACGAGCAGGATCATACATTTGTATTAGAGAGAGCGTCTTTTGAGTTCGTTTGATTCTGTCTGTGACCGACTGTTTATATATGTATAATGAATATAATAGTTACTTGTTTTAATAATGTATCATTGTATTTTTATCCAGGAGTACATCGTATAGGTCGTTGTGGCCTAAATGATTGTTGTGCTGCAACATATACGTCTTTCTATACATTCTATATGCATATCTTATGATGATGATGTTGATGATGATGAAAATGTGTATGATTTATCATTGTATTTTAATGCAGGGGTATATGACGTAGGTCTGTGTTGCCCAGGTGTGTGTGAGGTAGGTTTAGGTGGGTTTTTTTTTTTTTTTCCCGGATTAGTAATGGTTAAGTGTTTGGGTAAGAGATGAAAACCACGAAAGATGTTCTTTGCATAGTTTGTGTGTCTGGCTGGTTGTGTTTTGTGTTTTGTGTAGCATCTTTTGAGTTTTTTTTTTAAATTTTGTCTGTGCCCAACTGTTTATATTTTTTGTATTGCACACGTATGTACCTCTGTATGTATATATATATAAAAAGAATATGGTTGTTGCCCTTAAAATATTTAAAAATTTCTTGTCCTATGCCTCCATCTCGTGGACACATTTAGTATTATAGCTTTGGTAGATATATATATATATTATATATATATATATATATATATATATATATATATATATATATATATATATATATAAAATGAATATAATTGTTACTTGTTTTAATAATGTATCATTGTATTTTTATCCAGGAGTACTTCGTATAGGTCGTTGTGGCCTAAATGATTGTTGTGCTGCAAACATATACGTCTTTCTACACGTTATATATGTATATCTGATGATGATGATGATGAAAATGTGAATGATTTATGATTGTATTTTATGGTAAATGCAAAGGTAAAAGTCGACGACGAACGCTGATGGCATTAAGCCTTAAGTTTTAGGTCCAAATGAAAGTATAGATCTGTAGATTCTTATATTTGCCCCTGTGAGGGCTAAGTTTAGGTGTAAATTCAGATATAGGGCCATAGTTTCTAATATTTGCCCCTGTGAGGGCTAAGTTTAGGTGTAAATTCAGATATAGGGCCATAGTTTCTCTTATTTGCCCCTGTGAGGGCTAAGTTTAGGTGTAAATTCAGATATAGGGCCATAGTTTCTTATATTTGCCCCTGTGAGGGCTAAGTTTAGGTGTAAATTCAGATATAGGGCCATAGTTTCTAATATTTGCCCATGTGAGGGCTAAGTTTAGGTGAAAATTCAGATATAGGGCCATAGTTTCTTATACTTGCCCCTGTGAGGGCTAAGTTTAGGTGTAAATTCAGATATAGGGCCATAGTTTCTTATATTTGCCCCTGTGAGGGCTAAGTTTAGGTGTAAATTCAGATATAGGGCCATAGTTTCTTATACTTGCCCCTGTGAGGGCTAAGTTTAGGTGTAAATTCAGATATAGGGCCATAGTTTCTCATACTTGCCCCTGTGAGGGCTAAGTTTAGGTGTAAATTCAGATATAGGGCCATAGTTTCTCTTATTTGCCCCTGTGAGGGCTAAGTTTAGGTGTAAATTCAGATATAGGGCCATAGTTTCTTATACTTGCCCCTGTGAGGGCTAAGTTTAGGTGTAAATTCAGATATAGGGCCATAGTTTCTCTTATTTGCCCCTGTGAGGGCTAAGTTTAGGTGTAAATTCAGATATAGGGCCATAGTTTCTCATACTTGCCCCTGTGAGGTTAGGGTTAGGGTTAGGGTTAGGGTTAGGGTTAGGGTTAGGTATATAGATAAAAACGACTTTCACCCTCATTAGTATCCACCCTCATTAGAATATTGCATCTGATTGGCCAAAGCTTACCTGGGCACATCTGGAGAACCGTAGGCCCGAATTCCATGTAAGTGGTATCATCGGATCCGGGAAGCTGTCATCTTTCAGGTGGCGAAAGGCTCTAATGAAAGTATATAGATAAAAATGAGTTTAATCCTGATTAATTCCACTCTCATTAGCATTATCCATCTGATTGGCCAAAGCTTACTTGGGCGTATCTCGTGAAGCGCAGGTCTAAGGTGCATGTAAGTGGTATCGTTGGACACAGGAAGCTGTCATCTTTCAGGTGGC